>ML685766.1:23297956-23311675 GCA_007922175.1 Pelusios castaneus
TTTCTTTTTCTCTTCTTTGTCTTCCTTCCTTCCTGCTCTTTCTGTCTTTGCTTCCTTCCTTTCTTTCTTTTTTCTTTTTCTCCTCCTTTCTTCTCTTTTTTCTCTCTCCCTTCTTTTTTAAAAAGCTTTTTAAAAATTAATTTTAAATAAAAACCTTTCTTAAAATTAAATTTCAATTCAAAATTCATTCCAATTAAATTAATTAAACACAATTAATTAATTCTATTTACAATCACTTTATCTTCAATCAAATACTGTTAACTTTCTGTTGGTTAAAATTGTTCTTCATTTTAAATATTGTATTGTTCTTTCATGTTGTTTTGCACTACAAATAAGATAGGTGCAGTGTTCATAGGAATTCGTTCATGTTTTTTTTCAAACTATAGTACGGCCCCCCAACAGTCTGAGGGACCATGAACTGGCCCCCTGTTTAAAAAGTTTGAGGACCCCTGCTTTAGCTCATGGAGACTTCCGGACTAACCAAGTCTTCCCCTGATCTGTTATAGAGTATTGACTCACAAAGCTGCTGTCCCTCTTGCAGTCTAGCATTGACTGAAGTTTCCTGCTCTTCAGCCCTACTTTGAAGCCCCACGGAGATCTTTTCTTTTTAGCCAAGCACAGCCTTCCAGGGCTTTCTTCCTGAAGGTCCTTTTCCTCAGCAGGTTCCCACTGCCTCCCCTTCCAAGGACCTCCCTGCTTACTATGTCAGAGCCTCCCACACAGAGGCGGCTTTTGGCTATTGAGGGCCCTAGGCAAAGGCCCCCCTCTGTGGCCCAGCTTCCCCTCATCATCCCACCACCCACTTCCAGCCCCAGCTCCCTCCCATGCAGCTCCAGCCCCCTGATCCAGCTCCTCCTCCTGTCGCCAACCGAGGCAGACGTGACTTTTGGGGTAGGCGAAGCAGGTAAGGGGGCCCCTTACTGCTCGGGGCCCTAGGCATACACCTGCTTCACCTACCCCAAAAGCCACCTGTACTCCCACAGCAACCTCATCTGCTTCCCCACAGTTCATCTGCCTCTCAGCGTTCTCAGCTCTCTTTCAGAGGCCCAGGTGTTCATCATCTGAACACCTGAGCATACTAGTCCCATCCCCTCAGGCTGGAGGCAGCTAATTATGGCACAGGTAATACAAACCGATAAATTATGGTCTGGAACAGCCTCGGCTAGAGATTTATGTGCATTACTAAGAGAAATTTTCTGGCTCCCTTCCCTATAACAGGACCTGTGACCCCCGGCTCCACTGTTTCAGGAAATCCAATGTTAGTAAACTGTGCTGGCATGACAAGATATACAAATGTTTCCAGAATTAAAGGCAGGAAAAAAAATCAAGAATGCTTAGGATAGGTTTCACAGTAGTAATGAGCCATTTAGTATCATCACTCATTTCAGATTCAATGGCAGGTTGCCAAATATTGAGAGACTATTTTTGCTATCTCCTTTATTTGTCCCAGAGTTTTGCTGTTTTTCTTTTCCACTTTTTATTGGGGATCTCTACCAGTAAGTTTGAGGCATTAGCTTTCTTTTGCTCCTTTACATTTTCAGCAAAGAAATAGAAAGTATCATGCAGTTTCAATCTCTCTTCCTCATATTGGTTACAGAAAGTTTTCCCCTGATTTATCTCTGTATCTTTTGTCTCTAGGCTTCTCTCAGAAGTCCTGTATTTGGTGATGGTCTAAGAGCTTGTCTACATATTAGGCATATAGCAGGGTGTGGATTTAGAATGGATTAACATGTGCAGACCCTCTTATTTCAAAATAATATGGTACTCTGTACGTGCAGTCAATCAGGATTAGCTATTCCAGAATATCTCCCCTGTCAAATATCTTCCCTATCAAACCCTGTCTGAGGCTACAAACAATAGCAGCTAAAGAGGTCAGCCTGATTCTTAAATCACTTAACTCAGGATAAGAGAAGATGACATCCTTTCTCTCTCTAGATATCAAGAGGACTAGCTGTATTGACACAAAAGTGTCCAAACAAATTTAGAACAGGGAACCATTGCAAATTTGGGTCATGAGACCCATGTGAACTAAAACCAAATAGTTCTAAACTGTGCTATGGTTATTGAGGTTGCTAGGTGTGGTTGTGATTTTGCGTTGTGGACACCTTTCCCAGGAAATGGGCTAAGATCATCAACTCACTATATTTAGATAGTGAGCACCCAGTGAGATGGCTATAGTTAGATATCTAGCACTAATTTGCTCAACCATTCAAACCCCTCATGGCAACTCATATTTTAAAGACATCAATTTACATACAATTTGTAAAGGAACAATCACTTGTGATAGATATTTAAGCTAATGACACCAATGATAAAAACTCAGAAGAAGAATGTGGCAAAAACTAATTCAGAAAAAATATTTATGATTAAATATAACTATGAATAACAATGAAACGTGAACATGAAGAAATATGATTATCAAGGTTATAAAGATGAATACAATTTT
The DNA here is from genome assembly GCA_007922175.1 of Pelusios castaneus. Classification (NCBI taxonomy): domain Eukaryota; kingdom Metazoa; phylum Chordata; order Testudines; family Pelomedusidae; genus Pelusios; species Pelusios castaneus. The sequence goes on from ML685766.1 coordinate 23,300,403, forward strand.
AAATCTTCTACCATTATTTCAGTTATAGAAAATAACAAGAGGGCCAAATTCATCTCTGAGCACATTAGGAATAAAATGGGCCCAGAATGTACTGAACTATAAGTCAAATCAGGGGTTAGCAAAAAGGCAACATTACAAAGACATAATATTAGAAAAAGGGAAACTGACAAAATCAAGGAATCAGAGGGACTACCACCTGGAGGATATGCTAGTGTTTTGTTTTTATGGTCCACTATTATTCCAACTTCAGCTTGATCTCTCTTGTACAAAAAATAAATAATTCACCTTATGTGAAAGGGTAAGAGGAAGAGACATGGTAATTATTTATTCCTACTTAAAATATAAAGAGTTATTAATTCATTATTGTAGAAGTCCTCTTCTGTGGTACTGCATGTCTGAATGGTGCCTTTTACACCTCAAAAGCATCAGAGATAGAGGCATGTAAGTTTGTTACATTCTTCTTATGAAGGATGCCAGTAAAACAAATCAAGTGTCCTACAACACAGTATTTACAATATACACCAGTAGCTGTTGATATGTGAGGCAGCCAATACAAGAAAAAAGAGCAAGCTTTCTTTTGTCCCACCCCAGACACCAAAACAGTGGAAGTGCCACAGATCTAATTGTTTGATTCTCATTCAGCAACTGTAAGGGGACCCAAACACTGATTCTCATGTGTCCTTTGTAGTATTTTACTGACTAGCTGACCAGTTTTGAGATAAACCTTTTATTGTCCGCAAGTAATGATTTAAAGACTTCAATGTACAGAGAATCCACCAGCAAGTGACTTGTGCCCCATGCTGCAGAGGAAGGCGAACCTGTCCCCTCCGGGGCCTCTGCCAATCTGCCCTGGGGGAAAATTCCTTTCTGACCCCAAATATGGCAAATCAGCTAAACCCTGAACATGTGAGCAAGACTCATTTGACAGACACCCAGAAAGAATTCTCTGTAGCCTGCCACTATCCTACCCTGGGTTCCTTTGTTTTGGACCCCAGCAAGAAGACAGAACGTGACGACTCCATGAAGAATGTGCAGGTTGTGGCATTTCTACATTTCCTAGAGGACTTTCTCTATAGCATACCCTTTGCTTACAGAGTCTGGGAAGAGTTAGGCATTGTGTCTGATTTTGGAGCTCTAGACATGCACTGCCGATGCAGACCTCACATCTGGCAGCCTCTTGATAGTGGAGACCCTTTTGAGCCAATTGCCTAGGCCCAGAACCAACAGCCATCTCCCCCAAACCTCCCAAGCAGCTTTGCATGTTCCCCAGAATTCCTTTAAAAAACATGAACCTTTTGATTTGCTGTTTAACTTTGAAGGGGCATGAAACAGTGAAATTCAGACAGACTTTGCTCGGGATTTTGGAACACTAATACTCTGCAAAATAGCACAAAAATTACACAGATCTATACAAAATAATGAACACTAACACACATTTCCCTGCCTCGAGTTTCTCACCACTCTGGAAAATTCTTTACACATAGGACAGAGGGTTACTGGAAAAAAATAAAATTATTATTAGAATATACTATAAAAATTACTGAAAAATATTTAGCAAATTAATAGTTTTGCAATATATAAAATGTATGGAATATTGAAAACTGAAGTGAGTTATGACATACACAACTTCATTGAGAAAATACCAAAGCTAAATATATAGACATTGTAATGTTCAGTACTATATTCCATACTATGCCTCCTGCAGTTTTAATTTTATGTGTACAAACCTAAATTAATTTTTAAAATAAAAAATGACTTGAATTGAGACTAACTAGGTTTTTCCCAGGACAGGACAAACCACGATTTTACCTGGTAAAAACCACCTCTAATAAACTCCATCCCATCCCTGCCAGGATCCTTCCTCTTCCTTCTGCCCTCCTACATAGGGCTTCTCATCCAGAACATGGAATCTCTGGTCTCAGTCTCTTCTTCTCCCCTTTCTCAAGTGTGCATGCATTCTCTCTTACTCTGTCATACACATAAAATGGCTACTGAAAATCTCTCTTTTTCCATAAACTCTAGCTCCCTTTTTCGGGTGAACCTCCTCAATATCCTTAGACACTGAGCACAAACTCCCACCAGGTGACTTGACTGCTGAATTGACATTGTCCTTTATACACACAGAACAAGACAGTACATTTTGTCTTCCTCAAATACATTGCAGTCTATGCCTTGGGTGTTCTTTAAATTGTTGAGCATTTTGTACTTTGCAGATGCTTTCTTCCATTCGCCATCATGTTTTTTCCCCCTAGAATCTGAATTATGTAAACTCCTCAGAACCTTTCATAAGCTACCAGCCAAATTTTAACAGCAAAACTGGAAATCCAAATTGATTAATGCCTCCCTTATGTTTATATACCAAACCATTGTATTCTTTTTCAAGAGTATTTGAATGTGGGAATTTAAAGAGAAGTCTAATTTGGAGAATGCTTCCCACGAAGTTAATAAGTCTAATCTGCTTACATCCAGGCTCAATATAATATCTGATTACGTATTACTTTGGATCTGAGCCCACTGTAGTGAAAATACTTAATGAGTCTCCAAAGCATCAAATCTGCATAGAACAGAAAAGTTAAATTTGACTAATGGAAATTGGGGTTCTTGATTCACAGTACAAACATGAAGTTCTACATCTGATGCAATTATCCAAAAGGTGACAAAAATATTTTTGCTTATCACAGAAAAAGACAATGACTTCTTTTCACTAGACAAGTGTTGAGTACATGAAGGCTGATAAAAGTAAAGTAAAAAGGGGAAATAACCAAAATATAGTTGTAAGGTCACATTGTGAAATTTCCTTTTCCAGATGAAATAGTGCATCTGTGCAATTAAAACAAATCAAACCATCTCTCTGAAATGGAAAACTCTCATTACTGAAGAAATAAGCCTACTGAGAATCTTAAAAGATATGTTCCTTGAGAAACAGCCAAAGTATACATCCTGAAGGATTAAAATTAAATGAAGAGTACATTAAACTTGGACTTGGAGATTTTATAAGATACAAACACCAAACTTATTTCCAAACAAAAAAATTTGCTTTCCTTAGTGAACTCAGGGAACTTAGAGAAACTACTGATCCTTCACTGACATTGTTAAAGTTCTATACAGTGAGGAGGTCCAGCAGTAAAGATGTACAAAATCTCTCTTACTTCATTTATCTGACTTCTCTCACTGGGCTACTCACCCGGTGTCAATCAGCTTAGCTTTATTAATGTCAATGGAGCTAAAAACAATTTATATCATTTGAGGATTTCGTCCATTGATACCAAAGTCTTCACAAAAAAAGTGACCAGGATTTAGCCCAGGGCAAACTCTGCCATTCCAGGAAAGGAGCTGTTAGTATAAACGTACTACGGTCTTTGTTTACAGAAAGGGAAGTTACCTTCCTAAACCACTGGGTTCTGTACTAGTTGGTCAATCTGGGATTAAAGAAAGATGCTGCTGAAAGATAACTGGCTTTAGGCTTTACCATGTAAAGCAGAGGGGCAGAGGAGAGTAAGAGAGGAAGCAATGGAGTAGGTGTAACAGATAAAGGACAGGGCTATACTGTAGAGAGATTTCAGTGACATTTGAAGGGAGATATGCAAATACCTTGCATATCTCCACTTCAACTTCCTACCACAGTGTCTTCAGTGTGCTGAGTTGACACAAAATGCTCTCTTGTCGACTCAGCGCTACTCCAGCTGCAGGGGTGGTCCTCAGTGATTGACTTTCTGATCAGCTGAGCAGGTCTCCAAAGACCCAATCAGTCGATTGGGAAGATCGATCTGATGGTAGCGAATTAGCTGCCATCAGCGAAGACTAGTCCAAACAAAACTAGATCTAACTGTAATGTAACAATAAGCTTCATCAACCACCCCTATCTCATTGACTTCCATCTCCCTCACTGTTTCTCGTTTGGAAATAGCAAATTTCACATTCAGACTGGAAAGTGAGAAGATTTGTGGTCATTATAGATTTCTTTTCAGGAAGGATGGTAGTTTACATAAACTGTACTCTTAAGCAGGATGTTTGTTAAAGAAATACTTAATACAAAAATCACAGATGAAACCCTGACCTCACTGAAGTCAATAGTAAAACTACCACTGATTTAAAATGGGGCCAGAATTTCACTTCATATTTTTTTTAATTACATTAATTAATATCTTGGATTAAAAACCACAAATAAAATTATTTCTCTTTTAATAAAATGATGCATTTCATCGTATGTGCTGTTTTTTGCTTTCTGAACTTCACTCATCTTGTTAGGTGAATTTAGTCTGGTCCTGACACATTTCACTTCACTTTTTCACTCACAAACTGGCAAAATGCTGTGGTGTTGGGACTGGGGAATAGTTACATTAATGGCGATTTATGAAGAACTGTGTATTTACGGAGAGTTGTTTATGCACCTCAGTTTACCCATTTGACATTATCCTGCCTGGCTGTAAAGATTTAAAGTTAAGGTTTCAGTTTGGGAGGTGGTGGGGGAGGCAAAGAAAAGAAGAAGGATAAAACAAAAATAGATCTGCAACTAGAGACCTAGAATTAGTTAGGGCAGTGTTTTTCAACCGGGGTTCTGCAGAACCCTAGGGTTCCATAGGCAGAATCTTCGGGTTCTGCGAGATCTGCCAGCCCGGAGCCAGGGTCATTTAAATATCCCGCCCTGCTCAGCCCAGCCATGTGGACTGTGCAGGGTGGGGCGGGAACCGGGAAGACCCTGCAGCAGATCCTGTTGGCTGGATCGGGCCATCGGCTCCGGGGTTGCCACTGCCCCCCAGTCAGGTGGATCAGGTTGCCGCAACAGCCATTGCCCAATCCGGGTGGCCCCGACAACCCCAGAGCCAACGGCCCGATCCGGCTGGCCCCAGGAGTCAGCTGCAGCCCGATCCGGCAGCCACGGGAGCCGCCAGTGGCCGCAGCGGCCCAATCTGGGTGGCTCCAGGAGGCAGCAGCAGCAGATCGCAGGGCCGGCAGCGTGGCCTGAATCAGCCACGCTGCCAGCTGCTGTGCTCCACAACCGCAGGCTCATCCCGGGCCTGTGCTTTTTGGGTTAAGGTAAGGGGGAGGAGTGAAGGGGGCATGGGGACAAGGAGACTGGGTAGGGGCCGGTGGAGGCTGGGTAGTGGTGGAGGGGTATGGATGGCTGGAGGGGGGACTGGGTGGGAGGGATGGAGGAGATTGGGGGTCTGGAGTGGGGGCTAGGGACCGAGGGGTCTGGGGAGGTGTGGAGGGGGTTGGGGCGATGAATAGGGCTGGAGTGAAGATGGGGAGCTGGGGGGTTATGAGGGCTGGAGTGGGATCTTGGGGGCAGGGAGCTTAGGGAATGGGGATGGGGGCTGAGGAGAACGGGGGAAAGAGGTGTCTACTGTGAGCACTAGTGAAGTACATCCCAGTGGGAATCCTGCTCAGTTTTCTTTCCTTTTCCTTTCCCTTTCCCTTTATCAAATATGAGGCCCCAGGCAACCCAACTCTTTCCCCACAGAATTATTTTGGCATGTTATGTGAATAATGGCCTGTCAGATAATAACCCAAAATAATTCTGTGGGGAATGAGGATATGAAGGTAGAAATTACCACAACAAAAGGTGGAAGTCAGACTCAAACATCTTAATAGAATAAAATTGGGGAGCCCAAATGGTCTCCACCCAAGAATATTAAAGAAATTGTCACATGAAATTGCAAGCCCAATAGCAAGGATTTTTAATCAATCAATCAATCTGTAACCTAAGGGGTTGTACATTATGAGGGAAGCATTGCTAGTATAGTTCCTATTTTTAAGAATGGGGGAGAGGTGATCTGAGAAACTACAGGCCTCTTTGACCTCAATTGTTTGCAAAGTCTTTGAATACATTTTGAAAGAGAAAGTCATTAAGGGAATACAGGTCAACCTTAATTGGGACAAAATACAACATGGTTTTACAAAAGAAAGAGATCATACCAGACAAACCTGATCTCCTCCTCTGAGAAGGTAACAAATTTTTTAGATAAATGAAGTGCAGTAAGTCTAATCTACATGGATTTTAGTAAGGTGTTTGATACAGTTCCACATAGGAAATTACTAGCAAAATTGGAGAGTGGATTAATGAGAACTGAAAGGTAGATAAGGAAGTGGTTAAAAGGGAGACTACGTCTCATACTGAAAGGTGAACTGTCATGCTGGAGAGAGACTAATAGTGGAGTTCCATAGGGACCCATCTTGGGACCAATTTTATTTAATGTTTTCTTCTTTTTGATCTTGGCACAAAAAATACGATTGCGCTAATAAAATTTGTGAATGACACAAAGTTAGGAGGTATTGTCAATATTCTGTCCTCTTCCAATGGCCTTCTGTAATGTGGGGCCAATTTGGGCCTGAAGACTCTGTAACGTGGAGGAGTGATAAGGCCAGGCCAGACTCCATTTTAGCTTTATAGTTGCCATTTTGATATGCAATTAAGCAATTTTTGAAAGCTGCTGTAGCTGTAAAGTTACCATATAAGGGATAGCTAAGTTGTTATTGTTAACCAATGGTAGTTGTGAAAGATATGTTAAATAGGCAAAATGCAGAAGTATTTAGTAGCCAATGATAAGATGACCCATGTAGCTTTGCTAACCAATGAAGTAGTGCCTTATATTGTTTTTACCTAAAATGGGGCCTCATGGGGTGTGCATCTCTACTGCATCAACAAGGGGATAAAAGTTGGTCACCCTGACCCAACCCCTGAGAAGTCATCACAGACCATCAATATCCGGTTTGACTGTGAGGTCCCATAGGCCCTCCGCCCTTCTGTAGCCCGCTTAGGCGATCATGCAGGGGCTCCTCCTCACCATGGTAAGCACTTGATTTCCAATAAAGAGTGCAATTGTGAACAAGACTCACAGTGTGCCTCAGTGTTTATTTTCCACACATCAGAAACCCTAAAAGAAGCCCCGCTCCTTGCTGAGCAACACACCTTGTAAACCGGAATAGTAGAAATGGGATGAAAAGTACAAGATCATTCCTTTAAGGACTAACAACAAGGATTTTTGCTATAAATTGGGGGTGTATCATTTGGAATTAATAGAGGAGGAGCAAGTCCTGTGTGTACTGGTTGATCACAGGTGACTATGAGCCACCAATGTGATGTGGCCTTGAAAAAGACTAATGCCATCTTAGGATGTACCAGGCAAGGCATTTCCAGTAGACAGAGAAATATTAGTACCATTATATAAGGCACTGGTGAGACCTCATCTGGAAAACTGTGCACAATTCTGGTCATCCATGTTTAAGAAAGATTAATTCAAACTGAAACGGGCAAGGAAGGACTATTAGGATGATCAAAGGCAAGAAAATCCTACCTTATGATAGAAGACCCAAAGAGCTTGGCTTTTTTAACCTAATCAAAAGAAGGCTGAGGGGACATATAAATGCCCTCTGTAAATACCTCAAAGGGATAAATACCGGGGGTGGGGGGGAAGAGAGAGAACTTACTTAAATTAAGCACTAATGTGGACATAAGAACAAACTGGCCATCAACAATTTAGGCTTGAAATTAGGCAAATGTTTCTAGGCATCAGAGGAGTGAAGTCCTGAAACAGCCTTCCAAGAGGAGCAGTAAGGGCAAAAACAGCTAACTGGCTTCAAGAATGACCTTTTTTATGGAAAGGATGCCATGATGAGACTAGTTACAAAGGCAGGCAGATGATCTGCAGCTGCTAGCAACAAATATCTCCAAGAGGTGATGAGGAGACACCAGATGGGGTAGGCTCTGAGTTAGTACAGAGAATCAGGACACCCACATGTTGGGGGGGAGGGTACACTTTACCAGGGCCCAGACCAGGCTGAAGAACTGTGGTATGTGTGTGGGAGGCAACCCAGGCATGCTACAAGTTTGTACGGGGACCAGAAAAATTATGCTTGGGCCCTGCAGAGAATTCTTTCCCAGGTGTCTAGCTGATGGGTCTTGCCCACAGGCTAAGTTATCACCATATTTGGGGTCAAGAAGGAATTTTTCCCTGGGTCAGATTGGCAGAGACCCTGAGGACTTCTTGCTCTCCTTTGCAGCACTGAGAACAGTTTCTTGCAGGTCTGAACTACTGTAAATGATGGATTCTCTGGAACATGAAGTTTTTAAATCATGATCTAAGGACTTTGTGTTTTGTTATTAAAATCACATGCTCCTTCTGCAGTAGGAACAAACAGTGCCTGGTCTCACTCGTTAGGAGGAGGAGGTCTCTTCCTTTCTGGGTGCTCGTAAGTGTTAAACCCATAGGTTCATTATAATCCGAGTTTTAGTTAATAAGATTGGCAAACAAACATACAGGGTAAAAACGGGTTTCTGCAGTAGCGGTATAAAAGGGATTCTTAAATCCTTCACAACAATCAGAATTTCAATTCTCTCTCTGCTAAGGAGCTTCCAAGGAGCTTTACTGGTCTTGCTCCTTTTCTTATTCAAGACTACACCAGAGAAACTGTTGGTGATTCCACAAAAAATTACACAGAAGAAGGTGTTAACTTCCATTTAAAAAAAATCTGTATCCAGCAAGTGATACACAAAGAGCTATGGTAAGCTAGCTATGGTCCTAGGTTAGGACACACAGAGGCTCTCTCTTGCCTCGTCTGGACTGGGCAGAAGTAATAGGAACCATGAGGAAGTCAAAGCAAGGGTTATAGTCTGATTTCATGTTTCTTCTTCAAATCAACACTAGTATTGACTTCCTCTGGAGTTTTGAGTGCTCAAGTAATGAAGTATTGGTCTACAAAGTTTAGCTACTAGATGGTGGAGACCACCAAATTTCCTCTAGAACTGGGCGACTAATAGGCAAAACATGTCTCTAATTTATAAAACATTTAAATCTGATCAGCTACACTGACAAAATCCTTGGTCAAACCACAGTATTTCTAAAATATCAAAAACAGACTAGACATTTTAGGAACATTTCTACAGCACAGTGAGTGACACAGTCAAGTAAATTAGGCCCCACATATGACCGGTCTTAAAATGTTTATATTGTGGTTGGGACTGTTTTATTTAAGACATAAATCACTGCATGACTGAGAATTATTTTTAAATCCATCAGTATTTAGTTGCCTGGTAAAACAATAAGGCACATACAGCTCTCTTGTGCTGCCTATCAGCAAACAGTTAATTTACAAAATTTGATTCGTAAAGCCACAATAAGCAAATGCACAAACTCAAAAATACCAAAAGGAGCCAACATGCTTCAGTTTCAATCAAGAAACATTAAAAAAAGAATAAAAAATTCCATTAAAAAATAAATTTCTATTTGCATGCCCAGAGGAGTTTAACTGCTGCTTGTTAAGCATACTCACTCCTTCACATCTGAGCTATATCCTGCACTGTACATATTAACAAGGCTCCTTTGTTCATATTGACATGGGATATATATATATATATAATGAATTAGCTTTTATGTATGGCATGTATAGTTACAATTGTAACTATAGATCCACACACAATATGTACATTATATAGAACTACTCTACATATTTTATATGAAAAATGTATAGTGTTTCTATATATGTAGATGTTGTAAATTGTTGACACACACACACGATAATATGGACACAGACAGACAATTTCATAACTCAATTTGTATATGTTTTTCAGCTTGGCACACCCTTCCTACCAAATTCCCCAATCCATTTTCTTAGTCAAGAATGTTAACCTGGTAATGGGCAAAAGTCATTTCTCAGCCTTTAGCTGATAAAGATTCTAAGAGCTCTTTAAAAAAAAAAAAAAAAAAAAAAAAAAGTTAAAATACTGATTAAAATGAGTATGAATGGCTTGATTTTTCTATGGAGTTCCAGGATAGGGAGAGGGGAGCACATCCTGTTTTGTGGTCAAGTAGAAGTTGGCAATCCTCATCTGAACTCCCTTTTGTATGACCCTTGCATAATAAATCTGGCATTTAGAGAAGAATAGGATCTTTCTTTTAACAGCCTTGAACTCTCGTGCAGAGGAGAAAAGTTGGTCCTCTACTCATTCATTCAGTGGTCCTCTTGATTTCCAAAAATAACACCCTGCCCAGCATTTCAGTTTATCTGAAGGCTGCAGAAGCAGAAGACTCCAAATTAGATCCAAACATCAACATCTTATAGTTGTTTCTGTTTTTATACTTCTTAAAAAGATTTTATGGGCCAGGAACTAAAAAGCTGAGCTCTAAATTAGCCTTTCTTTCAAAATCAAGAGGCTCTGGATTCATAAAGGAATCCTTATCTGAGTCAACAATGGAATCTGTAATTTTACTCTAAATACCTTATCCAACTTCCTAAACTGCTTAATTCAGATAAGACACACTAGAGTCTAGTGACTCCATAGAAGGTTAAAAAGTATTGTATCCCAGAACAAAGTATTGTATCTTTATAGAAATGTATATTTTAACGGATTTGTTGTTCTTTTTTTTATGTTCCTTAATTGAAACTGAAGCATGTTGGTTCCTTTTGGTATTTTTGAATTTGTGCACTTTGTATCACAAGAACAGAAATGCTAAAAATCTCAAACAATTCCAGACTCATTACATCAGTGGTCAAGAAAGCTGCTTCTGCCACGCCTTGACTTTGCAACTGCATCTAAAATTTGATAAACAGTAACAATTTTAGGGTGTACAACAGGGTATGCTGGCCTGTCTTTGTGCTTTCTATACTACACCAGTCTCAGTGCTATCAGTGTATTAAAGTCAGAGTAATATTTAGTGAGGCAGGCATGCAAAGAGTGCCTGCAATGTGAGAACATTTTCACCTCAGAAAAAGCATGCTCGGTGGTTCAGATGTCTGCTATTTTCCAATGCAAGTATGTCCGGAAAGCACACAAAAATATAATTACAGTAGAGACTCAAGTATCTGGATGCTTCCATTAGAGCAATTTATGTCTGTGAAATTTGGAAAACTGTATTTAAAATAAAAAAAACCTAAAATAAATCCTAATGCCCTTAACTCAAGCAAACATCTATTGATTCAAATAAGGACCGAGAGCCAAATTAACCAGTGTAAATCTGAAGTAGCTTAACTAAAGTCAATCGATTTTATCTAAATTTACAGCTATGTATCAGAGCGAAATTTGTTTCTCACAGAAGCTGGAATAGGAACCTATTTCAAAAGTTGTTTTAATGACAAATTCTGGGCCAACTGAGACTCTAGTACCCTGGCAATTAAACAGGTGAACACATGAGTTTCCAAACCATGGATCATGACCCCAAGTGGGGTTGCTTCATGAGTAGATGGGGGTCACAGCAATTCCAAGCATGCAGAGGATGCCATTTTACAAAATAGCTTCCTCTCCACTGTGTGACCTCACACAGGCCTTGTACACA
>ML685766.1:23316675-23512462 GCA_007922175.1 Pelusios castaneus
GTAAATTCTAATTCTGCAGTTTCTCTTTGAACCTGTGATTTGTTATTCATCTGCAACACTCAAAAACCAATAGGGGAACACTTCAGTCTCTCTGCTCACTTCACCGACAACTTGCTAATAACTGTGCTGAAACAGATGAATAACAAATCACAGCTTCAAAGAGAAACCTCAAATTAAATATGACTCCATTGCCTCAGGATTAAACAGGGACTACAGATTCTTTTCTCATTACAACAGGTGATTTGACCTCACCTTCCTCTATATGTTGCTTCCCAGTGTTTGAATCTTAACATCCGCTTTGATTTGCTTTTATAGCCTGGTCAGATCCTATATCTTATACTTCCCTGCATTTATTTTCCTCCCATTCTGTAAATTTCCCATCTTCAAAGCATCCGACGAAGTAGGATATTCTCCCACAAAAACTCATGTGATAAATAAATTTGTTAGTCTTTAAAAGTGTCATAGGACTCCTTGTTTGTTCTACAAATTAATGATATTCCCTAAATGAAATAATGTTTCAGTCGCCTTCATTTTATATCATCATTTACATACAATATAAAATTGAATTCATAACTATAAAATTTCAAGTTAGTTTGAGGCAAGCTAATTCACACAGTAGTATCTAGTAAATACGCTATTTCACCTTCCAATTCTACTATTCCAAAATATGAACAAGGCACTATTTTAAGTATTACGGATTTTCTTGATTCATGTAAATTACCTTTACTACCCAACTCAAAAGTTGAATACACTCTACATTGTATACATATTATAATGAAATCATCAATACCCATGACATGTTCATTTTAAAAAATATATATTATTCCAATTAAGTTCGAAGACATTTTGTCAAAATGGACAAATGCAGAAAGTCATAAAAATTTCAGAAATGTGGTCTAGACCTGGAATACAAACAGGGAAAAATGCCTGCCTAGGATGTTACTAAAATGAAACACACTACTGATCATGTACTTATTTACAAGATTCTCAATCTGATTCACAAGTATTTTCAAGGCTGAGAGATAAGTTAGACAGGAAATACCAAGAATTTCAATTACCTTGCACATGTAAGCTAATGTGAAACAGAGTTGATAAGAATAAGTAGAATGGAACAGAGCCCAAATTAATCTAATATTCAGAAACATGTAACTTCTGAGAACCAATGACAGAAATGATATCTTATAAGGAAGAGAGGTTAACAAAACAAGTTTTGCACAGTCCCAGGAAGCATCAAAATGTGGAAGGCTGGGTTGCTTCTTTGCTAGTTTCATAATCACATTTTGAGGGAGGGGAGAAGGAGGGAAAGGAAGAAGAATATCTCTGCCACCGTATATTTTTAATTTGGCATAAGATAGTTCCAAATAATTGATTTAAGATGCAGATGATAAAACTCGAGGTTCAACCTTAGATTGGCCTCAAGAGCTCCTAGATCTTCAGGTCAGATATTAATTCCAATACTCAGTTCTCCCTAAAAGTGCAAAATTTCTATTTACATTTATAGGAGATCAATTTACATTTTCACCTGGAATGTGTTTTGTGCTGCCATGTGACAGATTCCAGACCCACAAGAGAAACTGAGAACGAGTTGTTCTCATAGTTGTAGATCAGGGGCTGGCAACCTTTGCTGACCCCTGTGCCGGCCCCTCCTCCTCAACCCTCAGCTGGTGCCAACAGCCCATTCATGGAAAGAAGCCACCTGGAGGGGCTCCTCTCAGCAGCATGCCTGGGGACCTCTATCCCCAGTTACCTGGAGTCACTCCTTTTGGTGATGGCACATCACAGAGAGAAGCCACTCTGGGTGGCTTTTTTACATGGTATGCCTGGGGCATGGATATGGCAGGGACCTCCGCACAGTAGCCGTCCCCGAAAGAAGCCACTTGGAGTGACTTTTGATGGCAGGAGTGGCAATTTCTGTGGTGCCATAGAGGATGCCGAGTGCTGCTCCAAATGGGCTTGTGTGCCATTGTTGGCACGTGTGCCGGGGGTTGCCTACCCCTGTTGTAGATTAAGGAAGGGGAAGGATCTCACTCCAAAGTGCCCCCTAGTTTTCTTATTAGAAGGCCATTGCAGCATGGGAGCTCTATCTTCTCAGGACAGGAAGCTGGATGCTACAAGGTAACTAGTGTGTGCGAACAGCAGCGATTAGGAATTAAAAAGCCAGAGAGAGACTTGGAAAACAGAGGTGGGTGACCATTCCGAGTCCCTCATAGAAGGAGAAAGGCTCCAAAGACTCTATTGAACTGGAGGCCTTACTGTTTAACACAAAGAAAGATAACAGCCCTAGAGCCAACAAAAAAAAACTTGATAGGTGGCTGATGAACAAGGGGGCTTAAGAATGATAGGTGTTATCACTTAAGTTATGGCCTTGTTTTTAAAATTCTGTGTACATCTGACGTGGAGAGGGCTATAGCTTTAGAAACATGGACTTTCCTTCACCGTGCCTGTCCCACAAGAAGGGTGAATTCATTACTAAGATTTCATTTCAGGAATCTGGACAAAATGAGGAGCTTAACATTTTAGTCTACCCATTCTTTCCAGGCTTTCCATACACACCACTAACTAACCTTGTTCACCTCTCCCAACCTTCCCACTACAACTGCGCCAGCATTCTGAAGCAGAAGTATTCCTTATAGGCTGGAGGATTTAAACCAGTTGCAGTCCTGGGGTACAGAGTAGTGCACAGATGGAATCATTTGTGCCTCTACACCAGGATCACAGAGACCATGTTCCAGGCCAAGCCTGAACAGCTAACCTGCAATTTCAAAGGCCTGAAGCACCACAAGTCTGTTATATCACAGTGTAGGCATACCCTGTGGGACTTCACTGTTGCTCACAATTTCACATAGAAGTTCCTCACATGTAGCAGTGATAGACAATGCTTGAAAACCCTGAAATGAAGTCCCAAGGTGTCTCTGGACCACAGGCCTCCTGCATTATAATGTGTTGCAACCACCACCGTGACGGGATGGAGTCCGCTGCAGTCTTCTTTCTATAGAAGAGACACCGCAAGTGAAGAACAATCCTTTTGCCTGTGTTAAATTAAGAATCTTAAGGCAACTGAGTATTCTTGACTCATTTTTGTCAAGAAAGTAGGCTGAATGTTCAAGTCAATCTTTTGCAATTAATGACCAGGGCAGATGAGTATCAAGTTTTCTGACAGTTTTGGTTAGTGTGCATTTCCTGAAAAGAGACAATGAAATGCTTTTTTTTTTTTTTTTTAATTGCAAGCTTGCAAGAAACTTAAATCGGATAATTTCCTGAAGAATATTTGCTCTAATCTAGTAAATGTGATTCATAATTTTCTCCAGAAAGGTCACCTGAGAGATCTGTGTTCTACAAATTAGACTGAACACTAACTGCTAAAATAAACAGGAAATTCATGTTTGACTTGAACTCAGGCTAACAAATTATTTTCTACTCCTATAGGCATAAGTGAGCAGAACAGAGCAAATATTATACATAAAGCAATTTCCTGGTAGGTATTCAATTTTTCTTTTTTAAATAAAAATAAAATAATTGAAGACAGATCTACCATGGCTGCAGAATTCAGCTTTTTACATCAGCTAGGTATTTAACCAAAAAAAAAAAAAAACCCAACACACCCCAAAAACAAACCCTCTTTAGTCTTGAGAATTCCCCCCTCCCTCCCACAACATTGAGCCATAGTTGGAGTCACGCAACAGAAATTTGCTTCAATAGGAGTTACTCTTGTGCAGCAATATGAAAACTGGGTCACTATAGCATGACTTTTGCAAATTTGACTGATCATTGTATCACAGAATCATAGAACAATAGGGCTGGAAGGGACCTCACAAGGTCATCGAGTCCAACCCCCTGCTAAAAAGCAGGACCCGCTAATCCACCCACTAATCACTAATCCCACTAAATCACCCCAGCCACGGTTTTGTCTAACCGGGCCTTAAAAATCTCCAAAGATGAAGATTCTACCACCTCCCTAGGTAGCCCATTCCAATGCTTCACCACCCTCCTAGCGAGAAAGTTTTTCCTAATATCCAACCTCGACTTCCCCAGCTGTAATTTGAAACCATTGCTCCTCGTTCTGTCCTCTGCTACCATCGAGAACAGCCTAGCTCCCTCCTCTTTGGAGCACCCCTTCAAGTAGTTGAAGGTTGCTATCAAATCTCCCCTCAGTCTTCTCTTCTGTAGACTAAATAAGCCTAGTTCCTCTAATCTAAAAAACTCTGTTGATCAAAACGTATCCATCATAGCTGTCTGCAGTGGTTCACAACCCTTGGCAACTTCAAGGAATAGTGTCAAAAACAGGACAGACACCCCATACTGGTTGTATGTTCTATCATTATATTTCACCAAACCAGTAACAAGTGTGAACTACAAAAGCACCACCACAGACTTACCATGGAGTCACACCCAGCCCTTTAGAGACTTCAGTCTATCCTGCCACACTGCAAGTTGGGCGTCGTGATAGTTGACTGCTATACACGAAGATCACAAAAGATTTACCTGACGAAGTGGGCTGCAGCCCACAAAAGCTTATGCCTGAAGAAATTTGTTAGTCTTTAAGATGCCACAGGACTCTCATTGTTTTTATGAAAGATTCAGGTCGCTTCCATTCCCAAGAGACAAGTCACTTACCCCAGATCATGTAGTACCTTACATCTTACCCCAAAGAACACTTGTAGTCAATCCCTATAGTAAACTAACTAAGGATTTTATTAACTAGGGAAAAGCGAAAAGGAATCAGTTACAGGTTAAAGCAGACACATATATACATACATGAGATGCAATCTATGGTTATTATGTCCCCTTTTGGAATCTGTCAGCATTGAATATCTTTTAGGGCTACCCAACTTGACCCTGGAGATCTCTGCTTCTGTTTCATAGCTCTGACCATGTCAGAGTCCATGCAGCAAAAGAGAAAATAGCTAACAAGACTTTTTTTCATTTCTTTCTTCCAGAATACAAACTGATGAGATAAACCCTTTTACAAGCAGCCACCTCATGATTGTAAAGGAACAACTGAAGCATTTTTTATTGTGATATACCACAGTAGCCCATTTTGTTTTAATAACCCAACTTGACAAGTAGGAAACAATCCCTCCTGACAGGTTCATAGTTCCAGAGCAATTTTTTTTTTTACAATTATAAAGCAAAAACTTAAATATTATGTTATAGCAAACAATAAAGATATTAATGAGATTAATGCATGCAGCCTCTTACAAGCATTTCATAAAATCTCAACACTAAATATATTATTGTAAAGTTCAATACTCATCTTCACTATCCCAACAGAGGTGAAACAGACTGGTCTCCAACAATGAATTTGTCAGGGCTCAGTTGAGACTTACAGCCTTGGAAACTGCTAGCATCTCCTTTGTCAGCAACACAGTATCAACAAACCTTCAGATCTGTGCTTGGAATGCATGGAAATGAACAAGGAGATTGTTCACCACTGTAGATTTGAGCAAGCGTAGACTCATGACCAAATGCATTGTGTGGGTCAAAAAGGTTGTAAAGTCATGCCACAAAAGCTAGGAAATGCTAGAGTTAAGGTTGCCTGTGCAACCTTATTTCAGCACCCTTGCATATATGCGTTATGATACAGTCTCTGATCACATTTTTCCCACAGAGCCCTGGGTTCATTCAGTCCACCAGATGGACAGTGGCACTTAATAAACAGATATTCAGTATTTTCTTTTCTCCGCATTGTTCAACTTCTGCAGTAATAAGTGAAGCAGAATCCTACAAACAACCTCCTTCTCTACACAGCCCTGATTCACCAACAGGGCAGTTCCATCATATAAACTGAAAAAAGATTATCTAACAATGTAACTAAAGTTTGCATCATAAGGCATATGCACAAAGAGTCTGAATTAAGATTTCAAGAGCAACCTGGATTCTGGCATTTTGTAACTTTTAAGTGTTTGACTTTGCAAGTTTAATAATGCTCAATTTTTTTCTTCCTTTAGGTTTTTTTAAAGAGTAAACAATATACAGAAATTCCAACACATGGCATCGTATTACACCCACATGGGTCATAAGGAGATATGGAACTTTTAAAGAACTATATAGATCTCTGCCATTTTAGCTAACTTTGCCAGTAGTTTTCACAGATAGTTGCTGATAGCAGAGGAATGGTGAAACTCAGGAATCCTGGATTCCATCCCAGTCTCCGGAGGGAAATGTGCTCCAATGACCAGAGATCCATCTGCTCACTCCCCATGCATCTACTAGCTCTTACTGCCCCATTACCTCCAACTTGTCCCTGTGGCAGTCCCATCTCCTCTCCACTCGTCACTCCTTATCCCAATCTAATTCTCCTTGCCTACCCAGTTACAGTCCCCCCCCGCCCACTTCTCATCCCAATCCCAGTCTCCTTCCCATCCACTTCTAGCCTCCCCATCCAGGCTCTCTCTGATTCCTAATCTCCCCAGATACTAGTTCCTCCCATTCTCCACACTTAGTCCTAATCTACTTGCCCAAGTAGTTCCAGTTCCCTCTTCCCTGCTTCTCATTCAATCTGTCGTCTCCCCTCCTTTGGTCCTCCAGTGCCATGCTTCTCATCCAATTTCAGTCTCTTTCCCTGACCCATCCCTGGGCTCCTCATCCCTGTCCCTTTGTCCAGCCAGTTCCAGTTCTCTCCTCCCCCACCCCCAAAACCCAATTTCTTAGCTCCCTGTCAAATTAATCTCCCTTCCCCTAAACCCCACACTTTGCTTCTTATCCCTAGTCTCCTTATTCAACTATTCCCAATCTCCCCCACAGCGTCTCATCTGATCTCAGTTTTTCCATCTCACTCAAAGCTAATTGGCTTACAGTCACCACCCCACATTTCCTTCACTGGCTCCCAGTCTCCTTACTGAGCCAGTCCAGACCCTCCCCCCACCTCCTGTCCTGCTCTTCCTGCCCAACCAGCCCCATCTCCCCATCAGGTCATTCCACACTCCTCACCAAATCCCCAGTCTCGTGTCCTTACTCAACCAGTTCCAGTTTCTTTTCCTGAACCCCTCCAGTGCAAGTCTCACCATACTCGTTCTCAGAATCTATTACATTTCCTCCACATCTATATGAATCAATTTTCTCTTCCATTCTGCTTGGGTGCTAACAAGGGTGGTTGGATCACTGAGAGAACAGAACACAGAGGCTCCCTCCTCTCAGTTCTGGTGTCTGCCTGGCTCCAACCCCGATCCAAAGCAGCTGAGAGTATCCATTACAGGGATAATTCAGCTTTGGCACTATAGCCATAGGCTACAAACACGCTCAGTAGCTCTACGGGCATAGCCTTAAGCAGAGCCTGGTCAGCACTAGGAGCTGAGAGCATGCTTGGTGACGATGGATCTTTGGCGATTTTAGTTGCTAAGCTCTAGCAAATCTCTATTGAGCATGTGAAAAATATTTATTTTCAAATGCCAAACTTGCAACATGGCCAAATTTAGGCAAATTTTTACATGGATGATGATAGGCACATCCCTGACACAAAGATCACTCCCCTGCCAAATTTCAAGTCCCTGCTTCAAAGCTTGTAGGTACTTACATTTAAAAAACAGTGTCACGGGATGCACATCCGTGCAGCTCTAGGGCATGATTTGTATAACTTTTCTGTTCAGTTTTGCAGTATAATTGTGTTATTTGATGCCAATTACGCTATGCCAGGTTCCTTTGTGAATGCTCAGAACGCGTTCCATGTGGCTGCCATAGTGCCATGTTTCCTACAGCAACATGTATGTACAGATGTGAAGCATGATACAGGGTTCAGACTCTCAGGACTCTTTCTAGCACAGTGGCTGGAGATTTACATGTCAAAGGGAATGCTAATGCCCTCCCTGGCTCAGGTAGAAGTGAAGAGAATCACACAACAGGACAGTGAGGGGAGGGGCTGTCAGCAGTTTGTAAAAACAAAGACACAGACTGTGAGTGGAGGAGAAGCTGCAGACTTTCGGCCTGAGAAGACACCATCTTGCAGCCAACTTCAAGCAAGATCCGTGCCCTGCCTGAAAACAGGCAGAGAATGGCTGTAAAACATCAAACAGCCGAACACCATGCGCATAATCTTGGACTCTGAGGTCAGTTTAGGTAGAGATGTTAGAGTAGTATGCGGTTTATACCTTTTATTTGGTAGTGGTCACTCCTGACTCATTTATAATATGATTCTGCCTTGATTGGCCATATTCTCACTTGAAATCAGACTCTGATCAATAAACTAGTAGTTGTTTCACCTAAAGCTGTGTGTCTTTAGAGGGTGCGGATGTGGGAGGCTGGGCACAATCCACTTCTTTGTTAAGTGGACGGACTGGAGACTAAGGTGATTGGGAGTGGGTCCCAATCCCTGTAAGGCAGTGGCTCCCAGTGTAGTGTCTGGGGCTGGGTGTGCTTGCTTGGGGACCAACGCCTGTGTGGCTAGTGGATTTACACCCACTGCCTGGGACCAATTACACGCTGGCGGCTGGTGTGGACTGACTCAGGAGTGAGTGGTCACCCAGCAGAGCGGGGTAAATTGGGGTTCAGGAGCGGGGTTCAAGTGGTCATAGCAGCACACCAGACTGGATTTGGGGAGCAGCCTGTCACAAACAGGTCCTCACATTTTTTATTTTTTTTTAAAGCATGGACAAAACTATGCATTTCCCCTAGCCTAATTCCTGGCAAAGGCTGAACTATTTTGGCTGGATTTAAAAAAAAAAGCCTGCTGAATATATACAGCACAGAAAACAACATCTTATAACAGGAAGCGTCAGGCAACATTAATAATAAGCAGTAGCATTCTGCTACTATAATGCAGAATGCTAAAACAAAGTCGCACATAGGGCAGTAGCTGAAAAATAACCATAAGTTGCTGATGTATAGTGACATTCAAGCCCCTGTACACTGGTTACAAAAATAGAGAGCCTGCTCAAGCAGAAGGGCTGCCTATGATCTTCATCTCTTGAGCACTGACACCAGCAGGGGCTACTGCATGGTCCTAGAGAGAAGTATCCCATCTAAAAGTTGCTGAATGTTGAAAAAGGTCCAGAATCTGCAAAAACTCATGCAAATACACACCATGGAGTTAAGCACTTAGAGAAAAGTGTTTATAGCACTAGGGTCTCAGGCCTTCTGCCTTTTTCCCAGGGATGGAGATATTCATAGATTCCATGGCCAGAAGACTTTATTGTGATCATCTAGTCTGACCTTCTGTGCAACATGTCACAGGCCAGAGAACTTCCTTGAAATGATTCCTAGATTATATCTTTTAGAAAAACATCCCATCTTGATTTAAAAATAGTCAGAGATGGCGAATTCATGATGACACACAGTAAATCGTTCCAATGGCTAATTACCCTTGTTGTTAAAATTTCAAGTCTGAATTTGTCTCATTTCAACTTCCAGCCACTGGATTGTTATACCTTTCTCTGCCAGACTGAAGAACCCATTATTCAGTATCTTTTTCCCCTGTGGATACTTCTAGACTAATCAAGTCACACCTTAACCTTCTCTTGGCTACGTTAACTGAACTGAGCTCTTTGAATCTACCATTAGAAGACTCATTTCTAATCCTTTAATCATTCCCGTGGCTCTTCTCTGAACCCCCTCCAACTTATCAACATGCTTTTTGAATTGTTAGCACCATAAGTGAACACAGTATTTCAGCATTAGTCACACCAGTGCCAAATATAAAAGTAAAATAACCTCTACTTCGCCTCAAGATTCCGTTGTTTAAGCATCCCAGGATTGCATTCGTTCTTTTTCCCATAGCATCACATGAGGGGAGGCTCATTAAGTTTAGCTGATTATCCACCACAATCCCAAGTCTTTTTCAGAGTCACTGCTTTCCAGGATAGAGCCCCCCAGTCTACAAGTATAACCTACATTCTTCATTCTTAGTTTATAGATTTACATTCCACCATAGTAAAATACACATGGTTTGCTAGTCCTCAGTTTATCAAGCAATCTCTGAATCAGTGATCTGTCCTTTTCATCACCTATTACTCCCCCCAATTTTGGGGCCATTGCCAGACTCCTCTCTAAGACAATACTCAGAGAGGCTTCTAGCTGCTGGAGAGAGACCATAACTAGCATGTACTAGTCTGGCCAATATTTATAAAAAGATTATATAAAAAAGTCTAGGCTTTCCTATCACCATGTTCTCGCTGGAAGAAGCCATCTACAGAAACAATCATTTCCACAATTCCTATTGCTCCAGCAACCACATCCACTTGGCATCTAAATTTCATTCTCAGGCAAAGATCCTTTTATGACCCATCAAACCACTCTCTCATCAGCTCCAGTGTCAATAGCATGACCTGACTAAGCAGTTAAAAGATTTTTACAGGCATGTTTTTTCCCATTAGGACCTTAGGATTCCAGCTAAGTGTAGAAGATGAAAACTCAATCACAATCCCCTTGGTGTCCGAGATGAGAAATAAAGACAAGTATATTTGCATTCTTCTATTAAATAAATTAGAATTCAATTTAGACTCTGAAAAAGGCCTACTGGGAACATTTGTTCTTATACCACATGCACATATACGTATTTATGTCATACTTTTGGGGTCTCTTTTACTTGGGCCTATATGTAGCATGTCTTAAAATAGATGTGAAACACTAATACTACATGTGCCAAAACTGTTTGAAAATCTCCGCAATATAGCCTTGCATATGAATTACCAAGTCTTCGTGCCTCAAGTTAAACCCATAAAATGTAGGAAATTTTATCAAAATGTTTTAGAAGCAGGAGCTCAACAAAGCTGGTTCTTCAGAATCTAATACAACTGCAAATATCCGTGGATTTCTGAGAGATGCAAGACTGCAAATGTTGATTGTCTTCCCTTCAGGGCAACCTGATTTATTCTAAATAAAAATCAGGCACACAGACACTATGTTAATGAGTACTAATACCAGAACCTAGCCAGTGGTTACCAGAACCTATATAGAGGTTACTGTAATGAAAGAGGCCAATCCCTTTATCTGCTGCAAAACAAAAACCACACACAAACCACCACCAACCAACCCCTTTCTTTTCTAGTGTTCCTCAACACACTTCATTCATTTGAACTCACAATTCAGAATCATGCTGGAAAGAGAAGTTCTGGATACATGCGACATGAGTTGAAGGGCATAGGGATTTTAGGTGGGGTGCTATATACAAAAGCAGATTAAGTCCTTAAGACATGCTTGTTCCCTTTCTTGTGCTCTCATCTGAAAGTAGGCCAGGGTATGCCATTTGTGGTAGCAGTTCTCTGTTTCTCAGTAAATACTAGACCATGTAGAGGCTAATAAACAATCAAACAAATAGATCCATCACCAGGCAAAGAGTGCAATAGTAATATTCAGCTATGGCCCTTTTGAGGTTTTTGTCTAGGTGATTAAACTAGGGGAGGAAATCACCTCAACTTTGATCTCAGGGAGCCCCAAAATCCTTCCCCATTGATTTTTCAGAAATGGACTGGCTAAGGATGTTGAGAGCACCTTTGCTTGTTTGGAAATGTTGGTCTTCCTGTACTGAAAAGAAGAGTTTGGTCCACTAGAATGGTCCACCTTTTTTCACTTTAGCTGAAGCCTAAAGAGTAGTACCCTGGCCTGTGATCTAGCCAGTCCCCCTATTCCCCTCCCCGGATTTCTACAAGACTGGCAGGATCAAGGTCTATCTTCTGAAAGAAAAGAAAAAGAAAAGAAAAAGAAAAGAAGTTCCATGACCTCTGAAAGAATAAGATTAATCCCCTGAAAAATCACACCAATTCTACAGCACTGGGACTTAAGAGATTTGTGGTGCTCTTGCAGACAGCAGAACAGCAATTAAGTTTCAGCTGCATATTGTTGATGGAAAAGCTGTTCACTGCTCATTGCTAAAATTTATTATTGCATAAAAACCATTATCTTTAGTTACCCCAAAATGCTCAAATACTGTATTTGAACAACTGGTACATTAAAAATTGTCAATAAACCTTTCATATGTAGAAAAAAATTGATAGTATTATGCCTTTGCTCCATGAAATACAGGATAGCTATTTAAAAAATGGTAGTTTAATGGCGACAAAACACAATGCTGATAATAAATAAAGCCCTGGGGTCAAATTAGGAAGTGTGACAGATGCGAGATAAAAACCTCAATTGATTGAACTTATTCTTAATTTTGTTTTTAACAAATTAAACATTTTAGTAGTATACTGACTGACAAGCCTTGGTGTATATTCCAATTAGCTTCACAGGGGTTGGCAACCCCCAGCACGCATGCCAAACTTTTTCCTTCCTTCTCTCTCTTCTTTGCCTTCCTTTTTCTTTCCTTCTCGTCCTTCCTTCCTCTTTCTTCTTTTTTCTTTTTCTCTTCTTTCCTTCTTTTTCTTCCTTCTTTCCTTCTTTGCTTCCTTCCTTTCTTTCTCTTCCTTCTCTTTTTCTCTTCCTTCCTTCCCTCTTCCTTCCTTCTTTCTTTCCTTCTTTTTTTAAAAAGCTTTTTTAAAATTAATTTTAAATAAAAACCTTTCTAAAAATTAAATTTCAAATCAAAATTCATTCAAATTCAATTAAACACAATTAATTAATTCTATTTACAATCACTTTAACTTCAATTAATGCCTATAATTTCTGTTGTGGGAGTTTACACAAAAATTTTATTCAGAAAAAGTTTTGCACACGGCTTGAAAATTTTGCACACAAGCCACCAAACCTCCCCCCCCACACCGAGTCCCTGGCCCCACCCCCCTTTTGGCCCCACCCCTGGTACCTTCTGAGGGTGTGGGGGGCGGGGCTGGCACAGGGGCCAGCAAAGATTGCTGACCCCTGATCTACACTCTATTCTACAAGACGATCCCTCACTCTCTCAAGCCTCGGGAGACAGACCTCTTCTCCCTTACAGACAGCCCCCCAACCTTAAACAGATACTCACCAGCAACCACAGATCAAACAACAGAAACATTAAAGCAGGAACATATCCCTGCAACAGACCACACTGCCAACTTTGCCCTCATATCTACACTAAAGACACCATCACAGGACCAAATCAAGCCACCTACTCCATCAAGGGCTCATTCACCAATGTGATTTATGCCATCATGTGCCAGAAATGCCCCTCTGCCTTGTATATTGGACAACCAGGACAGTCTCTTTCCAAAAGAATGAATGGACACAAATATAATATCAGAAATTGCAACACTGAAAAACCAGTAAGGGAACACTTCAATCTCTCTGCTCACTCCATTGACGACTTGCTAATAGCTGTGCTGAAACAGATGAATAATAAATCACAACTTCAAAGAGATGCTGCTGCGGAACTCGAATTTCTATGCAAATTTGCCTCAGTTGCCTTGGGGTTAAACAGAGACTACAGATTTTTTTTTCTCACGATAACAGGTGATTTTACCTCACCTTCCTCTATGTGCTGTTCCCCAGTGTTTGAATCCTAACATCTATTTTGATTCGCTATTATAGCCTGACCTGATCCTATGTCATACACGTCCCTACATTTAATTTCCTCCCATTCTATAAGTTTCCCATCTTCAAAGCATCTGATGAAGTGGGATTTTCTCCCACAAAAGCTCATGTGATAAATAAATCTGTTAGTCTTTAAAAATGCCACAGAACTCTGTTTATTTTCAATACCTTTGTCTCACTATTACCTAAGTCAAATATTTTTTTTCCAAGTTTAAACCTCTGCTTTTTAAGTTATCAATTATCTTAATGAATATTTTTCCATGATATAATCAAGCACAAAGCTTATTTAACTCATTAACCATACTGACACAGATTATAAAATGCTGAGAAATATATTTTGTCTACTCAAAAATATTCTGCCACAATAATCCAACTTAATCACAGTGGATCAATTAGTCAAGCTAACTGAAACAAAGTAGAAAACACACACACATACATACCATTGACCTCAATGAAAGTTTCACACAAGGAATAATTTTAGAAGGCAGCCAAGATGAGTGCAAAACTGTGCATTGCAATGCACAAATGGGCCTGAAGAGGATGCAGAAAGCCTCTTCCTCGTTTAATAGGCTAATGCAAGAGACAGTGCTCTCTTGATTGATAGGCAGGGGGCAGCCTATTTTTTCCAGGGACATAGCACAGACTGGAAGTAAGATGATCAGCGAGTTCCGAAGTGAGGACAAGCCTCCACCAACTTTGGAAAAATCAAGTGGTGCACAAATGAGAGTATAAGTGTGCAGGAAGGAGAAGTCCATGATTCAGCTTTCTTGCTTAATACAGAATGATATTCCTAATACATCTGGTGATAACCATAATTTACTCTCTATGCATGCAGTATTGTAAGAAAGTTAAAATCAGGGCCTTTATTGTTTTGTAATGTATTGAGTACAAAAATTTTATCTCAAAAAGTGGAACCTCTTGGCAATTGGCATAACATCTGTAAATAAGTGTCATTACTTAGACTTACAATACGTGCAAGCTTTTTAAAGGTAAATGCCTGCCCTTATCCACAAGGTGTTCTGTGACAGGAAGACGCTGCGTAGAATGACAAAAACACTATGTCATCAAAAGTAACTCAGCTAATCAGCTGATCTTAGCTTATTTACACATGTGATCCTGTAAATTAAAAGATAGGAAATAATGAGAACATCCATGTTCTGATGTGGAAGAACACCAAAAACTTGTTCAATCTGAGTGTAAAAGGGTTTGTGGGGTCGGGGAGGAAATAAAAAGAGAAGCAGGAAGGAGCTAGGTTATGGTAGACCCTGAAATTTTATTTGGAAGGAATATAGTGTGGCGTATATTTGAGAAGGAGAGAGAGGACACAAATGCCTCCATATGCAGGAAACAGTAAATGTGGCATATTCATTTACTGCATGCCCTGTGCAGAGAAGCTTTATTTTTAAAATAGTGCTTTGTATTGGTGAAAATGCTAACAAAACACACAATAACCACAGAATCATTCAGAAATATCACCACATTGCTAAGAAATAAATTGAATATTTGATTTGTTTGTTATTTGTTAATGAGAAAGTTTTGACATATTAAGGGTTACCCAAGAACTATTATCTAAATAATTACAAATGAAAGAATATACAAAAGTAGAGAGAGGCATACTTACTCAGAAAAGTCTCACCTGGAAAGGCACATTCTTTATTCACTCTGACAGAAAATGTCATAAAAACACATTGCTTGGGGGCGGGGGGGAGCGGCGTTAAGAACACAATATATCATATAGTTAAGGATTACGGTCCATCTTTCAGAGAGCTATGTAAACATGTGAGAACACGTTAGGAAAAGTTATTTGACCATCTGCACCTCTTATATTCCGGCAAAGCTATATGCTGAAAATGAACAAATGATTATTTAGTTTTATAATGAAAAACCCCCAGACTAGTCCAGTAATGTTTGTGTAAATGAATACTTCTGCAAAGTAAACCAAAACTGTAAAAATTCAGAGAAATCTATAAAGCAGAATGACATTCATTAACGACTCCTAACAATTTATTTCATTTTTAATAGTACAAATACCAAGACAAAATATAGGATGCAAGTTTTATTTTTGTTTAATCATAATCAGGTTGGATACAACCCTCACATTCTAATGAACAAATTTTCAAATGTGTGAGACAAAAATTACATACTAAAGTTTGTGTATGAATATGCACCCACATTTTTGCATATCCCAAAACTTGGAATTGCCATCAAACTGCATGTATGCAGGCAAATCAAATAATTATGCTGTCTAATTATTAGACTACACAGATTTTATATACAGTTTTAATTTATATTTATTACAGCAAAAGTTGAATTTATTTTATAGTTGTATTATTTCTATTAGATCATCTCTAACTACAGGATCACATACTATTCTTGCCACATGACCCCCTGCCTCATTTCATACATAGGATGGATGGTGATCTAGGAACGAAAATAATTTCAATCACAATACATATACAAAAAAGGCTCCAACTAAGGTTCCACAGGAAATCTTAATTCTGGCATTTCCTAACTGTGAGGTGCTTGATTATGCAACCTTAATTCTTTTAAACATAGGAGGTTATTTTGGATGTTATTATATGTATTATGAGGCCTTAAGACATGACATCATACTGTTAACTCTACAATTTATAAGGCTTCAGCAGTAATTTGTAGATCCACGGTGTAGCAAAATAAAGGCATGTGGGCAAAAAACCAATACCAGCTAGTGAAAAAGACAAAGACGCTTATTCATAGATTCCAAAGCCAGAATGGACTACTGTGATCATCTAGCCTGACCTCCTGTGTGACACAGGCCACAGATCTCTCTCAAAATAATTCCTAGACCATACCTTTTAGAAACACATTTAATCTTGATATGAAAGTGGCCAGTGATAAAGAATCTACTATCATACTTGACAAACCATTCCAGTGGTTAATTACTCAGACTATTAAAATGTATGCCTTATTTCTAATCTAAATTTGTCTAACAGCTTCCAGCCAATGAATCATGTTCCCTGCTAGAGTGAAGGCCCAATTAAATATTTTTTCCTCTCACGTAACCTTTTCTTTGTTAAGCTAAATAGATAGAGCTCCTTAAATGTATCACTAGAAGGCTTGTTTTCTAATCCTTTATTCTTTGACATGACTCTTCTCTGAATCCTCTGCAATTTATCAACATCCCTCTTGAACTATGCATACCTAAACTAGACATGGTATTCCAGCAGTGGTTGCACAAGAACCAAACAAACAGATAAAACAATTTAAACCCTGATCTGCATCTGAAGGAGCATGGATGCTCATTGACTTCAATGAGGGTCTGCCGAAATGCAGTATCAGAACTGTCATGTAAATATTACCAGTAAGCTATATTTCATTTGCATCTGATGAAGTGGGTTGGAACCCACAAAAGCTTATGCCTGAAGAAATGTGTTAGTATTTAAAGTGCCACAGGACTCTCGTTGTTTTTGCTATATTTCATGACCATCATGTCATTATCATGGACTGAGTCTTAAGGAACAGAATTTGCAGTATATAAATGAACCAATAAATTGCATTCTGATTAGTGAAATTACCACTGATATCAGAATTTCACATCATCTAACTGAATTCTAATATTGGAGAGACAAGGTGGATCTTTTATTGGACCAACTTCTGGTGGCGAAAGAGAGAAGCTACTCAGCTATACAGAGCTGTTCTTCAAGTCTGGGTAAGATAGTTAGGGTTTGTCAACACTACAATTTACACCTGTATAACTTATGTTGCTCAGGGGTGTGAATAATCCACACCTCTGAGCAATGTAAATTAAATCAACCTAAGCACCAGTTTTCTCCCACCGGCTTAGAACATCTCCATCACAAACACTACAATGGCATAGCTGCATTGCTCAAAGTGCTGTAGTTTAGATGTAGCCTGAGTGTCTCACAACTAAATACAAGGTGGAACAGATTGTTTAACATAAGTAGTTAATCGCACTAAGAGCCCATTCAAGGTAAGGTGGCCAGTTAATATCTTTGCAGTCATAGTACGCCAAGGGTGGTTTACTGGGTTACAGATTGTATTAATAAACCATAAATCCAGTGTTTTATTAAGCTCATGACTTTCAGGCTCTAGCAAAGTAATGAATTTCAGCTCCCTCGGTCCTCTTTACAAGGTGTTCTGCAATCTTGAGAGTGAGGATAGAGTAACGGTTTTATGAAAAAAAAGTGTTGTCCGCAACATTTTTCTGTACAATTTCATTCAAAAGCATCGCAATTGTCTAGTATCACAAAGGTAGTGTTATTGGGGCATTTAGAACACTGGATGAGATGCACTGTATTTTGTGATAGTCATGTAGGACCACAGATCTTAAAAGATGTGCTGATTGTCATAGCAGGGGAGCGGGGTCTGCAGATCTTTTATCTATTGTTAGGGCAATACCTGCTGACACTTCAAGCTGGTGGCTCCAGGTCTGTGGGGACCTTGCCTCTGATGATGAACTTGGCAAAGTTGGAGGTTGTTTGAAGGCCAGAAAAGGAGGTTTGGAAAATTTCATTCAGGTTGTTATCCCCATCAAGTATGGGTTTTAATTGTTTAATGATATCCCATATGGATTCCAGAATGGTGTGGCTGGCAACAACTTGGGATGTACAGTTAGGGAAGTAGGTGCTCCATATTGAAGCAGGGTCTCAGGATATTTGGATGAATTCTAATATACTATAACATGCATGAATGTTCTCCTGGTTTATACTTTCCTATAACAGGTCTAGCCAGTTAAGGTTGAATATCAGCTTCCATTCTAACCCTCTATCCCTGTCTAGCTTGTCATAACTTTCTCATACAAATACATTTTGGGATGAAATTTGCAGCCCAAAGGTGGGGTGTTTTTACAATTTAAAAAATGATTGACTCAGCTGTTTGAGGTCAGTGGGGTGGGGGCAATTTTTTCCCCCTATTTCAGGTGAGTTTTTTACTAGATAGCTTATTAAAAATACTGTTGAAAATACAAACATCTTTGTTTTGTAGACTGGATCTAGATTTAAAGCTGAACATTTTGGAAGAGTAGTTTTACACTTAGAAGTATTTAAAGTTTGGAATTTGGCCTGTGAGCAGGACTTCTCTGGAGGCATGGTTAAAAGTACAGCAGTTTGGAAACATGGCTAATAGCAGCAGCATTTGTGGGATAATTTAGTTAAAAGCTTAACAGCTCAAGAGTCTAAAACAGACAGTCATTGATTATTAAAATATCAAGAAAAACTAACAGTCAAATTCTTTTTATATTTGTGCTTTGTGCACAATGGGTACGTCTACACTGTAGCCTTAAGTCAACTTAAGGAGAGTTAAGTCGACCTAAAGAACCCTGCGTCCACACTGGGCTTTCATTAAGTCAACTTCAGCGCTTCCTTAAGTCGACTTAATACCACCACCTCTGAAGGTTGACTTAAGGCTTAAGTCTATCTTATTAAGTCAACTTAAGCCAGTGTGGACAGGGAGTGCCCTTAAGTTGACCTAACTGGCCTCCAGGCCCCAGTGCAATGTGGGACAGTTACCCACAATGCAGCACTCCTCCAACAACCTAGCACCTGCCAGTGTGGACGCTGGCAGTTGACTGGAGTTTTCAGTGTGGATTCTCTAAGTCGACTGAACAAGGTTGACTTTCAGTCGACTTAAAGTCGACCTTGTTAAGTCGACTTAACAGAGCCTCCAGTGTAGACGTACCCAATGTGACTAACATAATAGCACCCGAATGGTACTTTCCCTCTCTTCACTGGATTTGCCATCTTCAGTTTGCCTTTAACATTTCACTCCCTATTACTTTGGTCTAACCCTTGCCCAACATCTTAGTTCCCACATTCACTATTAAGTCTTAAGAAAACTGGAACAGTTCTTAGTTGTGGATTTCCAGATATGCGTCTGCCAGCATTGACGCACCTGTGCCAGACTGTGGTTGCCATTTTCAGACCCATATACTAAGTGCTTCCCCAGCAAAAGCTCAGAGTTGTCCTTTTAAGAAAAATTGAAGTTAATGACCTATGTTAAGTACTCCAAGAGGAAGACTGTTCTTTGAAGGGGAACCCAATATGGTCAGAAAACCACCACCTAGTATTATAATGGCCAAGCTAACAACATAAGAAATTCCAGTTAATCATTGGCTAAGAGGGCTATGCTCAGGAGGCTTCAATTAAGGAGAAATGAAATTAGGAGGTCTTGCTTAAGGACACTCTACTCAGAAAGCTTAATCATGTAAAATAGCTCCTTTTAGGAATTAAGGCCTGAAAACCTATTCACTCGGGTTTTCCTCCCTATTTCCATCCTCTCTCTTTTTAATTTTTGCTTTCGTCTATTTTTTTCTATTTTTCCATGAAAAAAAGAATTTCATTTACATTAACGTATTAATGTAGTAAAAAATATCCAGCTCTCATTTGTTATATATTGTATGATTTGATAAATAATATACCAGACAGACAGATATATTGGCTGTGCCTATAATATAAAAATACACATAAAAAGCAAACATATATTCACTCAAGGCAAATAAACAAAAGAAAAATCATTACTGCAGAGGATATAGAACAGGGGTCAGCAACCTTTGCTGACCCCTTTGCTGGCCCTTCCTCCTCAACCGGTGCCAGCAGCCCCTTCCGCCAAAAAAAAAAAGGGGGGGGGGCAGCAGCCTGAAAATCCAATGATGGCCATGGGCAGGTTGGGAGTGGGGCGCTTCCCAGGCATGCTGCTGAAAGGAGCCACACATGGAAAGAGGCTGCCCAGAGCAGCTCCTCTTGGCGGTGTGCCCAGGGGCTGGGATCCCCAAGGATGCCATGAAAAGAAGCTGCCTGGAGTGGCTCCTTTTAGTGGCAGCATGCCATAGAAAGGAGCCGGTCTGGGCGGCTTTTTTCCAAGGCACACCTGGAGCGTGGGTATGACAGGGACCCCCCACACCCCAGCTGCCCCCCAGTAGCAGGAGTGGCAATTTCTATAGCTCCACAGAGGGTATCACTCTGAATGGGCTTTTGTGCCACTGTTGACACACGTGCCAGGGGTTGCCTACTCCTGATATAGAAGTACAATGTGCTCCAATAAATAAGATTCTGTACTTTTTTAGCATGTTCTAAAGCATCACCAAGTGCTTTACAAACTTCGGTGAATTACCCCTTTCTGGATAGAATAAACTGAGGCATCACATATTTAAGTGATTTTCCTCAAGTCTGAACTCCTCACTCCAAGGCCCTACTGTAACCATTAAACCACACTAGGGTGGAAGGCAATCAGTCTGGTGGTCAAATTTAAACCTCCTAGCCCCTCAGAGTAAGAGGACTATAAAGGCACTATGCTTAGTCCCAGAAGACTGGGGCAGGGAGGAGGCAAGCAAATATTTTGAGTTGCTCTCTAGCAACCCCTTGGTTGTCTTGGAAGCAACACAAGTGAACTCCATAGAAATCCTTCCCTCTCCCCCATGAGAAAGTTCAACACTTCCTAATCTGAGGGTGGAATTAAAGGAGAGAGAAAATACACCACTTCACCCCAAACCAGAAATAAATTACACTTAAATATTTTAATTGGTAATGTAATTAGGAGAAGATAGAAACACTCATTTTACTTCCAAGCAACTTTCATCAGAACAAGACTCTTTCCTCTGCTTTGCACATGCCACCTGTCAGCACCTCCTACACTTTAATATGATAGGTAAACTGCTAACACATCAGCATAGACAGCTGCTGGTGTCACCTTTGTTTGTTTGCCACTTCGGGAAATGATGACATGGTGTCAGCCAAACAATGCAGCACGTTAGTAATGACAGTGAGTAAACAGCCTACATAATGTACAAACCACACATCTGACAACTCTGCAGATGATTGTTATTGTACCTCAGCGGATATGCAGCAATATATTTTATTACTATCTTATTGCCAGCACAATAATTAAGCACAATAAAAAAAAATTTCTCTGGGCAAAAATAAAGAGACAGGGCTCAATTAACCATAGCTTACCAAATGAGCAGCGGAACCTTAAAAAAAAAAAAAAATCAGTTTGGGGGAACATTAGCAATAACAGCATAGGAAGGAAAGAAAACATACTATGCTATTAAATAATTTGCAAAAGATTATCTCATTTCAAATATGTTTAGTTGCTTAATGTTATCTGCTGAAAATGTTTTCCCCTACCACCCAGTCAGGCTCCTGACAGCAAAGAGATTGTTCATTTTAGGTAAGCTGCATTTGGATGTGCCTCCACTAAATATCAACAATGAAGCCTCCACAGTCCTGCTGCCAACTACCTTAGACACATGGCCCCAAGTTCCAGACCATCACTCCCCAAGTCTTAACCAGCAGAAACTGGAAGTGGTGTCAAAGGAGGACACTGGGTTATAGAGAACAGAGTATTTCAGTTTGCTAAAGAACAAGTCTTTCCACTAACTTCGAAGACTTTGGAGCACCTCCTCACTACAATAATCTATCATCCTGCCTTGCAGCCTAAAATATTTGGGGGGGGGGGGGAGAGAAGAGGAGGAAGGAACCAACAACCATAAAACCACAAGTGCCCGTGACCTAATCATTAACAAAACACCAGCTTTGCTCATATCACTGGTTATGTCTACACTGCACCAGCGGAGGCTCAAGCTAGCCCTCTGCGCTCAGACTCAGAGTAGGGTGTGCTTGAGCTCAGGGGGTAGGCCAACCCCTCACCAGTACTGTAATGTCCATACAGCTCTTTCATTGTGCTAACACAAACTCTGCCAGACCAAGGCTGTCCATCCAAGCCCCAAGGCTTATTCCCAGCTGCAGTGTAGATATACCCACCGAGACCTGATTGGACAACCCAGCCAGCCATGTTTACACTCACTTCACTGAACAGCTGTTTGATGCGATACAAGCCTAGAGTAATAAAAAAAAAAAAAGGGGGGGGGGGTGGAGCAAAAATGTTTGCTTCTGACCTAATATGCAGGAAATGGCCCATTTCAGACAGTATTTCAAGTGTGTTCAGTACATACGAGAGTCCTAGGATATAGCTAACATGGGAATCCTAATAACCTACAGACTACCCTCCTCTTATCTGAGCTGAGGAAGCAGGTTGTGTACAGGAGTTACCAAGTCGGTGAAATCTGTGGAACTTCAGTGCACAACCAGAAGACATATTAGATATCTCAACTGGGACCGCTTAATCTTGATGTTAATCCAAATGTTTACCTGAGATGAATTACTATGCAAGTGAAATAGTGAACATACCCTTGAACTCAACTGATCTTTTTCTCCAGACTATGTCCAAGACCTTGCTGATGAATGTAAAGAATCTGCCATGTTGACTCACCTTCAGATATCTATCAGGGTGTATGGTGTGAGGAGACATCACAACAATCTGCCATACACAGGCATCAGTGTGTTGGCCTTTAGCCACCTACAACCTTTTGCACTGCCCCCCACATCACCATGATATACAAATAATTTTCAAAATTTGAAAAGATGGGGAGGACACCAGAGTGCGATAGGTGGAAGACCAGCTATAGTTTCAAAAGGATCCAGCACAGAAAGAGTTTGCAATCTTGTGCTGGGTTTGTAGTAGAGGCCAAGAGATCTTTCCTTGCCTTTCTGGCTAAGGTCATTGAAAAAAAAAAGTGGTGGCTGATCAATTTCAGGTCCCAATCCTTGAATCTTCAGAACAGTGACACAGTGTATTTTCACTTCTCAATACTCTCACGAAACTATTCTTCTTTCACACTGAAAGCTCACAGGCATAGAATTCAATAGTGTCAAGTATTGCGACCACTTCTGTTCAATATATGTGACGGCACCAAAAGAAAGCTATTATAGGCTATACAGTATCATCACTACAATGATATTCAGGCCAACATAAAACAAATATATTATTCAACACATGTGGCAAGCTAAACGAGAGAAAGAGGCATTCTTTTGTTCTTTCAGTAAGATGCATTATGGGTCTGATGTTTTAGTGTCCAAACAATACATAGTTTCTTGTTCTAATTGTACAAAGTTATCACAGAGTCTGTTTACAATATTCTTGTTTGCAGTAGTTCCTGGCACTTCATGCATTTTTCATTGCTGCCTGTTTCTTGTTAATATATACTGTGCTCCTTGGAGAGCTTGCAAAAAGTGATGCACTTAGTTGTAAACAGCATCTTGCAAGACAAGGTTAAGTACAAAACAAGAAGCAACAATACCCACCACCATCTGAAAACTTTATTAAGCTACAGTTTCCTCATGGCACAAGAAACACGATCACTTTAATGTAACGTAAAGTTAATGTGACCAAAAGATGTAAAGACAACTTTTATTTCCTGACCACTATGCGAACAGGTGATATGAGCCAAAATTTTTAGCAGGCCTCCTTACTGGCACACATGCCCTATTCTATATACATCCACTAGAATGGGTCAACACCATCTTCTGTGAGATAAGTTAATCAATGCACAAACAAATGGCGATTTACAAGGGTAGTTTGCCATTTGGCCCATTGATACCTGTTTTGCATATACAAATGAGAAGCTTTGCATGAACAAGTGTACCCACAATTATTGAGGCTGCAATTATGTCTTGGTCCTACTTTGAGCTTTCCCATATCTACTCCTCTGTCTCTGGTTCAAGAAGCGTAAGAAGTTTGCCAATTTGCTATTTCAGAACCAAACTGAAAACTTGCTTCTTTGTCAGTCAATGTTTTTCTTCATAAGTTCCAGAAACATTTTTGAAACTTAATTCCAGTTTCACTAAGCTTTTTGCTTGATAGTTTTCTTAATAAATAGACAAAGTCAAAGTTAGTTACTTTTTTTAAAAAAATCTTTGAAAATACTGTATCCTCATCATAAAACTGATGGAAACAGAAAGCCATCTGCACAATAGAGGAACTAAAAAACATGTAACTGTTCTTTTACACATAGAAAAGCAAGTGTGCCAATGCACTCATTTTCAAATTAAGAAAAATTACTGTAAAAATCATATGTAAAGGTTAGGTCTCTGGGGCACCTTCCTAGCTGAGCTTTGCCACACCCAGTTTCCATCACAGGGTTGGCCTAGGACAGTTCACAGCTGCTCAATTTTATTAATGGCCCCTCTTTCCTTTACTTCTGGGTGAGGGAGAAAAGCAAAACTTCAGGCCAAGCCCCTCCTGGGATCAACAACAAGGGGGGAAAAGTCTTAACTTGAGGCATCACCTTATTTCAGGAGCTCCCTAGCAGCAATTTTTTTGAAGCCCTTATGGCTGGATAGCCATGTCAGCACCTCCCCATAGGGTTTGCTGGACTCTTTTCAGAGATTAGACGTTTCTGGCATAAAGGTTCCTCTTGTTCCAGGAGCTACTCTAGTCACTCCCTTCTCAGGGCTCCCCTCTCCCCCTTTGTTTACTACAGCTTCCTCCTTTTAAGCTCCCTTCCCCACTATACAGGGTTGACTGGGACAGAGGGGCAAGAATACTTTAAACATACCAAGTCTTCCAAACTCCTTCCCTGTAATTGTGGGGTTTATAGACCCTGTCTCAGAGGTGAATAGCCATTTTCTATAGCTCTATTTATCCATTAGCAATATGACGTGCAGTATAAGCAGGGTCATGTTTTCCTCCAGTCAGTATAAAGTTACAGATGAAAACATTTCAGTAGTTTAAAATATGTTCTGAAAGAAGAAAATTAAATAGCTCATTGACGTACTACAAAAGGCCACAACCCTACAATAAAATAGATGACTAACAGATAATACAGTACTAAGAAAAATAAAAGTTCTTGAAAAGTACAGAAAATTTATGAAGATGTTTCTCTCTCTATCTCATGGCACTTTATGTTCATTAAAAGCAATTATGAGACATGAAAAATAATATTGGATCTCATAGCAGACATAAAATATTAGCCAGATTCATAAAGCAAGTGATATCAAACAGAATCTCTGCCAAATAGGCAGATTGCTGAATGTCTCTCTCATTAGGTGATAAAAGCTAATAAAAATATTCATGATTTTAACCAATCAGAAACTGATTCATAAGAGTAGAATAGACTCTAACACACTGGCTAAATGTCTAGTTCATGCCACACTGCATTCAATGGGCTCTGAACCAGGCCTTAAGTGAGATTTAGCTAAGCCACGTGGAGTACTGGGTAACAGAGGAACTCCTTTAAGCTCAAGTGGTGAGGCATACAACTTGAAGCTGATGATGCTAAATTCTCTCTTTGCCCACTGTCTGGGAAGTGAATGAGAATGCATAGGGAGAGAGGGAGAGGTGCAGTGGTGGGTGTTATGCATGTTTGTAAAATTCAGAGTTTGCTTCAAAGTACTAATGGATGGTGACTTCTGTGCTTTAATAGTCTAAACCCCCATGCAGCTGGACCGAGGCAATCCAAGGCCCTAGACTAAGTAAAACTTGCCTTCTATCCTACTCTTCAGTGGTCTATCCACTCATCTACCACCCATACAGCCACTCCTCAAATTGTGGCAATGGGACCAGCCTCCTTCCATACAGATCTCAATCCTTTGAGGTGAAGGGGAGACAGTGATGACCGCTGCACCACCACCACACCTGCCATTAGTCTCATTGTAGCAAGAAAACTGAGGGGAGTTTCAAAACCATCAGTCTCGGGAACTGAGGTCTCAGTCAGTAACCTGAGATCATGTGGCAGCAAGAGCAAGCTTCTTTTCCTTTTAGTCACTTCTCTTTCAACAACTCATGGCACTCCATTCTCTGTCCTTGAATGATTCTCCTCTCTCACGGCAGAAGAGAACAGTTCTTCCTACTTGCAGCTGCATTCTCAGCTATTCGCAGCAGGCAGTGGAGTAGGAGTCTGCTGCTAACAAAGGGAGTTAGGGAGCAGGAGATGAGACCTCTGAGAATCCTTGAGGCCTGCAAGGGACAAAGATGTATCAATTCTTGAGGGACAAAAATGAGGAAGCAGACATGTGGTTGAGAGGAACAGACCAGAGGTAAGAGAAGTAGCCATGCCTGGGGACAGATAAATTCTTCCATTTTGGGGTCCCTACAGACCATTCTCAGTGGTGTACTGTGATGCATGCTTCTTTTTTTTTTTTTTTTAATGGAAACTACAGTCCTTTGATTAAATATTCTCAGCTCTTGTTGGTTAATGCCCACAATAGACCTTGCCTATTAAATCAGTTCATATGCCGCAGGTGAGTATATTTACAAGTAAGAATTCTACAGCCTCAGCAGCCACCAGATTAAATAAATGTGTATCATCCATTAACTGTAATGGAAATAAATTCACAGAAGTAGACAACTGTCACAAGAGCAACATGCTCAGCTTTGAAAATAAATATTTTGGATTTGCTTCTGTATTTTCACAATCAGTCATCCTGGCAGCACCAGGCAGCTACTTGTCCGCCCAGAATTCTCTTCATCTACCCCACCTCACATCTCTAGCATCTCCTCTTGGTTGCTTAGCCATCATCTCAAGCTAAATATCTCCAAAATTCATCTTTTATCTTGCTCTCTCTTCTTTCTCCCTAGCTGACAACCTTTCCTGTCCCTCAGGCTTATAATCTTAGTTCAGTCTATGACATGTCTTTCTTCCACCATATCTAATCTCTCACTAAAGTCTTCTCACTTCTTCCTCCAACATCTCCAGAATTCACACAATCTGCAGAGTTCCTGCTGCTAGAGTCACAATAACTGTCAAGGACATCTCTTGCTTCCGGCACCTAAGCCACATAGGGGAAGAGTCGGTTTCTTGTTCACCTTCCAGTTTCACCTAAAATGCTGCTAATCTTATTTAAACTATCCCACCTCTGCAAACCTCTCTCTTTTCTTTGAAACCTAAACTAAACTTCTTTCTTGGGACATCAATATGAGGAAAGCCCTTCAAAGGTGAAAAAGTATGCAAAAAAGTTAGCATAAGTCCACTGGCATATGCTTTCAAGGTCAGTGCTCGGCATGATAGGTGGCTGGCAAGATTAAGGTACTTGGAAGACTAAGGGAAAAACCAGGGTGGCATTCCAGTAGGGGTCTACCATTATGCCACCAAATCAGCAGGAGGAGGAGGAAGACAAGGCATTTCTAGAACAAGTAACAGAAATATTCAGGACAAAAGACTGGGTAGTAATGAGGATATTTAACAATCCAGATGTGTTTAAAAAATAATATAACTCTACACAAAATCTCCAATAAGTTCTTGAAAGGTATTAAGGATGACTTCAGAAGGTGGAAGAAATAACCATGGAAATGGCCATCTTTAGACATGGTTCTAACAGTGAGGAATTGGTTTCAAATCTGAAAATTGAAGAATGTGGGTGAAAGGATTCTAAGAAAAGGGAGGAGGGACAGCAACAGAATAAGGACAATGGGCTTAAAAAAAAAAAAAAAGAAAAAGCAGACTTTAACAAACTCAGAGAACTGGTAAGCAAGATTCCACAAGAAAAATATTCAACGGAAAAAGGAGCTTAGAGTTGGCAGTCTCTCAAAGACAATGCTAAAGGCACAGCAGCAAACTATCCCAATGCAAATGAAGGATGGGAAAAATAGTGAGATAGCAATATGACTCCATCAGGAGCTCTTTAATGACCTGGGGGGGGAGAGGGGGAGGAGGAATCCTACAAAAAGAGGACACAGGGATGACTTGGTAAGGAGTACAAAAAAAAATAGCACAAGCATGTAGGGAGAAAAGCAAAAAGACTAACCTCACAAGGGAAATAAAAGGCAATAAGAAAGGTTTTTATAAATATATTAGGAGTTAGAGAAGGACCGAAGAAAATATAGTTCCACTCCTTAGCTAGGAAGGAAAGCTAACAACCTAGGACACCAAGAAAACCAAGGTGTTTCATGCCTGGTTTGCTTCAGTCTTCACATAAAATGAATAATGGTGACCAATTAGCATAATTAATATTAATGACAAGGGAGAAGGAACATAAGCCAAGAACAACTTAAAGACTATTTAGATGTATTCAAGTCAGCAGGGGCTAACAAAATGCACCTTAGAGTCATTAAGGAACTAACTGAAAATCTCAGAACCATTAGTGATTACCTTCAAGAACCGAGAGAGGAAAAACGAAGTCTCAGAGGATTGGAGGAAGGG
This sequence comes from Pelusios castaneus, assembly GCA_007922175.1. Taxonomy (NCBI): domain Eukaryota; kingdom Metazoa; phylum Chordata; order Testudines; family Pelomedusidae; genus Pelusios; species Pelusios castaneus. The sequence goes on from ML685766.1 coordinate 23,345,027, forward strand.
CAGACATGGTACCTATCTTTGAAAAGGGAAATAGACTATCCAGGGGATAACAGACTAGTCAGTCTAACTTTAATACCTAGAAGATACTGGCACTAATTATTAATTAGTCAATTTGAGAGCACCAAGAAGATAATAGGGTAATAAGTAATAGCCAAGATGAATTTGTCAAGAACAAATCATGCCAAACCAAGACAAACCAACCTAATTTCCTTCTTTGACAAGGCTACTGACCAAACAGAGAAGCAGTAAAGGTGATTTCTATGGACTTTGGACTTCTGGCACAATTCCGCATTCTGAAAAGAAAATTATGGTAAGTTCATGTAGTCCACATTCCCCTAAAGTGGATGCATAACTGGTTGAAAAAATACTCAAAGAATAGTTTATGAATGGTTCCCTGTCAAACTGAAAATAGATAACTAATGGAAGTCCCATGGAGTCTGTCCTGGATTTGGTTCTTTTCAACATTTCTTGATAAATCCGGTTTTCCAACCCTTTTGATTGCTGTCCACTGGACTCCCACCAATTTGTCCACATCTTTCTTAAAGCGTGGCTTTCAAAACTGAAAAGGTTAAACAGGGCATTGAAACAAAAAAATAGCAGCATTAGGATCACAGGGTCCCTGACACGACATTAGAAACATGGCAAAATGTGCTATTAAAATTCATATTGAACAAAAAAACAAAAGCGTGAATTCAAAAATCTGTTTAAGCCTACAAAGTAGGATAATCTCCCTTTCCTTAATTTGGCTTATCATCATTATGCATCACAGTTAAAGTATGAACAGTTGGATGGTTGGATAAAACTCATTTAAGACTGGACCCCAAATATAGCTATTAATAGTAATTGTTGTGTTAAAAAGAAATTCAGGTAACCAAAAAAAATTATAAATAAAAAAATCACATTCATCCAGACAGCCTTAACAACTTTGGACATTTTTTAATAAATTCCTGCTGCCAAAGCCTTCTCTCTTAGCTACTTTCATGAATAAATAGGAATTTATCCCTAGAAAAATACCAATGTTCATTTTGAGGATGATCTGAAATTACTCAATTTGGACAGCTATTCCTAGGTTCTGATTTGAAATCTCACCAAGAGATGTGTAATAATGTAAAAATATAAAGATCCCACAGTTTCAATATTTACAAGTCAATTTCTTGTGAAATCTGGATAAAAGATAGCTCTCTAGATCTTTAACCACATTTGAGGAATTGACCTAGGAGCAAACTAAAACAAATGGTTTAAGTTCTAAGACATACATGAAATTTTGAAAAAGACGTTGATAAGAAAACCATCCAAATAAAAAGATGGGAGAGGGATTTGGACAAAAATTGATCTGGGTGAGTGAGTCTCTACATGGGAAAGGGAATATACAGCTTCAGTTTGTGTCGCTCAATTTTTTTCCCATAAATTACTATATAGATAGCACTTTACAGTTAAGAGCCATATTTTTGCAATTAGGAAGGTGCTCTGTTGCAGAGGTTGTGTGAGAAGGGAACATACTTGTACATCTGCCGACTGTGTTCTAAAATCAGATGAGGCGGGGTGAAAATTATTAGAGATTCAATTTATGACAAAATGCCAGCTTCCTAGGGATTTCCTGATGTGCATATTTAATACTCCAATAAAGGATCTACTCTTTAAAACATAATGACAAATTAAGCTCTTTTATTATTAGCAGCAAGACTTTGTACTACATATTACTGGAAAAATGTGATCTCTTCTCTGATGGAATTATGGTATAGTAAAACATGGGCTGTTCCTGTACTGGAAAAGTTTACACATGAAGTATGTACACAAGAGCAGTGCCAAAAAGAGAATAGGTATTCAGAAATTTGGGGGTTACCTTTATCTTAGTCAGGGAAAGAGGCCAAAAAGCCAGAATTTTAGCCAAGTTCTTTAAATATTAACCTGATCCTGAATAAGCATTATATAATGTATAATATAGTGGGCTAACATTTTACCGTAGCTTTGCTTTTTTTTTTTAATTAAACTGGGCAGGTTTAGCTTTGAGAAAAAGATGACTGGGAGGGGGGGGGGGGGAAACGGATAACAGTCTACAGATATATTAAGGGTTATTATAAAGAGGATGGTGAACAAATGTTCATGTCCAGAAGAGAAGTAAAATGGTCTTGAATCTGCATCAAGGAAGATATTAGCAAACTTTGTAATTCAAAGGAGTTAAGTACTAGAACAGGTGTCCAAGGGAAGTTGTGGAATCCCCATCATAGGACTTTTTTAAGAATAGGATGGACCAACACCTGCCAGGGATGATCTAGGTACAATTGGGTCATGTCTCAGTGCAGTGCTAGCTTTCTTAAGGTCCCTTCAAGCCCTATGAGTCCATGACAAAGAAATTCTAGCTTGTTAATTTAACTGGGAAAGTTTAATACTCTTGCCTTCAAAGTCTACTTTTCTGAGGTCTGGTTTAGCAAACTAATCTCTACATAAGCACACCTGGTTTGCGGAGAAAATAAAGAGAAGCCACTGCCAATTTTATTGCATTACAAACCCAGAGCTTTTGAAGTCAGATCAGAACAACTGGTACCCTCATACAATCATGACCATTTTCAATTCTCTCTGCAGAAGTTAAATTTTACTGCATATGCTAGTTTGCACTCATCCAATAAATAAACTGATTTATGTTTACATGTTCATTAGTAATAAAGTAATTCAACCCATAATATTGATCTAATTGCTAGATTACTATATTTGCCAACGTGCTTTCTTCCCACTATAGAGAAACAGAAGCCAGGTTACACGGCCACCTGTGGGAGAAGGTACTGGTTCAGATTACTCAGGTCCCTGAGGTGACTTCTTAACCTAAACTCTCTCGCTGCTGGCAAAACTATTACAAGATAATGAGAAGAGTCAACAAGTGCCTGGATTACCAACAAATCTATAGGAGGCTATTCAATTTCCCTGCAAGTATCTTTGTGCAAATGAACACATTCAACAGATACTTTACCATGGATTAAAGATGCCATCATACTTTTAGCTGAAGGAGTTTACTTTTACACTCCCTTGCTACTCTAAATACACATGCCTAGGGAGCTGCTATCACTATACAACAGTGATCTTACGTTCTTCCACCTCACCATTCCTATGATGCTTACCAAACCATACCAAGTGATGAAGATGAGGCAGGTGACAAACTGTGGCTATGGCCTGCCAGGCAAGATTTTCTCATTTTACAATTACCACCACTTCTTTCCCCTTTGACCCATGTTTCATCCACCTGTTGTGTCTTGTCAGAACTGGAAGTAGTTTGGGACAAGGACCAGAGGATTGCTTACATGCAAGTGTCCTTCTTTGAGATGGACTGCTCACATACATTCAGATGTGGGTATCTACGTACTGCAGTGCATGGTCTCTCAGAAACCTTTTTGCCCTAGCCTATCCCCATAGGGTCAGTGGCCACCACCCCCTGAAGTCATGCGCTCCAGCCGTGGTATATAGGTGATGCTGACTGTGCCCCTCCCCCGCCCCTCAGTCCCTTCTTTCCAATAACTCCAAAAGCGGGGATGGAGAGAGAGTAGCGAATGTGTAGCGAAGACCATGTTGCAGCCCTGCAGATTTCATGGATCGGTACTTGCACTAGGAATGCTGCCGACGAGGCTTGCACTCTCATGAAGTGGACCTTGACTGAGCCGAGCAGGGGAACTTTGACCCGATGGTAGCAGTCTTTAATATAGCCCATTATCCATGAAGATATATGTCGGGATGTTACTGTTTGGCCCCTCATGCGCTCTGCAACTGCAAGGAAGAGCTGTGTCATTTCTCGAAAGGGTCTCGTCTTCTTGATGTAAATGGAGAGGGTCTTTTTGACATCCAAGGTGTGCCACCTCCTCTGGTTCTCCATCAAGTTTGGGGAAGAACACAGGTAGAAATACGTTCTGGTTGATGTAGAAAGAGGACACCACCTTTGGTAAAAAGGCTGCATGAGGCCTCAGTTCAACCTTGTCCTTGAAAAACATTGTGGAAGAGGGTTCTGATGCTAGTGACCTCTGGTCCAACACCCACCTTGCTGAGGTGATGGCAACCAGGAAGGACACCTTCCAGGACAGGACCAGGAAGGAGCAGTCAGTCGTGGTTCAAAGGGAGGATCCATTAAGGCATTTAGCACTAGGTTTAGGTCCCACTGCGGGACTGGGTTACGCACCTGCGGGTAGAGCGTCTCTATTCCTTTTAGAAACTTTATGCTCATAGAGTGGACGAAAGGAGTACTACCTTTGAATGACTGATGGAAGGCAGAGATTGCTGCCAGGTGGACCCTAAGGGAGGCCAGGGCCAATCCTTGAGACTTTAGGTGGTATAGGTAATCCAGGATGGCCTGGATGGATGAGTTCTCGGGTGAGAGCCCTCGTTCTGCTGCCCACACTGAGAAACACTTCCACTTTGCCCAATATGTGGTTTGAGTGGACGGCTTTCTACTTCCCACAAGAATGCATTGCACCTCTAGGGAGCATGCTTTCTCATCAGCATTCAGCCATGGAGCCTCCACACTGTTAGGTGGAAGGAGCTCAAGTCCGGGTGCAGGAGGCAATCACTGTCCTGGGTTAGCAAGTCCCCCCAGTTAGGGAGTGTCCATGGGGGGAACCTGGAGAGCTCAAAGAGAATGCTGTACCAGGGCTGCTGCAGCCATGCCGGGGCTATTAGGATGATGTTTGCCTTGTCCCTCTTGACTTTGAGTAGGACCCTGTGGATCAGGGTTTTGGAGGGAAGGTGTAAAGGAGGGGCCCCTCCCAGCTGACCAGGAAAGCATCCGACAGGAAGCCCTCCCCGAGCGAGTCGAAGAGTGTGCACTTGCTGTTCATGCTGGATGCAGAGAGATCCACCTCAGGGTGGTTCCATTCCCAGAAGATGTCCGATGCTATCCCCGGGTGCAGGGACCATTCGTGTTGAGGGAAGAACTGCCTGCTGAGCCCATCTGCTTGATTGCTCTTCACCCCAGGTAGGTGAGATGCGATCAAATGCATATCAGGCTTGACTGATAGCTCCCAGAGACGAACTGCCTCCCCGCAAAGGGCCAAGGAGCGGGCTCACCTTCAGCGGTTGATGTAGAACATCACCACCAAGTTGTCTGCAAGGACGTGTATCAATTTGCCCCGAGTTTGTCGAGGGAGAGTTCGCAGGCCAGGCAGATTGCCCTCAGTTCCTTGACATTGATGTGGAGGTCACACTCCTTTTGAGACCAGCTCCCCTGGGTTTTCAGGTTCACGGTGATGTGGGCTCCCTAACCCATGTCTGAGGCATCTGTGATTAGGGTTTGGGCCTTGAAGGGGACTCCGTGCATAGCAAAGTTCAGATCTTCCCACATCCTGAGGACTTTCAGCACCTCCTCTGGAATGGTAACCACCCCTTCTGGAGAATGTTTGCTTGGGAGGTAAACCTCTGCCAGCCATGACTGCAGTGGACTCATGTGTAGGCAAGTCAGCCTTACCATATACGTGGAGGCCGCCGTATACCCCAGCAACTGTAGGCAGGGCCTTGCTGTTGTTGTGGGGAAGTGGCATAGATCCAAAATGATAGAAGAAATCAACTGAAATCTTGAGGGGGATGGAGGCCCTGGCCCTCGGAGTCCAGGTGGGCCCCTATGAACTCAATTTTTTGGACTGGGTGTAACTTTGACTTTTCCAGGTTCAGAAGGAGACCCAACCTGTTGCAGTTTGCAAGTCATGCGGATGGCGCCCTGAACCTGCTAGTGAGACCTGCCCCTGATGAGCCAGTCATCCAGAAAGGGAAAAATCTGGACCCCTTCTTTTCTTAGGTAAGCGGCCACCGCCGCTATGCCGTTTGTGAAAATCCGAAAGGCAAGGGAGAGCCCGAAAAGGAGGGCTGCGAACTGGTACTGATTGTTCCCTACCATGAATTGGAGGTATTTCCTGTGCATGGATTTTATGGCAATATGGAAATAAGTATCCTTTAAGTTGAGGGCGGCATACCAATCCCCGGATCCAGAGAAGGAACTATGTGAACTAGTGAAACCATACAGAACTTTATTTTTCGTAGGAAGCTGTTCAGATCTCGCAAGTCGATGATGGGTCTTAGGCCTTCTTTTGCCTTGGGTATCAGGAAGTACCTGGAGTAAAAACCCCTTCCTCTCTCCCTGTGGGGAACAGGGCTGTTGCTGCCCCAAAAAGAGGTTCAGAGCCCAATCCATCTGGGGGGCCCAATCCGTCTCCTGGGGGCCCAACCTGAGTCCCATGAGGAGAGGTCCCTAGATGGGGTAGGTTCAAGGTTCCAGTGGGCACACTGTGCCAGCCAGTCTCTCACTGCTTGTACCGGCACAGGAGGCAGTGCGGGCCTAGTGGGGCCTTTGAGGGCTCAGCATGCTCGCCGCAGTGGCGGGAATGGCCTGTACTCTCCCACAACTCGATGCCAGAGCTTATGGATGAAGCCGAGGAGGCTCCCAGAACTCGGGGCCGAATAGTCTCAGTGCTTCTTGGTCTATTTGCGAGTCTTGGCCGGCGACATGGACCTTTTCATGCCCCGGGCGTCCATTTCCTCCAGTGCCAAGGGAGGAGAGAGGAGATCCTCCTTCTGTGCCGAGCCCTGGTGTTCCTCAATGACAAAGAGGGGGATTGGTACCGGGCAGGTGGTGCCAACATGGCTGGTGAACTACACACCAGAATAGGGTGGCAGGAATGTCCCGGTGAGGACCACTCCAGCCCTGCCTCGGACAGGGACCCCGTGTTTGGGGAGTCGGCATAGCCTCAAGGCGATGGCTGTTGGCGTCGAGGCTCACCGGTCTGAGGGGGTGTTGTGCCCCAACCTCTGAGGCTCACCAGTCCCCATAGAATCCCCGCTCAGGAAAGGGGACGCCAGTGCTGGAGCACTGGTGCTGAGGAGCGGGCTCTTCCATGCCGTGGATCCCATGGCGGATTTCCCTCTCAATGCCACCACACAGGGGAACTGGCGGTGGTGTCGGCAGTGCCAGAAGGGCCCTTGTCGCTTCAAAGGCCTCCAGCATTGAGGGGGCTGGAGGAGACTGGTCCTTCTGCCCCACTGGGGTCTGCCAGTCCTCAGGGTGCGCCAGTGCTGGAGGCCACATTATGGCCTTCGAGGTTCCCAGTGCTGATGCTTTATTGTTATCGACATGGGGCTTCTTTTTCGGTGCCGATGGAGAGCAGCGTCGGGATGGGGTCGGTGCCGAGACCGTGCAGCGTCAACAACGGTCCCAGTGCCGGCGCCCGTGCTGGCTCTGAGGTGGGACTTAGAGCTACCCCCATGAAGATGGCTCGGAGAGGCTCTCCCTCTCCTTCTGAGTCCCGGGCTTAAAGGAACACTTATCTGCTCTGTGCCCTTTACCCAGACACTTGAGGCATCGATCATTTGACACTTTGAAGCATCTGACAAAGTGGGATTTTCTCCCACGAAAGCTCATGCGATAAATAGATCTGTTAGTCTTTAAAAGTGCCACAGGACTCTGTTGTTTTTCTACATCATACACAAGCAGTCTCTAGCATAATGGGGCCCTGCTCTTCAAATGGATCTCTTCAGTGCTATTATACCACAAATTAGAGCAGATGAGAATGAAAGGAAAGGGGGTTCATGAATACTTTATTTTTTAACTTTTTTAAATTCATTTTTATTAGCTCTATAAATTGATTGAAAGAGGAATGGAAAGTATTTGAAAAATTTAAATTCCCAAAGAACTATAATAATCTTGTTCAGTTCTGCAAGCAGCAATAATTCTGATGGTTGTGACACACCATGGCCACTAAAAGGTTATTAAAGGACTCCACAGTGTTAAAGGAGGACACCTTCAAGAGAGTATTTCAGTGGGCAACAGGGTGCTATTATCTTACAATATGCAACATATAAAAATGGGACCTGTAAACATTAATAAATTGTTCCATAATTCTGCTAGGTGTTTTTTAGCTCTTCCAGTTTTGTGCATTTGGACAACTTGCTGAGCACATAAAGATGAATAGTACCCATCTGTTGACATCAGCTGTGGCCTTACACTAATTGCAGAGGGATCATCATTGCAAAGTCAACAGTTGTATCAGATACCAGATTTTTTTCTTACACTTAGGATAGGAATAACTAGTGCTCCAGTAAATAAATATTGGCTGGTAAATAGTGATCTCTCTATTTAGCATAATAGGGTGCTTTTTAACATGGTTATGGTCAATCTGAAGTTTGCTGAGTCTCTAGTCCCTGTGAGAAATGTCTTCATTATAATTGCCAAATGCTTTTCACACATTAGATAACTCAATGTATTCGTTTTCTCTCTACACTATGGATTGCTCATTGTTAGCACCTTATCGCCCAACTAGCATAGTACAGAGAAAGCTTGTAAGGGTGGATAATTTTTGCATTTTCTCTTTCTTTACATGATATGAGACGGTGGAAAGAGGAGGTGGATGAGGCATTCTATGGACGACTAACAGAAGTTTCCAGATCGTCGCAGGCCCTGGTTCTTATGGGGGACTTCAATTATCCTGATGTCTGCTGGGAAGATAATACAGCAGTGCACAGGCAATCCAGGAAGTTTTTGGAGAATATTGAGGACAACTTCCTGGTACAAATGCTGGAGGAACCAACTAGGGGCCTTGCACCTCTAGACCTATTGCTCACAAACAGAGAAGAATTGATCGGGGAAGTAGAAGTAAATGGCAACCTGGGCAGCAGCGACCATGAGATGGTAGAGTTCAGGATCCTGATCAATGGAAGGAAGGAAAGAAGCAGAACACACACCCTGGACTTCAGAAAAGCAGATTTTGGCTCCCTTAGGGAGCTGATGGGCAGGGTCCCATGGGAGGCTGATCTGAAGGGGAAAGGTGTCCAAGACAGCTGGCTGCATTTTAAAGAAACCCTGTTAAAGGCACAGGAAGATAACATTCCGATGTGCAGAAAGAACAGCAAATGTGGACGGCGACCAGCATGGCTGAGCAGGGAAGTCTGCGGGGAGCTGAAACATAAAAGGGAAGCTTACAAGAAGTGGAAGCTTGGACAGATGACAAGGGAGGCGTATAAAGATATTGCTCGGGACTGCAGGGATCAAATCAGAAAGGCCAAAGGACAATTGGAGTTGCAGCTAGCAAGAGATGTGAAGGATAACAGAAAGGGGTTCTATAAGTATATCAGCAACAAGAAAAGGATCAGAGGTGGTGTACTTACTGAATGGGGCAGGCATCCTCGTGGAGGATGATGCGGAAAAGGCTGAAGTACTCAGTGCTTTTTTTACTTCAGTCTTCACAGGGAGGGCCAGCTCCCAGGCTACTACACGGGGTAACGCGGACTGGAGAGAAGAGTGGCCCTCGGTGATGGAAAGTCAGGTTAGGGAACACTTAATGAAATTGGATGTGCACAAGTCCATGGGGCCGGATGAACTGCATCCGAGGGTGCTGAGGGAGTTGGGGGAAGTGATTGCAGAGCCGCTGGCCATTATCTTTGAGAACTCGTGGCGAACGGGGGTGGTCTCGGAGGATTGGAAAAAGGCAAATATAGTACCTATCTTTAAGAAAGGGAAAAAGGAGGATCCGGGGAACTACAGACCGGTCAGCCTCACCTCAATCCCTGGGAAAATCATGGAGCAGGTCCTCAAGGAATCCATCCTGAAACACTTGGAGGACAATAGAGTGATCAGGAACAGTCAACATGGATTCACCAAGGGCAAATCGTGCCTGACCAACCTGATTTCCTTCTATGATGAGATGACTAGATTTGTGGATGCGGGAAGAGCCGTTGACGTGATATACCTCGACTTTAGCAAGGCTTTTGATACAGTTTCCCACAGCATTCTCATCGGCAAATTAAGGAAGTATGGGTTGGACGAGTGGACCGTAAGGTGGATCGAAAACTGGTTAGATCAACGGGCAGGAATCAATGGCTCGATGTCTGGTTGGCAACCGGTAACGAGTGGAGTGCCCCAGGGGTCGGTCCTGGGGCCGGTTCTATTCAACATCTTCATTAATGATCTTGATGATGGAATAGACTGCGTGCTTAGTAAGTTTGCGGATGACACCAAGTTGGGGGGAATGGTAGATACTCTGGAGGGCAGGGACAGGATCCAGAGAGACTTGGACAAATTGGAACACTGGGCTGAAAGAAACCTCATGAGGTTAAACAAAGACAAGTGCAAAGTCCTGCACTTAGGACGGAAAAATCCCATGCACTGCTACAGGCTGGGGACTGATCGGCTAAGTAGCAGCGCTGTAGAAAAGGACCTGGGAGTTATGGTGGACGGGAAGATGAACATGAGCCAACAGTGTGCCCTTGTTGCCACAAAGGCCAATGGCATATTAGGCTGCATCAGTAGGAGTATTGCCAGCAGATCGAGGGATGTGATAATTCCCCTCTATTCGACACTGGTCAGGCCGCATCTGGAGTACTGTGTCCAGTTTTGGGCTCCCCACTACCGAAAGGATATGGACAAATTAGAAAGAGTCCAGCGGAGGGCAACAAAAATGATTAGGGGGCTGGGGCACATGACTTATGAGGAGAGACTGAAGGAACTAGGCTTATTTAGTCTACAGAAGAGAAGACTGAGGGGAGATTTGATAGCAACCTTCAACTACTTGAAGGGTTGCTCCAAAGAGGAGGGAGCTAGGCTGTTCTCGGGGGTAACAGAGGACAGAACAAGGAGCAATGGTTTCAAATTACAGCTGGGGAGGTCAAGGTTGGATATTAGGAAAAACTTTCTCACTAGGAGGGTGGTGAAGCATTGGAATGGGCTATCTAGGGAGGTGGTAGAATCTTCATCTTTGGAGATTTTTAAGGCTCGGTTAGACAAAACCCTGGCTGGGATAATTTAGGGGGAGTGGTCCTGCTTTTTGGCAGGGGGTTGGACTAGATGACCTCATGAGGTCCCTTCCAACCCTATTATTCTATGATTCTATGATATGTAATCTGCTCCCAGAAAGCAACCCCATGTTTTTGCTTGAACATCTCATATTTCTGCTCAAATTGCATACTAGCTTTAAGGGGGGGAAAAACAGCAGCATGTGAGGATGTTCAAAACATTTTCCATTTTAGAACCATTTTTGGAGTTTTTTTTTTCTGGGATCATGATTTTTAATTCACAGGCAATGAGTAGCTCCCATTGAAATTGACAGGAATTACTCATATCCTCTGGGGGAGGAAGAATCAAGACAACTGGCATGAAAGTGGAGAATTCTGGCATCACATGATAAAATGTAGCCTCACATAACCCAGTGTAAACTGCATCTCAAACAGCAATATGGAAGGAATTCTGTGCTCATCTAAATCAGAGTAAACACTGTTACAATGAATTATTAGGTTTTAGCACATTACGATTCCTCCATGACTAAAGATATGTTACCCTTAGAAAACATACCAAATTCATCCCCTGTGTAACTCCATCTACCTACATGGATTTATATTTAAAATTGGCTCAATACATATGGAAGGAGGGCTAGATAACTTACTGGGAACCTTTCAAAGATACATAAATATTATAAACAGCAATAAAAATATTAAAACATTACCTTTAAAGCAGCATTGGTTATTAAAGTGATTTCTTCATTTACATTCTTTCCTTTTTCTAATTTAAATAATTTAATTTTGTTAAGGAGAAAGCAGTTAGGATCCTTATGAGCCATGTATGTCACATAATGAAAGAACCTAGCATTGCAGTGTGCTGTCATTTGGAAGTCACAGACCTCACACTTGGACAAATGCTTATGGGACCATTACTTTAAAAAAAATGCCATCTACAACACACTGCATCTTCTTTGAGGAATCTGCCAATCTAAAAGGTAAGATTTTGAAATCAGTGAAAGTTTCCTGTGTGTCAGTTTTAACTATTAACCTGTCCACCACTGAATCCATATAAACTCAGGTGACCTCACTTTGCTATTAATATATTGAATTCCTCAAGGAAATTTCTGAATATCTCCCTCTTAACCAAAAGGACAGCTGCATTCAGAAATGTGCCTACAATCATAATGTTGACCTTGATTCACTTGAATTGCTTCAACCAATAATACTAAGTTACAACTGGTCATTACGTGGCAGGTTATTAGGTACTATATTTCAGCATGTAGATAATGTGGCGTTATGTTATTCCCCCCACTAAGATTTCACTTCTAGTCATGACAAAGGGTGAACCTGTAACTTGCACTTTTTGCAGACTGTAGACTCCAAAGGGCTGGATGTTGATCTCATTTACATTAACATTATGTTGGTATCATTCCAATAACGTGAGAATCGTTATTTTGGGTTCTGATCAGTATCTGATATCAGAATTGGGCCCAGAAGAAGTGTCATTAGTCCAAACATTGCATTTAAACAATGTACTAATAAGTGCTTGTTTTCAGACTTAACTGGCTAACAAACACAGTTTAACACATAGAACTGTGTTAACTATAACATCGACACACATGCCTAGGGGATCAGCAATTTTAGGAGCCTCATTTTCCCTTTATCTCCTTTTTAAGAGGAAGGTTACAAAAAAATGAAGGTCAGAGCACTTAACATTTCAAGGGTCTTTAAGTATTCATTGAGTTGATAAACTCTGTCCAGGTGCATGCATTTATGATGGAACATATATAGTCAAAATTACTATGAAAAAATAGTTGACTGTAATGGGCTGAAATAAATCAATGAGATGAAATGTAAGGAGAGGATGACTATTCCGATCTGCAGTGTCAGAGGCAGGAACATCATTTGGTTTATTAATACATAACCCTGAAAAAACATCAAGGCAACCACTAGTGATTTAGATGGTCCAAGCTAGAGCTAACCAATGAGTTCAGGGCCTGGAAGTGTAGCATATACAGAAGGTAACCATATGAGTGGTCACATGGCCTGCTGTAGATTCTTACAATTCTGACTTAGAATGGCCATGCTTATTTTCTGCCAAATCCTGTCTGCCGGTATGAAAGCATATGTGGAAGGAGATGAGGAAAGGAGATAGAAGGGTGCTTGACTAAAATAACATCATTTGGAGAGGACAATATAGGGAGTGGTATCGGAAAGGTGCTGGGATATGGTATAGAATGGGGAGGTTGCCCCAACGTTCCCTATGATGCTCTGTTGTGCTGCCCGAAGATTTATCATCAAAGAATCTCTTCTCTCAGTACTCAAGTCCTTTCAACTTCCCCTGCTTTTTAAGCGTATGTGGGGGTTAGTGTCTGTCTCCCCCACACTTGCACCAGTTTCTCTTGGGATGGAGGTGAACCCCTGGAGGGGAAGTGTGAGACTATTTCTCATCATTGAGAAGTGGACACAACTTGACAATTGCATAATATTCCTATTTCCCAAATTAGGAAACACTGTCAAATAAGAGTTAAATCATACAACAAATCAGTGACAGAACTGGGAACTGAAGTTAAGTCTGTGAATTCCCTTGCTCTAAAACCAAATTGTACAAATAGGTGAATTCTGCTAGCTGACACCATGTTACTTGGTTGTAGATTTCAAGCCTATGATTACAAAACAAAGTTAAGTTATGGGGAGAAGAATTTCACTGCTTTAGAATAGAAGTTTATCACTGAATAGAAGAGATTATACAGGACCCAAAATGCCGAAAATGTTATAATTTACAAGATTCTACTATTCATGGTCTTCTGATGTTCAAAAAGTTATTTTTAGAATTCTGTATATATATTTTTGTTGCACATTGCAACTGACTAAAGTAGATCAATTTTGTCTTCATTAGACAATTTTTGGGACTTAATTCTCATTGGATTCATAAAATACAAACACATCAGGACATCTGCACAATTGAAATCAGTTGCTTTTCAAATACAAGAACAAACTTTTCAAAAGCCTATATATTTGTAGCTGCAACTTTAAATTAAAATAATCATTATGACCAAGCATTTTATGAGGATGAGTAATAGTAAAATGTTCATGCTATTTTCTGAAGGAAGACTGGAATGGGGTGACATTCAAAAATAAGCTTTTTGGGTTCTGTGTTTTTAAAATAAGGTGTTTAGAAAGTTGCCATTCACAATGATTTGCAATGTAGTAAGCCTTACTATCTAATTAAGGGCATGATCTTGATTACTGTGAAATAATGCCAGAATTTACTGGCTAGTTAGCCCTTTCAGAGCACTGCTATCTGATATTTCCTGAAATTGAAAGGTAATGGCTTAGACCTCAACTTCCCCCATAAATTAATTATTCCGTTACGAGTCAGTGACAGATGACTATGCCAATGTAACACAACATCATCCATTAATAATCAGCACATCCAACTGAGAAACATTATTTTAACTTTTTCAGAGCCTTTAGCAGTATACTGTTAACTGCTAAGCAAGGGCACATAATGTCCCTACAGCTATATCACGTGACTGTATGTTGTAAAAAAGGATAACAAGAATGGAAAACTGGATCCTCTGAAACCCAGGGCTTTTCTTCTGCTGGCACACCCCGGTATGATATACTGGCATCTATTTTTCCCTGGCCGCACCACTGCCCAGCTGGGGGATGGGATCAGCAGGGGAAAGAAGTGGCGCCAGGGCCTGGAATCCGGACGATAGATGCCTGGGAGCTACGGCTTTTTCAAATCTCCCGCCTTGAGGTTGCTCAGACAGAGCATGTTCAAGGCGGGAGCAGCCTGGCCAGGGAGCGACTCTCGGAGGACAAGAAAGAGGCTGGGGGCCAAGAGGAGTGGCAGCGGGGAAGGGTCAGCGGGGGTCAGGGAGCCAGCGAGCAGGCAGGGAAGGGGCAGGGGGGCGGGCGGAGGAGCAGGGGGTTTGGAGAGGCCCCGGGGAGTGGCAGTGGTGGAGGGTCCTGACACACAGCCCCCCCTCCTCGCCCCCGCACACACCGTTCCTGCCAGCATACCAGCACGTATATTTTTTAGGAAAAAAGCACTGTTGAAATCTGTGGTACCAATAAGTTTAGGGAAATACTAAAAAATAATTTCTCACAGCAGGATTTCCAAAAACCACTGCAACATAACTTGGCACAAATATAAAAAGCCACGACTAGGATGTTTGAAAATGCATATTTAGTCAATTCCTTCAACACGAGGGGACAACTTAAAAATAAACAACATTTATTGAATGATTTAGAGTTTCCATAATATTTTTTTTTAAAATTAGAAAGAGCCCTGAACAAAAACCTCAGGCCCAAATGCCACTTAACTTTGGAAAAGTTTTGATACAGGTTTAGATACAAACTTTGCAACCCAAGCCTAACACCATTATTAAACATTTACATGAAGACTGAAGTACCCTAGACTTCAGACATCATCAATTTCTCATCTTTTCTTGAATACTTCTGATCTGGAATTACAAGTCTTTCAAATAAAGCCCAAGGTAATATAATTATAAGTGATCCTAATAACTTCAACTTCTCACTTGGAGTATTTTACACACATTTTGGCTATTCTACTATGTGAAATTTAATGTCAGTTGCATATGCTTATAAGAACACATGAATTGCCAAGATTCAATCACATTACTTGTCCATCTAGTCCAGAATCCTGCTTAAAATACTGGCGAACACCAACTACTTCAGAAGAATGTGAAATAATCCCAAAGTGAGCAATTATGGAGTAACTTGCTCAGAGGGAAATATTTTTCTAACCCCTTCAGTTGGAGGTTGACTTATGACCTGAAGAATGAGGTGGTTTATCTATTCCAAACTACTTTTAAAACCCTTCCTAATGTAACTCTGCATATTCTCTTTATCCATATCAACATCTGATTCTTTGTGAATCCTATTATGCACGTAATCTCAAAAATATCTTGCGACAATAAATTTCCCATGTTAATTATGCAGACACGCTCTTTTGATAAAAGAGGTTTTTGTTTATTTTAAAGTTTCCAGTTTTATACACAACAAGTATAGCAGTTGGAATTTCCCATAGAAATAAAATAATGCCACAGAAGCAGGGCCCCTGCCAATGGCAACACAACTTCCTCATGAGCTGCACTGCCAGAATAGGGTTGCTAACACTGTATTTCAAAAAAACAGAAAACTTCACGTCACCCAGCCTTGATCGACCTGAGGATGGTGCTGCGGAGAACCCAGGCTCCACACTGGGTCAGGAACCTGCTGTGGCACCTATTCCGATTCAGCGCAATGGCACCACACACCACTATGTAGGGGGCTAAGATAAAGGGTGTGGGCTGAAGTTGGAAAACAGATGAAAGAGACTTTGCTGTAACCAGCAGGAGGCATCTTTTCAGGCTTCAATGGGAAGGACAGCTTTCAGTAGAGTCCAGGAACAGATGGGCCAATTTTCAGTTTCATTGTGATCCCATTCACCAAGTCACACCATGACTGAAATTTGGCCTGGCTGTTTCTCCATTAGCTGTCAGGCTTTCAACTAGTGGCACTTTGCAAAATGAAATGCAGGAGCACCTCGGCATACTGGATTGCAGGTGCTAGAGGCACACTCTGGGCCATCCCAACACAACTACACACTTGGCTGAAATATAGGACAAAACGCTTCCTCTACAGATTTGGGTACAGGTGAATTTTTATTTAAATAAGGAACGTCCATAACACGGGACCATTAGCAACCTGATGCCACATATAACGGCAGACAGTGGAGGCAGGAAGCACCCCACTGCCCATCTCTTTGACTGTTCTAGAAATTCCTGTCCACTGTGGAGTCCTATGATCCATGGGTTTGGGGCACTCTGTGAGGCATAGCCAGAATTGATTTTTTGCCTTGGCCTGTAGTTGACATGGGTGGGCACATGTCTTGTGTCACAAGTGAACAGAGGCTGAAAAAATAGCACACTGAATTGCTTAAAAATGTGATTGGATGGGCCTGCTTTCAAAGTAGGTGGGCCATAGCCCACTCAGGCCCCCACGTAGCTACGCCACCAGCTGTGCCACTTGCTCACTTCCTCACCACCCAGCACAAGCCCTCACCCATTAAGTTATCTATTTATAAGGGGGAAAAAAAAAACCATCATGGAACTTCTCTGCCCCTCTAACAGGTTTCTTCATAGAAGGGAGGCAGCTAGGCCATTACCACTGTATCTGTCTCATAAAACACTATAAGGTTGTTTCTTATTTCCTAATCTCTTGATCATACCATAAAAATGTTAAATTAGAGAACTGCTTATTGGGGGGTGGGGTTGGGCTGACCACAGTTGATATTGGCTTAATTTGTACAAAACTAATGCATTTCAAAGCAATTTTTTCTTTAATTTGCAGTCATACAGAAAATTTTAAGGATTTAACCAAAAAAAAGTTGCCTTTAATCTCATAGTATCTAATCAGAAACATTTTTATAGAGGTATTTGAGCAACTGAGGAGCTCTATTTGCATGGGACAATGAAAAAAAATGAGTAATGAACTGTATTTCATGTTAAGTGTGAAGTTCACATTGGCACAAGTTGCATAAATTCAATGAAAGTAAATGGCAAACAGCTTAAACACTGTAAATTTGTATTTTAAGATACAGTAGAGCATTAAACCTACCTATTATACATAAATCTTGCTTTATTTTTTGGCCACAAAGTGGCCATATATCTTAGTCTATTATGTTTCTGTTTAGAAAAATGGAAAGCTAGCACATTTAAATTTAGCACTTAGTAGAGTGAAAACCATAATATAGTTTGGCTGGTTGGTTGGTTTGGCTTTTTCTCTCATTTTGGTTTTAAAATTATATTTTGGTCATATTCCTGAATAAGATGGATAACTAATTGGCTTTAAACACAACTCCTAGAATGGCTTTTTCTATAGTGTTTCTACTCCTCCTCCATAAATTTTTAAAAATTAAAACAACTGGTTGTATTAGATCCAGGAATCCTGCCCTGAATGTGTTTTGACTCTATGAAATCAAATGAATCTTACCTGTCTCTCACAGATTTGTCAAAATTAATTAAAATAAGGGAGAAACCAACCAAAAGTAATAGACAACAGTAAGAAGGGAAGCCGCAGAATGAAGTGGTAGGCAGTAGAGCCCAGGAAACATCTCCAAAATAGGGGCATATGGGAATAAGAAGGAAAGGGATGACCAGATGCAGCTCCCAAATGGGCACAGACAAGACAACTTGTAGCTGGGGAGGAGGGAGCAGAAACTGACTATTGCTGTCATTCCCACCTCCAAAAAAAGCATCACATATCCTTTTCCTCATCACTGTTTCCTCTTGCATGCCAGCCAAACACCTCACTGATAAGGTGATCTAAAGTCCTGGCAGAATCCAAGAGGCAAGCTGGCTTTGCATCTTAGAAGCATAGCACTTTCTCACTCTTTTGTCTCATACTGTGTGGTGCTGAAGAGGAATGAAGAGCAAGCCAGGGCAGACCGCCAATCCTACTGCAACTATAGACTGCGCAGCTATGACAAACCAGACCTGAGAAGGAGAGTAATTAAGTCACTGAATAATTTTCCAAAAGAAATGGCAGAGGCCTTTTTCTGGGCACATTCTGGGCACTGACTTAGATGACCAAATAATTCCTTCCTATTCCTAACCTGTAGGATTCTATATATACAGAAATAGAAAGTAAACAGCAAGATTTGAGATGTGAGTGATTGCTGTGTAAGTTTAGCACTGGCCTCTGGTGAGAGGGAAGGAACCTCATACAACATAACCCAGAATTCATTGCACAGAGCCTGCAATCCAGATGAATCAGTATTCACAGGTCTATAAACATGAACATCACTTGCCAAAAAGGATGAAGTCCCTGGCCAACCTACATTAAGGCAAGAATAAAATGAGGAAAGGATGAACACAAGAAAGGTTAAGACAATAAAGTTGGGTGACAGATTAGGTTAATAGACGTGAGGATTGGGATTTATAAAGCCTCCTTGAAGAAACATGCTTGGAGGAGGAATTTGAAGGAATTGCACTTAGAGGACTCCAAGAATAGGGACACACAAAAGCTGACCTGGGAAATACAGGATATAGTCAGATGAGCATGTGGGCTAAGCAAGGTGGGGCTAGTGAAAAAGGACAAAAGATAAGCTCGAGAGGGCTATGAAGACAAAAGACAGGAGCCTGAATTTATTAGTGAGGCAATGGAGGGATTCAAAGAGGAGCTGAATATGGTTATCAAAGCAGATAATTTTCACAGGTGAGATTCAGATAGGCAGGAGAAGTAGGAGGTGAAGACCAAGGAGTCAGACAAAGTAGGAGCTCAAACTCAACATTGATTTTGGCACTGTGAAGAGAGAAAGAATGAAATTTGGAGATGAATGGTCTGTAATTAATCAGATCTGCACAAAGTCAGAAGCAGATGTAATTTAACATCATTGTTGATATTTAACTCTGTAATTAATGTTACCAATTTCCTTTTTTGCAAGGCAGTAACTTTAAAAACACTGCTATGTTCTATTAAAAACAAAGTAATGCCATTTCATCCAAACTTTTTAAAAAGCTATTTCATTGATTTCCCTTCAGTTTAGAGAAAACAAACTATGGAAATGTTATTTATTATTTACACAGCCCTATACAGTAAATACGCATGGCTAGCATTTAACTAACAAATAAGATATGGGCCTTACCCCATAGACCTTTATCTTCTACGTAAAACAGTTATTTGAAAAGGGGTGAACTTTCTGAGGAGAGGGAAAAGCACAGGAGAAAAGCAATAAGGCCATGCACCTGCTTTGGTTGGTAATGCACATCCTGAAAGGTGCAATAATTTTTCAGGGGTTCATGTGAATGCTACCTATTCAATGTATCAGATAAATATAACTGACAAATACACCTTTATAAATTCAAACCCAGAACCAGTGGTTAGAACAGAACTATAAAATTTCTCTGCATATGCTGTATGCATCATGCAGATACTTGGACTCTAGCTACTAGAATTCTACACTCCAGATAAAAATGTATTACAAAAAATACACTGCAATCCACACATCTCTGAAAAAGAAAAGTGGCCAGAAGAGCTTTAAAGCATGAATGTGTCATAGGTCACTATCTGCAAAAATGCATAAGAATTACAAATCAGTGTGGAACATGGAAAGATGCTTAACTATAAGTGCTGAATGAACAATAGGTAAGTCCTTATTTGCATCACTGAAATATGCCAAAATTATACATGTGCACAAATACACCTCTCCCACATATCTTGATCAGAAATGTCTCCCAAAGAAGTGGGCTAACAGAAACAAAAATGGAGCTGAGCTAATGTAAACTCAGTCCATCACAATTATTCTCCGTAGTTCATCAAGTCAATGTATATTGAGGTTTTCATAAGCTGTATCCATTTTTTGTGAAAAACAATCATCTCCTTACTTGCCATTCAGTTACAGGCTACCTTATTCTCAGCATGTAGCAAGCTTCACCACTAATAGAATGTGTGAAGGCCATTAAGCATGGAAAATGAGAAAGCTGGAATATTATGTTAAATATGGGTACCATAAACAAACATACACTTTGCACGATGCCAGTGCTGGTAGTAGCCCATCAGGTGCTCTCACCAGAAATATTTTTGCTCCACCCCCACACAACATAATAAAAAGCAAATAGGTGGCTTCCTTGAGCTGCTTGGAGCCCAAACAATCGCTAAATCTGCTTATACCTATCTCTGCGTCTGCACTGTGCATTAACTTGTTTCAAAAGTGTTACTGAGTTCTCAGATACTTGAGTTAAAATGAAGTCCAACTAAGCTGCTGAGCACCTGTTTGCTAGAGATACACATGAACAGGCTAGACTGGTGAAATCAGTGTAATAGTCTGCATTTCTATCTTATTAATCAATCTGGAAATAAAGCTAGTTCTGAACTACTGGGAAAGTGCTGGTTCTTTTCTGCTGTTTTCACTGATGTTCATCATCTCTTCTGCATTTAATGAATGCTAAACAAGTTTTAAAACTATCTAAATGCACTCTCGGAAATTCTTCAAACACACAACAGGTATTGAAAGGAGTTCGACTTCCCTATACACTTCCCCAACAATGCCTTCTTAATACACGAGTGAGATACACGCTTAGAGCTGTAACAGCAATTTCTCTGTTAATACTAGCTTGGTAAGGGTGAAGATAGCACCATTTGGAAAACTGCTTAGCATCTTTTGACTACACTGAAGCAGAGATGCACAAATCTAAATGTATATTTAAACTAAATCCATAGTAGTTCCCTACTTACACATTGAAACATGCAGTTTTTAATCTCATGAGCAGGCATTTTGACCCACAATTTTAAAAGATTATTGCTCTGTCAGACTATATAAAAAATTAATGTCTTGCAAAGAGTAGAAACAATTTATGTCTGCAATCTTGTGTTTTATAATAATTTACCCCAAAAAAAGAGTGATTAAACAATCTCTTTAATTTTCCTTTTATTTGCAACAGAACTTCCAAACTGAGGATACCTAAATGAATTCATTTATGAAGTGCAATACTGTGCTCCTCCCTAACCACTTGAAATGAACACTGCACATACACAAGATTCTAGTTAAAAAAATTAAAAGTGAAACACTCCTCATCCCTTGCTCCTCAGAACTGGTCAGACAAGACGACTAAAAATTTATGGCTATAAATTTCTAAAGCCAACTAATCTTAATGATTAATTTTAAGCCCTGAAAATGTCAATACAAAATTTTAAAGTACAGAAACATTATGCTTTTGTTGTTCTAAATGATTATATTTTCTTTTCACCCAAGATTACTTACTGAGGAAATATGTCCAACATTGATTAAAAATCATTCCCTTTTTAATACAAAAAGTTAAACTTGTGGAATTCACTGCCACAGGATATTACTTTGGCATACAAGATATAAATGTATATCTTAGCACAAAATCAAAAAAAGATTTAATTCTCAAATAAAATAGTAACCATAATGTAACATTAAGGTTATGATTTTTGAACTGCTCAAGAAAGGAAACGAACAGGCAAGGTCCTCTAAATAAATAAATAAATAAATAAATAAAATAAAAGATCATTAATTCAGCCACACTGCCGATGCTGAATGTTGTATGGTAGATGTCAATAAAGCATTAAGAGGCACATTTAACAAAATCAAAAATAGAAACTACTGTATCTGTGTAAGGTGATTACTTAACAGAATTCAGCTTTTTCATTTTCTGATTTTTGAATGCTCAAAATTATAACCCAACTCACATGAAAAAAAGACCAATCCCCAGCACCTGATGCACTTCACACCAAAATAAGACAAGTTCAGTGTTGACTCAGAAATAAGAGTAACAGTTCCTGGATTACCAGCACTATCAGCAATGTTTTTACCTGGCCTTGCCTTTAAAAAAAAAAAAAAAAAAAGGCGTCCTCTCCAAGTCCTGCCCAGATTTGACCCTGCTTAGCTTTTGATATCTGAAAGGATCACAGCTAGGCTTGGAAATTTAATTCATAAATGTCAATTTTGTCATACACACAAAACAAAAAAGATTTTCACCAATAATAAAATTTACAGACAAGCAATGTAAGAAAAGGCTGCTTCAGAACTTTGATTTTGATTTAAGGAGATGTACTATGTATGTTTTGGCATGTAATGTTGAGAATTTGTTTTTTAATGATTATAAAAACTTTAGTTTAGTTTTTGAATCTCAATATCTACTGTCATTAAATAAATCCCCCTGTATTTCCCCACAACTTTGGAAATTTAATTAGATAAAAATTGAAAAAACCTCAGAACAAACATTGATGTTATTCATTCAAATTATAAAAAAAAATTGAGTTCAGCCAAGCATAAACGTAGCATGAAATATCAGGACTATTGAAAAAGACAGTGCTACAGAAACCCATATAATTTTTGACTAATCTGCCATAGCACCAAAGGAGAAACATTTTAGCAGTTTAGTAAATCATATTTGCGGAAATGCCTGAACTCACAGGCCTAATCACAAACCACATACATATCATAGAAAAACAAGAGTCCTGTGGCACTTTTAAAGACTAACAGGTTTATTTATAAATCAAAATAAATAAATAAAACAAAACAGGACTCTGTTGTTTTTCTGCAATAGACTAACACAGCTACCATTTCGGAACTTGAATATATATCACAGATAACCTTCTCCTTGAGTTAAGGGTTTTTAACGTCAAGCTTAGTTACACAAATATGGTTATCCAAGCACAACAAAACTACTAAGTACTTAACACCTAAACGTGCAAATAGGCACGTTAAATTCCCTTTGTGAATCTAGCCTTAGTCCAACATTTAGGTGGCACTAGCATTCTAAAAACTACTACTCAAACTGCCACCCAACCCTGTAGGCACTTACGTTTTCACTGATAAACTCCCCTAGGCACCTACATTTCTGCTGGTGGAGGGACGCAAAGCTGCCTGAGTTCCGACAGTGTCAAGTTGCTCGATTATTAAGACCCAGTGGGATTCACAAACTAAGCGTTTCCTTGCCTTTCTCCCTAGCAGGGGCCAACCCTCTAGCTATTCTCAGAGCACACCTACCATGGACAAAGGACAGAGGGTTGGGACCTATGATCTTCTACCCGGTGGCCTCATGGTTAGGGCACATACAGGATTTGGGAATCTGAGGCTCAAATCCCTCCAATTCAGTGCAGAGACTTGACTGAAGTTCTCTACCTACCACTGGGCTAGAAGGTGATATTCTGGGGAGGGTCTCTCAATCTGTTTCACTTCGTATGCAACCTTTAAAAGTCACTGAGCCAGAGAGCAAGAAAGGGGGAATGACTACTGACAAATAGTTAGAACACTCATCTTAGAAGAGGGACTTTTGCATTCAAGTCTCTGCCTAAATCTGGCAGAGGCAGGTTTTACAACCCCAATCTCCTACATTTCTTCTTGAGAACAGACTGGTATGACTTCCATATGTCAATCTATGAGGAGAGATTCACAGCTATGAACCAAAAGCAGAGAAAGATGCCCCACTTTGGCCCAAAATTAGGCACTTAACTCCTTTTTGGGATAGGGTTTAGACCACACCCCTCTCCTCAGCATTTCCTATTAGCTAGTATTAGCATGCTGTGTTCTGTGATTTCTTTATAATGCACCACTTTTCTTGTTTTGCATTGGGAGTCTGAATGCCTAACTCCAAACTGTGAATTCCACTGGGCAACAGGGCACCTAAAAGTCAGTGCCCCTTACAGACCTGCCATGAGTGCTGGGTTTCATGGGACCATCCTGCTTTG
Source organism: Pelusios castaneus (assembly GCA_007922175.1). Lineage (NCBI taxonomy): Eukaryota > Metazoa > Chordata > Testudines > Pelomedusidae > Pelusios > Pelusios castaneus. Next base: position 23,368,988 of record ML685766.1, read on the forward strand.
ACCTCCCCAGTCTTCCAACATAGTTGAACTGAACATTTTCCACATCTGGGGCTACCCAGATGGAGGCCAAAAGAGGCAGTTTGCCCTATGCCTCCCATTTAAGTGGGTTCCCAAATTAAATGGTTTTGGGTTGCAACCTGGTGCACGAGGTTCCAGAGCTATCAGATGTGACCTGTTCTGCTCCAATATGGGGATGGAGAGGTGAAGGACAAACCTGAGTGGTGCTATGTCCTGCTTTATACCCTTGAAATGTTGGGAGTTATGCTCTTATGAATCTAGCCTGTAGCCTACCAGTCTAGACTACTGTATGGTGTGCCTGAGGTTACTTTCTTCTCAGTGAAAGATTGAAAGCCTGGCATTTCAGCCTCATGAAGACCTGTTACCACCGAAGAAGGCAGAGAAGAAATTGAAGCTCAAATATACATAACTTTGTGCCTGAAAAATGTTTTAATATCCAACATATGCCATAAGGAAGGAGTATATTCTTTGAAATCCCCCCTCAGATAAGATCCAATTAACTGATATTCTCTTCCGATAGTCTTTTTAGCACTGCCAACTTCTCAGGGGTATTTGCCAGCATTTGCTATTCATCTGCTACATAAAAATGGTCCAGCCTAGAAAATAATAATTTTAGTGCCAGAGTAGTTTAGTCAGTTGAACTCCAGCCACCAGCTGTTAAAATTATTTATTTATTTTGGACTTGGATATTTGGACTTGTAAGAAACATTTTCAAGAATATATAAAAATGGACCAACACAAGGGCTCAAAGTACAACTGTATTAACAGTACTATTATCTTCATCCACCAACCACAAGAAAACAGTGAATTATTTGTTTCCAAAACATGCAAAGCTCTGCCCTGTCATGTTGTGTATTATTTGCTGGGGTACTCAGAATATCAGAACAAAAGCTATATTTGCTGATTGTAATTTAAATGGCAAAGAATAAGAGTTCTGTGCATAACATGATCATAACTAAAAGTGAAGTCTCTAAAGAACTATGGCCCACAATCTATTGTGGGAGTTCAGGTTCTAAATTGGTATGGGCAATGTACTTATGGCTAAGAGCTCAAGTATTGATAAACACAGGATTTTTATAGTTCCAATCAATTCAGAAGGTCACTAGGCAGGCTGTCGTCCTCATTTTTATATGCCTTGGCATACAGTGTGCAAAGTGAGTCAAATTCAATCTTCGACAATTGTGAACAAAGAAAACAGAATAGGCAACAGCCTTGTAGTCAGATCAGCATTAATCGTTTTTAGCTTTCCCACTGATTTCATCCCTAGTTTAAACTCGTTCATTGAGCAATTCAGTTTGCTTGGAAATTCCAAGTTTGTCATAAATCTTGTCAAATGTTTGACAGGCTCTACTTGTCCTATTTTAACCTTCTAAGTAGGCCGGAAGTTGGGTTGTATTTATTAACTATTTAGGGATTAATAACTATAGCATGTGTAGCAATGTAAACGTAAGGGAGAAGTAACAATTCTATTATTTGTGTATGCTGCAAGTTTAGGTGAAAGGACTCTTCTGGCCTGTCTGCTGGGAGGCAATACTTTCATTAAATTCAAGATGGCTATTATATAATGAACACTACACTATACTCCCTCACATGGACACTTAGTTCTTCTTACGTTTGGATTTTCACTAGCCTAAAATAAAAGTAATGCAGATTTCCAACATTGTGGAAAGAGCAAATTTGCTTTGAAAGTATTGCCCCAGCAAGGCTACAGAAATATACATTTCTTCCATCAGTAGCTTAACCCAAGGCTTGAACCTGCTCCCATTGAAATCGATGGCAAAAATCCCACTGATTTAATTGAAGCAGGGTTAGCCCTATTGGTGGTGAAGCATAAAACAAAAGCCATTTTAGGGTCTTGCATACAGTTTGGCTGAAGTGGCTTCTACATGTCTTATCTTTCCTATGCTACTTATACAAAGTTTGAAAATGGGTAAGAGTGGCGGGTTGTATGTGTGGGGGTTGGTCTGATTAAAAAACTCTCTCTTGTTTTTTCTCCCAGTATGCTGGTACAAATGCATTAAAGTGTTACAGAGAGACTAACACAGCTACCTCTTTGGAATTTAAAGTGTTACAATTAGGCTATGTAAAAAGTAGTTACGTAGAAAGTGTGCATACACTGTCAAGCTGAATTTTTACATTGGCATCCACCACCGGAGTACATGAGCACTTCACATAAAAAGAATGACAATGTCTCTCTCTCTCTCTCCCCTGCCATTTCTTGGTACACTGAAGACTGTGTCCTCCTATATGTCACTAATGGCAATAAAATGAATAGTTCTTTTTTTAGTGGTTGGATTTTTTTTTTTTTTTTTTTTTTTTTTTTTAAAGCAAGGTAAGAAACCAGCAGTGCTATTATTTTGACAATTTAAACTTTCATTGTAGCTTTGAAATTGTTTTGGCATGATCTTTACAACATGTCATCACTGACAACCTTGCGTCATCGTAACCACAATGCTATGAACAGTAATGCAAACTATTTTTGCCATCATCTTGACTTTCTACATTATCTTCATAGGTTTGAATTTAAATAGTTTTGCCATCAAAGAGTAACATTGTACCATACCATACTATCCAATTTAAACAGCTATTCTCATTTAAATCAGTAATTTATAAATCAATGACTTGACATTGCCCATTGTCTCTATATACTTGCCCTAACTGCATTGAAGTTTTCTATCCTGTTATTCTCTGTACTTCCTTTAGGTAACCCAAGTGGTCATAAACAGGTGGTATCACAAGGGATTGTTGTATTCTTTTTAGCACAGACTATTAAATCATTTTAACCATTACAAGAACAATATCAATAGTCTAACAGCAACATATTCTATGTGGTTCCCTTTGTGTCATTTGGCTTGGATGTCATGGGGTAAAATTTCCAAGACTACCAAGGCAATTTAGGTCATGTATTCTAATGCCAATGTTCCTAAGTCACTTTTGAAAACAGGACTAAGCACTCCTAAAAATGTTATCTTCATAAGATCATTGTGATGAGTCTCCATCATTATTTGAATGGAGAACAAGAATTGTAACAAAATTATGGAACATAATGTTAGAGGGAAAACTCCCCAAATTCCAGGTTTTGGTTCTAATAAGCAAGCAAAAATTCTCAATTGAAAAGGTCTGAATCCCTTAGATCTATAAGAACTGATCAAATAATTTACAGCCATTCTTGCTTTTGGTCACACCAAGAATATCACAGAACTGATAATCTAGCAGTTTTTCAGAGATTTACTTTATTCATCGTGGCCTGTACCCAAAAGTGTAAAATTATAACTTATCCGAAACAATTCAGCTATATCTAACGTTATTTTAGGAGAGAAAGCGAGAGCGCATGCGTATGAGAGTGCATGCATACCTAATCCCACACAATTAGCTAAAAACCAAAGAAATCTATTCTGTCTAGATAAACTCCATCATCCCACAGGAATACAGATTTTATTTTCTACAAAACTAATTAAGTGCTCACAAAATAAAACAATTGGAAGCAGAAAGATAAAATTGTGGTTTACACTACTCTGTATCAATTGTGTGGTTTTTAGACATAGACCTTTCAGATAAATTAATTACAGAAGGTTAATTTTGTAATTAGCCTAAAAAGTTCTGAAGTCTTACTTGAGAGAGAGAGAAAGCACACGAGTGAGCACGCAACAGAGAAATAAAATTCTGTATATTGCAAGTTCATATGTGTGTTACATAAAATGACCACTTTATGCTGTTTCCAAGATAGCTAGTGCATTTTCAGTGCTGATGCCACAGGTTCTCGTTTTCCTTTCTTGATTATGGTATAATGTTACCAACGTTTAAAAATAAAGTACTATATGAAACTGTCTCTTACTATAGAATATTGCACTTAACTGTAAGGAAAGTTCGAAGTTCTTGATGTTATAGAGGGTTACCTTGTATCCCAACTACTCATGCCCATACTATACAGAAGTGTTGCAACACTTCACAGGCCAAAGGGATATTGAGACAAATCAATAGTGAGACAGATATGGTTGTATCAGAGGTTTCAGTGTCCACAAATATTTCATTTTTATATTTCAGATTCTTGTCTTTAATAGACACTTATTAGATGAAAAAATTCTCAAGACATACAGAAATGAAATAAATACTATGTACAAATCAGCTCTTAAAAACAAACCAGAAAAACATAGGTTATTTATTTTCTCCCTTTAACACCTTTGGACTTCTGTGCACCCAGCAATGCACTGCTTTTAGCACTGGTGTCCTTGCCCCTGAAATATTAATTACACTAATATATAATACTATTTAATACATGGGAGACACAAACATCGTAGCAGTGTATAAACCTTTTTTAAAAAGTAAAGTTAGTTAATACTAAACATTTTTCAATTTAATATACAAAAATTTACTTTTAAGTACTCAAAACTAAATTTGGTGCATCTGTTATATTATTTCCTCAATATATTTAGACTAGCCTATTTTTCACATTGATGCATATAACCAGATAAGCAAGCTTCACACTTCTCTGCTACAGTGAAAAAAATATAAATCCAGCTTGTTATCTAACTATGCAACAGTTAAATATCAATTATGAAGAGAAAAATCCATTTACCTCTTTTTTGCATAACCTTGGTACAAGCACTGCTCAGATGAGCCTAAGAGAGAAAGTGAATCACTGCACACTAGACCTTCAACTGCAGATGCAGGGATTAAAAAGTCTGTCTCAAATCACACTAGTGAATATCATTTTGGCATTGAATTCTCACCACCATTTGTTGAGAAGCCACTATAAGCTTCCTCATGGTGGGGGATAGATGGTGGCCTTTGCTTATGAATCTGTGAGGAAGAGAACAGCAGGAGTGCAGTGAAATGAAATTGAACTGTCCTGACGGAGTCTCACCTTTAGAACTACGCACACACTTTTAAAACATTTAAACTTGCACATAACATAGCAGATCTAATTAAACACATGAAGCTGATATCCTATTAAATGTATTAGTTCCTCATCTCCAGCTAAGCAAAATCACTGGATTAAAAAACTGGGATCTAAAGTTTTCTATTACATTTTTATGTTGACTATATTCCTTGGAATTGAATGGGATACAATTATGAATTATATTGACGTCAATTCACATCTGTTGAGATACTGCTACAATACTAAGGCACCCCTACATTACAAGTCACCAAACATCATGATGGCAAAATAATTCTGAAACAAATCTGTTCAGAACACATTACGCAAAGGAGAGCCAAAAGTGACCAACAAGTGCTTGATCAGAAGATAAAAGTCATCATTTCAATGCTATGGTTAATATTACCCCATCAGTTTATTGTAATTCCTCATCCCCCTCTCAATTCCTCTTTCAGTATAACTTTTCTGTAAGTTTCTTATTTACCACGCAGGGAACACTTGTATACACTACACATAAGCAAGGCCATCTCTCAGTCTTAATGCTTAAAACTGCCATATCACCCTGAAGTATGTGTACATCCACACCTATATACATTATCTACAGCAGTGGTTTTCAAACATTTCTTCTCAGGACCCAGTTGAAAAAAATCATTTATGCCCAACAATTACATTTTTAAGCAATGCATTCCAGTCTTTTGGCAGCAACAACAAAGGGTGCCACAACCCAATACCTGAGGGTCTCTGACCCAATACTGGGTCCCGACCCATGGTTTGAAAACCGCTGATCTACAGCCAATGCACAGAAGTCCTGGAAACATCTTCACATTTCATTGAGCTCTTGATTAAACAGGAAAGTCTCAAAGACAGGGCTGGCCCTTAAACAGCTAGAATACTGAAACAACAGAGGATGCCTCTGACTCTCCTCTGCTTTGTGCCACATAGGTAGATATGTGCATGTGTGCGAAGCGACACAAATGTCAAACCCAGTGTGGTTACATCTTCCATCCACTTGTCACAGATATAAAGGAGAGCACTGGAGGCAGTGGAGACCCATGCTGTGTATTTTTTTTAGCACCAAGGGAACTTGTTGCCTAGGGCTCATAGATCAGATGAAGCACACTTGTGAGGATACAGCCAGTACTGTTTGGTGTATGTATGTGTAGATGCAGGGCTGGCCTAAGTATATAGGTGAACTAGGCAATCAGCTAGGGTGCCAGGCTTTAAGGGGCATCCAATTAAATGGAAGAGAATTTTTTACATATGTTATTTCTTATAATATGTGTGGGAGGGGACACCAAAATCATAGTTCACCTAGGGCACCAAAAACCCTTGGGCCAGCCCTGTATAACCGCAGAGAGGGGTAAATCATAAGGTCAGTTCATCTTTTTTTCTGTGCATATACACACTTATACTAGTTTCCATTTCATGCATCTGATGAAATGGGATTATATCCCAGAAAGCTCATGCAGATTTTCTCCCACGAAAGCTCATGCGATTAATAAATCTGTTAGTCTTTAAAAGTGCCACAAGATTCTGTTGTCTTTCTACACTAGACTAACACGGCTACCCCTTTGGAATTATACAATTGTGTTAGTTTTCACAAGTGCCACAGGACCTCCTGTTTGCTTTGCCGGTAGACTAACAGGGCGACCCCTCTGAATCCGGTACTGTGGCCAGGAGTAAAGGCAGAGCACTTTAAGCCCGTCACCTGGGAGGAAAGGCCAGAGGGAGAAGCGTTTGCTTCGGGCGCCCTAAAACCACGTGTCCCAGCTCTGAAAGAAAATCCGCAGAGCGGCCCCCAGAGCAGAATCTCTGCGCAAATTCAAGAAGCCGGGGAGCCTGGCTGGATATCTGCTTTCGGAGATTTGGGGAGTCTCCAGCAGCCAATCTGGACCCCTCCTGTGGCCGTTCGGTGTGACCGCCCCTTCGAGCCTGCGCTCGGTTCCGCCGAGTGACCGGCAGCGGGCCCGTTTCAGGGGCCACGAAGTCTCGGCCGGCGGCAGTTCAGGGAAGAGCGAGGCTCGCCCCGGCCTGCAGCATCCCTCGGGACCCGCCAGACCTAGCGAGCCTCGCGCGCTCGCTGCAGGCAGGGAAGGCCTAGCTGCTCAGCGGGGAGCGGCGGCGGCTAAAAGTGCCCCAGACAGGCCTCCTTGTTTGCTAATGAGGGGGCATCCGCAGTTAAGCCTGTGGAGAAGCAGCCGAGCCAAGAGCCGGTTTTAGGCAGCTGCAGGCGGGACTGGGAGCGCCTCCCCCGCTTCCACACCTACATCCCGCTGTGCCCCACACGTGCCCCTGCTAATCCCCCGGGGCCTTCCCGCGCGCCCGCTACAGCTGTGATGCAGTTGCACGAGATGTCTTCTCGTCAGCTAACGCCGGGCCAGCTGCCTCTGCCTGCCCGCGCTCCCGTTTTCCTAGGGGCTCCGGGATCTCTCTCCCGCCCGGGCTGGTGTGGGAGCCTCTGTCAGAGGCCGTACAACAGCGGACGGCTAGCGGGGCGGGCTGCAGGAGCTTTTTCTAACCCGCCCTCCCGTTTCCCTCCACCCCTGCCGAGGTCCTTGGCTGGAAAAGCAGAGAGAGGTCCCGCTCCTGTGTTATTTCTCAGGGCCGCGAACTTGCAACTAGCCAAGAGGGGGATTTGAACGGATCCCGGCTGATTACCCACAGGGCGAAAGTCTTCGCTTTCCCCTCTTGGACCAGGACAATTCCTGGTGCCCTATTTGTTTGGGGGTGGGTGGTGCCCGCGAGCCCTCTGATCACACAGCGAGCAAAAAGGTGAAACAAGCGACTGCCTGTGAAATCGATCCTGCACTTTAGAAAACAGGCTACTCCCCTCCCGTGATTCTTCCGAAGAGGGTGCAGTGCCGCAGCTGGATGTGGGAGAGCACTGCTCCACAGAAAGCCTAATTCACTTTGAAACATGTTCCACCCGTACCTTAAAGGGCTTTAGCCCAGTCTAGCTCCATTCCTAGTTGGCTGGGGGCAAAATGCAGTAAAATATTAGACACCTTAGTAATAGCTAAGTGACGCGTTCACCTCACTGTATTTTCGTAATTTAAATACATGTTACCGCATATATTTAGGTACTTGATGGCAAGTTAATTGATCAAGATTAAATCAAGACACCATGCCGGAGATTTGTCTCAATTCATTAACCTCCGCTTGATTTATCATCTCTCTCTCTCTCTCTCTCTCTCTCTCTCTCTCTACTTTCTTGGCGGACAGAACTGGAAAAAGGAAAAGCTACCACTGTAAAACCTAATCGTCACTCTATTCAAAGTTTTATTTGGAAATTAAGGCAGGGATTAAGACTAACATCTATCCCTAGCTGTTCATTACAGTTCTAAATTTTGAAAAATTCATTTGATTGCTGCCTGTTGAAGTGGTTTAATAAATGGACTCAATCTGTTAAAAAAAACAAATTAGTCATCTACCGCTATCTTACAAACATCAATTCCTTTTTTAAAACATTAAGTTTCCTTTTTGAAATACTTCAACAGAAAACATTAAAATACCGAGAACGAGAAAAGTAATTAGGCTTATTAATATTTCTTGCACCGTCTGTTAAGAGAAGGAAGAAAAATATAGATTTTTATACACGATAGATTTTTTTCAAGTAAAATGATACAAGGTTATGAAGAGACCTGTACAAATTTAAGTAGTGCCCAATATTTCACTTAACTAGTTCGGTGCCAGTTGATTCAACCACGATTGCATAATTGCATGAAATCAAATACACGTGTCGTACCTTTCATTAGTTGCGAACTGGCTCTTTAAAGTAGGAAAATGTAAACTGTGTGTTACAGAGCTGCAATCATGAAAGTTTGTTGGGAGAAATAAGGTAATTCCAGAATCAACAACACTGAAAAAAAGCAGAGGATTTCCGAAGGCCATACATAGAGCATCTTAAGAGGAGGGAAAAAGAAGATAATGCACTCACTGATCGCTACATCTAAAACAAAGATTGCCAAAGAAATAACTTCATTTTAAAGGTAAGGCGTTCAGAAAAGTGAAGCAGTTTTACAACGCTATGGATACCTCTGGGATAGCTACAGGGAAGAACAACATTTTAAAATTAACGCTTTCCGATCCCCCACCTCCCACCACACACACACACAGAATTCACGTACCAGCTACTAGACATATTGGAAGTAGCAATCTGAAAATCAATCCACACACCACTTCTGTTGCCATCGCTTCACGAGCTGGCTAGTTCGAGGCTTGGTGAAATAGACGAGAAGAGTGTTTGCTGGCTGCTAGGGCAGGCACCACCTCATAACTTTTAGGTCCACCCTTTCACAGAGTTAGCGCAGTTCAGCATTGTCTTTCACCGGGGTTTCTCGACAGATTTCTCACCAGTCTCTGAACATCTTCGGAGCAGCCCATTAAATCCCGAAGCGGCTGGATTTCTGGAGACTTCAGTGCGGGACGCACGCTTTCCTAGAGGAGTTTCCCCCACCTTTCTTCTCACTGGAAAACCATTTTGGGGTGCCCCACATCAAGCCAGGAGAACCCGCGCTTTAAAACTCAGTCGCGCCGGATCGGTTCCGCTGTGTACAAAACCCGCTGCTCCCTCTAGATCCGGGAGGAGTCAGGGTCACAGATTTCCAGACACACGGCGGACTCCGGCCTCTTCCTCCCCTTGTCTGGCCCGTCGGACCCAGCTTGCGGGGCACTGAGCAGAACCATCCCCACCCCCTACGTCGCTGGCATTTTGCATCCTTCTAAAATGAGCGGCATGCTCCCCCCGAAGGGTGCAGCAAGCGGCTGTCAGGGCGCCAGACGGGATGGCCGTAGACAGCCTCTCCCGGCCCCGCGGCGGCTGCTGTCTGCCTCGCTGCCCCTCCACGACGCTCCTCGCGTGCAGCTTTGCCCGCACTTCTCCACCTCAATGAAAACTTGGCGAGGCCCCGCCCCCGCGGGGGGCAGGCCGGCGGAGCAGGAGGGGTTTGCTCCAATGGGAACAGGCGTGCGGGGCCCGGAGAGCTCGAGACAGAGGAACAGCTGCGGCTAACTCACCTGCTGGCTTCTTCGGTGCTGTTTTGAAGACACCTTAGATGTGTGCTAGTGCCGGGGTTACTCGTCCCAGCCAGCCACACCCACTGCTGCGGCGAGGTCTGCCCTGTATTTAAAGCTCCTCGAGGGAGCCGCTTGGCCTAGCCCCAGGAGACATTTTTAAAGGGAATTACAAATTTGTGACAGGCAACAAAAGCTTGGTTTATTCATTCCAAGGACTATCGTGCATTTTTTTTTTCCATCCAGCAAAAGCCTCTTAGATTCAGCAGGAGTCATTCTTGAATTCGGAGGGCAAGATGATGTTCACAACAGGAAAAAAAATACATTTACGTTACTCATGTAAAGGGGTCACTGAGATACACATAAATATAGGACTTAACCCACCTGCCCACCACCTTTGATTGAAAAACATTTTTAAAAAAAATTAATTTTCACAGGGCAATTTGTTTTCTCTTTGTATTTCTCTGGTCGAGGGCAATCAGACAAACTAGTCAGTTTCTAGTCAACTTCACATATAAGCTCCCTTGCACTAGAACATTGGGTGCAGGGAAATTGTCATTCCATTTGTTTTAAATTTGTGGAAACGTTTTTACTGACTAAATTACTAAAAAGTTTACTTTTATTAATCCTAATTTTGGGGAAAATCTGATCACATTGCTTCTTTGTGGTCTCTAACAATGGCTTCAATTTTTTTAAACAAAAAGGTAATATTAAAATGGAAGGAACTCAGATATGAAATTGAGGAGCTATTAACCATGTTATATAACCTATCACTGAAATCAGGCTCTCGATCAGGTTTCTGGGGGATAGGTAAGGTAACACTGATACTTTTTTTTTAAAAAAGGGGGGGAGGGCCACCAGAGGTGATCCTGGCAACACCAGGCTGGTAAGTCTAACATCAGTACCAACAAAGTGGTTGAAACTGTAGTATCAGGTAGATAGATAGATGTGACACAATTTGTTGGGGAAGAACAAACACGGCCTTTGTAAGGAGAAATCATGCTCTATTAGAATCTGATTGTATCAACAAACATGGACAAGGGTAGTTGGATCTTCAAAAAGCCTTTGACAAGGTCCCTGAGCAAAGGCTTGTAAGCAGATATAAGCAGTTATGGGATAAAAGGGAAGGTCCTCTTATGGATCAGTAACTGCTTAAAATATAGGAAATGGTTAAAACACTGGAAATAGGGTCAGTTTTCCCGGAGGAGAAACGTAAACAACAGGATCCTCCTAGGATCTGTACTGGGACAAGTACTGTTCAACATATTCATAATTGATCTGGACAAAAGGAACAAAGAGTGAGATGACAAAGTTTGCTGATGGCTTAAAAATACTCAAGATAGATCAGTCAGAAGCTGACTGCAAAGAATTACAAAGGGATCTCACAGAACTGGTGACTGGGCAACAAAATGGCAGATGAAATATGCTAATAAATGCAAAGTATTGCACACTGGGAAACATACCTATACATACAAAATTGTGGGATCTAAATTAGTTACCACTCAAGACAAAAATAAGTCCTCATACACAGTTCTCTGAAAACATCTGCTCAATGCACAGTGCCAGTCAAAAAAGCTAACAGACTATTAGGAAAACACTAAGAAAGGGATAGATAAAAAAACAGAAAATATCATAATGCCACTCTATCAATCCATGGTATGCCCACACCTTGAATATTGTGTGCAATTGTGGTCACCCCATCTGAAAAAAAAAAAAAAGATATATTAGACTTGGGGAAAAAATACAGAGAAAAGTAACAAAAGTGATTGGAGGTACAGCTATCATAGGAGTAAGGATTAAAAAGACTAGACAGTTCATCCTCAAAAATTAATGAGTATGGGGGGAGGGATATGATAGAGGTCTATAAAATCATGAATGGTGTGGAAAAAGTGAAAAAGGAAGTGCTATTTACTCCTTCACATAATACAAGAACTAGGGGTTCCCCAATGAAATTACTAGGCAGCAGGTTTAAAACAAACATAAAGATGTACTTCTACACATAACACACAGTCAACCCATGGAGTTTGTCACCAGGGAATGTTGTAAAAGGCCAAAAGCATAACAGAATTCAAAATAGAATTAGATAATTAATGGAGGCTAGTCCATCAATGAGCACTAGGAGGCCAAGCCCCCAGGCACCAGGTTGGCCCCGCACGAGGGCCTGATTAGAGGGGCCCCTGCCTGGGCTGCCCGGTTTCGGGGCAGCCCTGCCCTCCTATTGCACATGCCAGAAGGGTGGGAGGGTGGCCTCAGTTCCTAGCACTGGAGGGGAGCCAGTTCAGCCCTGAGGGGGGACCCAGGTAGAGCCCTGCAAATCTGCAGATATCTGCATTATATCTGCGGATACAATGCGGATATTCACAGACCATTTCTTGCAGATGCAGATCGGATATGGATCCACTTATTTGTATCCACGCAGGGCTCTAGGGCCAGGGCCAGAGGTTGCCTTCCCTCTGCTGCTCTGCGCAGTGTTCTGGTCTGCCACAGAGGGTGGGGGCTAGCGTGTGGCCACTGCTCTGTAGGGCCTTGGGGGCATGGCGGGCCAGAATGCTGTGTGGAGCAGCAAAGGAAATGTGGCCTCTGGCCCGGGCACCCCATCAGCTCTGAAGGAGACCCCTCCAGCACTGGGGGCCTCGGCCGCCCCACTGCCATTCTGGCCCATGTAGTGGGAGGACAGGGTTACTAGAGAGTGCCCCAAAATTAGGCAGCCCAGGCTGGGGCCCTTCTAATTCAGCCTTAGTGCAGGGCCAGCCCGATGCCTCCCTGAAGCCCCTCAGCAGGACCCCACGGCCTGGCCTCTATGGATTCCCCCCTCCCTGGGGTAACTGGAGCGGGGGAATGAGACCCCTTCCTGCCCTGTGTGGGGGAGGGGTGCTGCAAGGCGTGGGGGGCATGGGGTGCCCGGGGGGAGCACAAATGTGGGCTTCACCCCTGGGCACTGGATACCTTCACTACACTACTGCATCAATGGCTATTAGCCAAGAATGCAGCCTCATGTCTTGGGTTTCCCTAAATCTGCCAGAAGCTGGGAGCGGATGACAGTGGACAGATCACTTGATATTTGCAGAGTTCTGTTCATTCCCTCTGAAATATCTGACACAAGACACTGTTGAAGACAGGATATTGGGCTAGATGGACTATTGGTCTGATCTACTACGGCCATTTTTATGTTCTTAAGGTATAATTTAAAATTTTAAAATGCAAACAGAGGTTCATGGTCTCAGTAAAGCAAGAATTTGCCTAGAAGAATGTGGAAACAGTGACCATATACTCTGTAAAAATCCATTCAAAATATTTTTACTTGACCATGAACTTGATATTATACTAATTATATTACTCTATATTATATATATACACACACATTTACCACAGTTGCCAACTCTTACAATTTCATCATGGGTCTGACAATATTTGGTTCTGTTCTTGAAGCCCTATCTCCTGGAATCCCATAATTCCATGGGAATCTCATCTTTCACTTAGGAAAAAAATTACATGTTAAGCTGTGCAGTAAAACTTGCAAAATATGATCTCAGTGTAGCCCAATAGGATTAAAAACCATAAGGAAAATAAAATGAACCCTTTAAAAAAACCCTCCTGATTTTAAGCCAATCTCATAATTTTCTCAGGGTAGACTCACTTGTGATTCCTGAAAACTAGAGGTTGCATGTATATATGTGTCTGCACATCCATATATTTGACTAGTGGGTCCACACATGTATTATCAAAGCAAGGAATTGTGTGGTAAGGTCAGCCAGAGTCTGGACATAAAGAAAAGTTAGCTTTGAAGAATCCTCTTCATAATCACTGTATATTTATATTCTTTTTAATATATTAAAGAAACAGTCAATAAGGTCTTTGATACTTTGATCTTTATGTAAAGAAAGTCCAAGTAAAGACAACAGGAGTTTTGCCTACATTCATGCTGGGCCTTAAATTTGCTCATTATTCAACCTCTCTTGCTCTTAACTCCAAGCACAGAACTTGATCATCAGGTATGCCTTGTCTGACTATATCGACTGTAGAGAAAAGGTTTTGTTCAGCTTCCGATCTTTTCACTGTTCCCATTAATGGAGAAGTATCAGAGATTCATAATGATATTGTTTAAACATCTCAAACAACACATGGAAGAAAACATAGCTTGTGATTAGTGTATAATCTTGTTCTTTCTTTTGTCCTGAATGAAGTAATCTGTAACTGTAAAAGTACTCCCCCTATAGGATTTTGCTACATGGTTTCTCAATATGTAATTGCAACGTGGCACATAGCATTTCATCAACTATCTCTCAACCAGCCACCACATTATTCCTAGATATTACAGAATATATAGTAGGGCACACATGTAGTCCATTCTTTATTTAGGGGTTTCTACAACACCTGACCACAACACAAATTACAAATAGAGGGTTGTTTCACTGCATTGGCACACAAAGGAGCAACCTGCACCCTCTTCATCCCTGAGAGAGGCATTAGCAACCCAATTCTGATGGGTTCCAAGAAAGGACAATTACTTTAATGCGTAAGCATGACTCAAGAGAAGATGTCTAGGGGCCTGCACTGAATCAGAACCCTGGTCACATCTTCCTTCTCAATCAACACCACCCATTTTTCTAGACTGTGCCAATGTTTGCCATATCTTTGATACAACTGGTTGGCAATAGCAGCTCCCTTGCGACCTTCCCTCCAAGCTGACATTCCCCCACTAGGAGCCAAATTTCTCCAGTGGAAGTGAATCTAGCCTGGAAGTTTGATTTTGAATTTTCTGGCTTCTGTCAGTTTAAGGCAAACATATAGTTATAAAATGCAATTAATGATCTTCTTCATTATTGATTTAGTTAAACAACACCTACAAAGAATATTAGAGCAGCTAAGGATCCAATCCAGTCCCCTAAAAAGTCCACCTCATAACTCCTATTGGCTTTCAGTACTGCAGAATCACCCCAAAACACTATTTTTAACAAGCAGTTCTCTTTATGCATTGAATGCTGCAAAACAAAATTATCTGTTCCTAAAGGAATACTTTTTATATTTATTTATGCACTCTATGGTATCCTATTGCTTACATTTTGGCAGCATTAGATTTCAGAGATAGTTTATTTGCTTAATCAGTTGATCAAGATTGCTTAAGTTAGTACATTCCAAAGGGGTAGCCGTGTTAGTCTAGGTCAGCAAAACAAACAAGGAGTCCTGTGGCACTTTTAAAGACTAACAAATTTATTTATCACATGAGCTTTCATGGGAGAAAATCCCACTTCATCAGACTTTTTGAAGACGGGAAACTGTGTCATACATTTCCCTGCATTTAATTTCCCCCCCCCCATTCTGTAAGTTCCCCATCTTCAAAGCATCTGACGAAGTGGGATTTTCTCCCACAAACGCTCATGCAATAAATAAATTTGTTAGTCTTTAAAAGTGCCACAGGACTCCTTGTTTGTTGAGCTAGTACAACATCTTCATTATTACTTCTGCAATATGGTTAGTTTATACATCGTTTGTATCCTGAAAAGTAATTCTTCTAGCGTTTTGGAAATAATGAACTCATTGTTGCCTCTGTTACAATACTTATCATTCACTGGGTAAGAAACAGAAGATATAATACATGCAGTGAGTGGCTTATTAGCTCATGCAATACGACTACCCTAATGCAGAATGCATGCAGCTGCACTGCCACCTTTCGGTTAAATTGCCTTTTTTCAATAGAAATGTAATGTTTCTCTCACCAGTTGCCAGAAACGAGCTCTTTACATAGTATCTTCATAGAACAAATGGAACATCTTAGAATGATGATTTTTGATGGTTATCCTAAGCACAAAATATGTATAAAATATATCAGTAAAGGAAATTTTGTTTTATTGTCTTCATTTTAGCTGTTGCCAACAACATTAAAGCATTTTAACCTGTGAATAGCCAAGAAGGAATAAATTGATAGGGGAGCAGTAAAGCTTGGAAATATCATCAAAAGATGCAGAACACAAGGAAGAAGTGAAACAATTAGGTAAATGCATATCAAATAAAAAAAATAAATATTCATAGCCAAAAATGATGTGTAGAAAATAGCTGGTAGGCTTATTTATCTTGAGCTAACATTAGTTATGTGAGTAACCCCAAAGTATATCTATATAAAATAATGAGGGCTAGTATTGACCCAAAAGTTTTATGAAAATTACATGCATTTTGTGGACCATTAGATTTCCCTCTCTCTCTTTGTCTAGGAGAATCATATCAAACAACTGATCAGGGGAAAGTGCAAGAATGTAAGAGTCATATTGTGTATGGTGAATGTGCTCAGAGCGGGTCAGTACACAGTGATCTGACCTACCATTAAAATTTATTTCCTCTCTTTTTAATCTACCAGGATCTCAGACCTTCTGAAATATGCATATTGTACTTTAAAAGAAAGGACTGCAGTACTTGGGCAAAAGAGGTTAATGTAGATTCTATACCAAAAAAAAGTTAATTTTAAAAAATCATTACTCTGTAAATGTATTTACAGTATTAAAAAATACAGTATGCCATGTATTAAAAAATACAGTATGCCATGGGTCACTCTCCACCTTTTGGCAATAATGCCACCTCAGTCTCCTCATATTGGCCCAAATTCATCCAATGTACGTAACTTGGAAGCCAACAAGGATGTAAATTAGTAACTGAGATCAGAATTCAGATGTATTCTTGGTTCAGTTAAACAGAATCTGATTAAATAGAAATCTATTTTAGAATTCACTGCATTGGGTTGTCCTGAAATATTTTATTGAGAGTCCTGTTCCTGTAGATCCCCCTTGCTTTGTCAGCTGTTTTAGTAATGTGCATGTGATGTCCTGTATTCAACTTCCAGCAACAAAGTCAATTAAGGGATTTTTTTTGTTTGTTTTTAATATAAAATGAATACCATGGGTTCCATAAAATGAGCATCAAATATTCATGGGTTCCATAAAATGAGCATCAAACCTGCTGGGGAAAAACACATCCACCCAAAGAGAAGAGTGAAATCGTAGAGTCCCATTCAAAGAGAAAGAGAAAAAAAACAGCTGAAGTACAATTGTCAATTATATACAATGAAAATTATCACCATACCAAGTTGTTTTACATTTCTTATTTCCCACTGCATGTAGATCCTTTTTTAATGTGACTTAATTTTCTAGTTGTGTTTTTCCATGTTAGTAATATGAATATAAATTCTAGTGTCAGCATTACACAAACATTTGTTCTAGGATACAACTGTTTGTTGCTAATCATGCTAGCATTATTAAGAACTAAGACTAGCAACAAATGTCCATGTCCTGTCCTTTCTAGAATATACAGTTGTGTTAACTAATACATATTAACTAAGTGTAAAAACACAATTATCTTTGCCTCAAAGCAATTTAAAATGTGATGGGGGAAGATGTGATACAGCTGTATGCCTAACAATTCTAGTAGAGTTCAATATATGTATTGTATAAAATAACAGTATAATCCAAAGATCATCTCAGGTCTCCTCATTTTGTCTGTTACTAGGAATTGACAGGACTGCCCTCTATCTTTAATCACTGACTATCTCCCACAAATATCAGGGATCGGACTGTAATAAAAATAATTGGCATAAGTAGTGGGTGAGATTGTGTGGTCTAGTGATTAATGCAGAGGATTAGGCATCAGCACTCCTTTTTTCCAGTTTATCTCTGAGTTGCTGAATGAAATTAAGCAAGTCCCATTATCATTCTATGCCTTAGTTTACCTATTCTTACATGAGCAACAATAATAATTGCCTCACAGAAGTGTGGAGGCATAATTAATGATTATAAAGCTGTTTGAGGTCATTTGGTGAAGGCGCTATAGAAGAGGCTGTTAATATGGAAAAGGAGGATCTTTCCATAGATAGGTGACATTTCATTTCTTTTGTGCCCTTGTTCCCTGTATTAGAATCCCAGCAGTTACATATTAGTTTATTTGAAAATAAATAAATTAGAGAACATTTGCGTTACTGTCCTGTTTGTTTGTTGGATCACTCTTGTTAGAAGAACCACCAAACAGGTTGTTCCAGAGGCAGACTAGGTCAAACATTACCCTTTATTGCCTCTCGTTCTATCTTGACACCTCGAGTAAACAAAGAGGGTGGAGGGGATTACAATCCTTTTATGCTTTAGAATATGTAAAAGCTTACACTCATAATAACTCTCCAAAGACCCTCTTTTGGTTATATTAACACCCAAGCAATGAATATTAATAACTATGTGGTGAATAGAATTATACCCGCCTTTGTTGTTGTTTACAGGTTTAGTTAATGGTATGCAGGCATTTAATTTTACATGTTACTTTTGTTACAGCAACACCTATAAAAGTACTGACCGAGCATTTAGTAAGGGAAGGGAGGGGTGAAAAAATTGATAAGTATTTTCTTTCCAAAGTTCTTACTTAGGAGAGAACAGATAGTTTCTTTCAGTTACATTTCTTGCTCAAACTATGAAAAAGGGAGAGGGGAAAGGGAAGATAATATATTTCACTAAATTCCAATTGCAAGAAGCAAAGCCTGTGTGCCCGCCCATAACCCCATTACCAGAACAATCGTGGCTCTGGCAGAGGCCTACTGTCCACCTCTAACTTTAGTCTCCTACAACTGTCACTGTAAAGTAAGAAATGCAGACTACTTCTCACATTAGTAAAAATCTATCTTTCTAAATATTGAGTCAAATCATGCAGGGGATTTTAAGCAAAATTCTCCATTTGAAAAAAAGAAAGAGATCAGTTTAAAACTCATAGCACAATATGGCTCCATGTAGTTGTAAGAACAGATGAATGGCCATACTGAGTCAGAGCAGTGGTCCACCTAACCTAACCTTCTGTGTTCTGAGAGTGGCCAGAAAATGCACAGAACCAGGTGATTTTTGAGCAATTTATCCCATTGTCTAGTCCCAACTTCTGGCAGTCAGAGGGTTAGGGATATCCATAGCACAGTGTTCCATCCCTAACCATCTTGGCTAATAGTCTGACCTCTATGAATTATCTAATTCTTTTTTGAACCCAGTTAAACTTTTGACCTTTACAGCACTACTGGCAATGAATTCCATAGGTTGACTAAGCATTGTGTGAAGAAGTATTTCCTTATGTTTGATTTAAACCTGCTGCCTGTTCATTTCATTGGGGGACCCATGGTTCTTGTGTTTTGCAAAGGGGTAAATAACACTTCCTTATTCACTTTCTCCACACCTTTCATGATTTTATAGGCTTCTATATAGGGCCGGCCCAACCATATAGGTCAACGAGGCGGTCGCCTAGGGCACAAGGCTTTAAGGGATGCCAAATTAGATGGAAGTGAATTTTTTTCTCTATTTAAAAAAAATATTAATATGTTCTCTCTTATAACATGTGAGGGAGGGAGCACGAAAATGATAGTTTGCCTAGTGCACCAAAAACTGGTCCTGCTTCTACATCATCTCCCCATAGTCATTTCTATTCAAAGCTGAACAGTCCTAAATTTTAATCTCTTCTTCTGTGGAAACTGTTCCAGATATCTAATTATTTTTGTTCTTCTCTGTACTTTTCCCAATTCTAATATCTTTTTTTATCTGGTGTGACCAAAACAACAAACAGTATTCACAGGTCTCGGTGAAACATGGATTTATATAGTGGAATTA
The DNA here is from genome assembly GCA_007922175.1 of Pelusios castaneus. Lineage (NCBI taxonomy): Eukaryota > Metazoa > Chordata > Testudines > Pelomedusidae > Pelusios > Pelusios castaneus. The sequence continues at coordinate 23,388,506 of ML685766.1, forward strand.
TATTTTCTGTGTTAATCTCTCTCTCTTTTCTAATAGTTCCTAACATTCTCTTAGCATTTTTCATTGCCTCTGCACAATGAGTGAATGTTTTCAGAGAACTAGCCATAATGACTCCAAAATCTCTTTCTTGAGTTATAACAACTAATTTAAACTCCATCATTTTGTATATATAGTTGTGGTTATGACTTCCAATGTGCATCATTTAGCATTTATTACATTGAATTTCATTTGATATTTTGTTGCTCATTCACTTAGTTTTTGTGAGATCCATTTGTAATTCTTTGTAGTCAGTTTCAGCATTACCTATTGTGAGTAATTTTGTATCATCTGCAAACTTTGATAGCTCACTGCTTACCCTTTTCACCACATTATTTATGAATATGTTGAACTGCCCTGGTCCCAGTACAGATCCATGGGGAACCCCAGTCTCTATCTCTCTCCACTGTGAAAACTAACCATTTATTCCTACCTTTTGTTTCCTTTTTATTAATCAGTTACTGATCCATGAGAGGACCTTCCTTCTTATCTATGACTGCTTAATTTGCTGAAAAGCCTTTAGTATGGGACCCTGTCAAAGTCTTTCTGAAATTCCATGTACATTATGTCCACTGGATCACTTTATCTGCACTCTTGTTGACATCCTCGATTGTGAGGCACGATTTCCCTTTACAAAAGCCCTGTTGATACTTCCTCAACATGTTCATCTATCTGTTTGGTAATTCTGTTCTTTACTATAGTTTCAACTTTATTACCAGGGCTGCCTCTGGAGCATTTTCTAAAATAAAATATCAATGTTACATTAGCTATCCTCTGCTCGTCTTTTACAGAGGCTGATTTAAGCATTAGGTTACATACCACAGGCTATGTCTACACTTGTTAATTTAAGTCGACTTTAACTAAGTCGACTTAGTGTGTCTACACTTAAAAATAAAGTCGACTTAAAGGGGAACTTAAAAAGTCAACCTAGAGTGTCCACACTGGATGCCTAGGTCGACTTCTAGGGGTTTAGGGAGACCTAGGGGAGGTCTACAAGGGCAGGGGGAGCACCCCTTGCCCAATGCCAGGGAGCTCAGCCTTTGCCCATTGTACCTATGTACAATGGGGCAAAGGGAGACAGGGACCCTGGCAGGGCATAGGGGCAGGATGGGGGGGCATGCCAGGCTCCCCCTGTGTCCCCCCCCCGGCAGGGAGGGCATTGGTGTAGCCCTGGGGTAGCCCTAAACTGACTTAGGGCTACCCCACATCTACACTGGCTTAAGTCGACCCTAGGGAGTCGACTTAAGCCTTAGGTCGAATTGAAAGGTGGTGTTATAAAGTCGACTTAATTTTAATTAAGTCGACTTTATTTTCCTTAAGTCGACTTAAGCAAGCTGCTTAAGTCGACTTAAGGAAACTGTAGTGTAGACGCAAAGTAAATTAAATTGACTTAAGCAAGCTTAAGTCGACTTAATTTACCAGTGTAGACACAGGTACGGTTAGTAGTTGGGCAACTTAATTTTTGAGTTCCTTCAGAACTCTTGGATGAATACCATCTGTCCTGGTGACTTCCTTTTATCAATTTGTTCCATAGCCTCCTCTACTGACATCTCAATCTGGGATAATTCCTCAGATTAGTCACCTAAAGAGAATGGATTATGTGTGGGAATCTCTCTTTCGCTCTCTGCTGTGACCAATGTATCTCATCTGGTCAGTCGTGACTCAGCATACATAAGAGTTATGATGCACTGAAAATTGTATTACAGTCTAAAGCAAAGAAAATACGGTTCCCTTCATTCCCCAGACACTCTTACCCTTCAAGCTCAACTTTTTCTCTGTCAATTTGTCAACATACACATACACACACACACTTCTCTTGTTTTCTCTCTCTCTCTCGGACACACACATACACAGAGAGAGAGAGAACCAGTAAACAGGTATGTTTTGGGAGGGAGAGAGGATTTGTGATATTTTATTTTTTTTACTTTGAATAAAGGGTCACTAGGCTGAAAAGTTTGAAAAACACTGATAAAGACCTTTTACTTATTATATGGACTCTCTTTGCAGTATTATTAAAAGTATAATATTATCCAGTTAAATTAGAAGAAGCTGTGACTTGCCTTGCTAGAGGTAATTTTTCTACTTAAACTGCAAATTAAATGTTCCTCTATAAATTATTTTTCAAGAAGTATTCCTATTCAGAGAGTTTCAGAAAGACATAAGAAAGACACCATGCTTAAACTCCAAGGTTCAGATTCAGAGGTAAGGTGGTGTAAAGTCTAAAGCACTCTTTAGCAAGTGGATGCAAATAATTCTATAGTAGTCACCTTAAAAGCAGAAGCAGACTCCATCTGCACGTGGAGCTGCGGATGTCTCCATCTTTAGGAGACATACTCTTATTAGCTCTCATCTAGCTAGCTGGGTGTAGACACAGCAGACCAAATGGCAGGGCAGGCTGGTTACCCTGATTGTGTGCCTGAGGTCTCAGACAAACATGTATTTAGCCCACCCCATGCCTCTGTTCTAGTTTTAGCATGCTAGGTCAAGCAGACATAGCTCAAATATGTCTCCTCAAGATGGAAATCGTATCCCTAACTCCAAGAGTAGTCATATCCATAGCTAAATCAGTTTAAATCAGGACTAACTCTGATTATAGAGTGAGTGGGGATTTAAGTAGGAGGAGACTGACTGAATGCAAGAGTCTCAGGGTACGTCTACGCAGCAATGTAAGCCCATGCTCAGACTCACTTGTGCCCAATCCCACTTCCATCTACACACAAATCTCTTAAACTTGGGTTGGGACCTAGGGTGGGAGGACTATGGGGGGATGGAGAGTTAAAGCCCAAGAGAAGCTGGGACCCAATGTTTGAGCCTTATTGCTTTTCAGAGTAGACGCAGCTCCCCTCCCCCATCTCAGGTCCTGAGTCTCCACCGAAAATATCCCCCAATCACATAGACCAACTTTGTCCTCTCTATCCCAAGACCTCCAACTGACTCTAATGAAAACACAGCAACCAATCTTGGCACATAGGAGCAGCTCAGTCAGTCAGCATTAACCTCCCCCTCCGCCCCCATTGCCTTCTACCCACTGAACTGCAACCATACTATCAGAGAGTCTTTTGTGTTTGTAGTGGAAACTAAACAGAAGCAGCTTTTTGCAAAGTGCCATGCTTCATGGTCACAGGAGCACAGCCAGATTTTGGTAATTGGCCACTGCAAGGCCAGCAAAACAGCAGACTTCAGTAAGAGTACCAGAAAAGACCATGGATACCAGCAAATAGTGAAGAAGCTGACAGCTCTGCAAATTTACCGATCCAGTGACCAGCGCAAGGAGCAGATTCAGCATCTCAAGACTGAGTACAAGAAATCCAGGGACCAAACCACAGCTTGAGCAACTTGCTATGGATCCTGGTATGTTTCTGGCTCCATTGCAATATTTATTAATATTGGACTGGGAGGGATTTGTGCTCTATGAACCTGTACACATTCACGATGGTACTATTTCTGATCGTCTCTGGGCCATGCACGACCATTTATGGGTCCCCAAAGCATCCCTAGTTCCTGTTGCCCAGGTGCATCCAACTCCAGAAGTGGCAGGTGCACTTTCAGGCTCAGTTTGCAGATTCAGCCGCCCCTCTCTCAAAAAGGTCAATTCAGGGGGAAATGGCTTCACAAAGAGCATGAAGAGCACAATAAGTCATGGCACTGACGACACTGGCATCCAAACTTATCGGTAGGCATCTTCAATGGGATTTTAATCCGCAAAAAGCCATTTCAACAACCATTCTACACCAGCTAAGAGTGTAATTAAACTGTCTTTCGCCAGGGCCACTGAAATCAGAGTATGTGCTTCATAAGCCAAGGGAGAAATGAGTGTGTGGGGTCCCCCAGAATAATGGTAGGGACAGCAACTCCATTTTATGTCAAAACCATTTGGTGGGAGTGGTGTCCTAGCCTGTCCATGAATGTAGATTCCTGATTGGCAAAAAACCTTGGCATTATGAACTTTCCCTGTGCAGCACACCCTGACATGCATAAATTGACCTCCGTGGCCCACAAGGACTTGTATAGCAAATTAGTTGCATCCCTTATGGTTCATCTGTTCCTGTGCTCCTTGAGGAGGACAAACTATGAGCACTTGAGTCCCTTGGTGCACTTCAGAAACCCCCTTCTCTCACAGCCAGCAATTATTTAAGGAATATCTTTGATGCCTATCACTTTGGGGTCAAGCACACACTTGATTGCCTCAGGACCTTTCGCTACCACTTTATCAACAGTCTACTGCCCAACACCAAATTGGTTGGCAACAGACCTGAAGAAGTCATAACTCATTTCTGGGCTAACAAAGGGAGGTCTCATGCACATGTTTTGATGCTGGAGGGTCAGAGCAAGCTGCTCACAAACTTCAGAAATGTAGCTTTCTTTATGACTAAGTTCTGGACTCACTGCTGGTCGTCTCAGGTCTGCATGATGTGGTCCCACCAGTGTGTGCTTGCGGCCCTGAACCAACACCAGTCCATGTAGGCAGCAAAAGTGGCTATACTGAGTGTCATAAGCTCCATTAGCTGGGTGCAAGACTGTCGTGCCTGGTACTCCTCTGCTGCCTCCTCCTTTTCCTTCTCCATCATAAGTTCTGGCAGCAAATCACCAAAATGTCCATCAGCAACTCACAGAAGCTCAGCCTATTGGCTGACATAGAAGTGAAAGTGCAAGCAAGGATAAGTTGTTCAAAAAGTGCTGCCTCCATGGGGCTCAGCAAACTGTGTTGGTGAGTTGTTCAAATTTCCTGTAACAGGCAGTTTGGACAGTCAAATTTTCCCACGCTGCATTCTAGTCAAAGGGCTAGAATGACTATGTTTCAGGAGGATGCTAAGGAGTCTGGGATATGGTTGGTTTGACTCTGTTCTGTAGGCTACAGTGTGGACACTACAACTGCAGGTTCAAGCCTAGGTTATAAAATTCTTAATATAGAGTAGCATTCAAACCACAGGTTCTGTAATCCAGGGTCATCTGACTCAAATCCTACTAACCCTAGGTTTATATTGCAGTAAAGACAACCCTACATCTAAAGGAATAGTGAATAAGAAAACTATTTATATACCAGATGACCATAAAAGAGGGGTAGAGCAGGAAGAGCAGCTAATCAGAGAGAAACGATGATGCAAGATAAAGCAGCACCATACTTCTCTAGTTTTATTTACTTTATTTTGTTATTTAGTTTGGTTTATTATCAGTATCTTTTATAAAAGTGCTTAGCCACTTCAGAGAAGTAACTTTCAATTTAAGTGTTAGTTTTGAAGAAGCCACACACTATGGTTTGTTTTCCCCTTCCCATGCTACAACACGATTATTAAATTAGTATTTAATACTAACGAATCAATTATGTTGATACACAACAATGCTTTGGCAATTTCAGGCACCAAATGCATTGAATCTGATACTGTTTAACAAAATAACCCTGTCAGATTAGGCTCCATAGAAAACAATGGGAGAAAAGAAACAGTTACTTGCCTGTAACTAGTGTTCTTCAAGATGTGTTGCTCATGTACATTCCAACTCAGGTGTGCACACGCTGTGTGCACGGACTGCTGGAAAGTTTTCCCCTAAACTACCCTCAGGGTTGGCTGCAGCCACCGGGGGAACCCCTGCAACTCTCTATACATAGTCCAGCCGAACCTCTCCCTTCCCAATTCCTTCTTGCCGGAATTCCAGCTGCAGGGAGGAGGGCGTGTGTTGGAATGTACATGATCAACACAGCTCGAAGAACACTAGTTACAAGTATGTAACAGTTTCTTCTTCTTCGAGTGATTGCTCATGTCAATTCCAACTCAGGTGACTCCCAAGCCTTACTGTGGAGGTGGACAGAATTCTACACACTTGCCAACTGTAGCACCACTCTGCCCGCTGCTGCATCATCTCTCACCTGCTGGCTGAGCACATAATGGGCGGCAAAGGTATACACCAATGACCAGGTCGCCGCCTTGCAGATATCTACTATAGACACATGTGCCAGAACCGCTGCAGAAGATGCTTGAGCCTGGGTAGAATGTGCAGTCACCTGGGGGAGGGGGGCAGGAACCTTGGTCAGCATGTAGCACTGTTCGATGCATGCTGAGATCCAGGACGCCAGGCATTAAGCAGACGCGGGTTCCCCTTTCATTCTGTCCGCTACTGCCATGAACAGCTGAGACAATTTGCGGAAGGGTCTAGTCCAGTCCAGATAGAAGGCTAAGGCCCTTTGGACAGCTAAGGTATGGAGTATATGATCCTCATCTGTGGCATGGGGTTTTGGATAAGAAACGGGGCAGAATATGTCCTGGGAGGTGTGGAAGTGAGATACCACCTTGGGAAGGAAAGTGGGGTGAGGACAGACCTGCACCTTGTCCTTGAAAAACTGAGTGTATGGGGGTTCTGACGTGAGTGCCTTCAGTTCCGACACCTTTCTGGCTGATGTTATTGCCACCAGGAAGACGACCCTCTAGGATAGATACAACAACAAGCAAGATGCCAGCGGCTCAAATGGAGGACCAATTAATCTAGACAGGACTAGGTTTAAGTCCCATTGGGCTACTGGAGGCTGAGTGAAAATAGGCGGCCCTCAACTCAAGGGTGGCGTACCAGTCCCTGGGATCCAGAGGGGATGATGGTGTCCAGGGAGACCATGTGGAACTTTGAGCTCCATAGGAACTTGTTTAGCCTTCGCAGGTCCAGAATGGACTGTAAGCCTCCCTTCACTTTGAGGATAAAGAAATAGCGAGAGTAAAAACCCTTTCCCTGATGATCTACTGGTACTTCCTGCACTACTCCCAGGGTGATGAGGGCTTGTACCTCATTTTCCAGTATAAGTTCATGAGAGGGGTCCCTGAGGAGAGACAGGGAAGGATGGGGCAGGTGGGAAGGGGATATAGATGAGATTTGGAGTGAGTACCCCCATTTCACCGTGCACAAGACCCATTGGTCTGATGTAATGCTGGACCACACTTGGTAAAACCAGGAGGGTCTGTCCCCAAAGGGGGGAAGATGAGGGTCCATACAGATGACTGGTATGTCACCCTCAGGCGTGGCCTCAAAAGTTCTTTTTGGTACTCGGCTGGTTACGCATATGGCTCCTGCCTTGGCCCAAAGACCTCTGGCTCAGGCGTTGGCTGTTGTGGCCTCCAGGTCATGATGAGTCCCGCCTAGTGTGGTACTGTCAGGTGGGCGGCTGAGGCTGGAATGGATGCCTCTGAGGGGCCAGGGTATGTAAGCCCAGGGACTTTAGCATTGCCCGTGAGTCCTTCAGAGTTTGTAATTTATTGTCTGTTTGCACAGAGAAGTGCTCCAGCCCCTCAAACGGGAGGTCCTGGATGCTTGCCTGAACCTCCTGGGGGAGACCTGACTCCTGCAGCCGTGAGCTTCTTCTCATTGTGACTCCAGAAGCTATAGCTCTTGTGGCTGCATCCATAGCACTCAAGGCCAACTGGAGCAGAGCCCTCAAGACGACATTCCCTTCCCTGACCATCGCCAATAGCTCTGCCTTTGAGTCCTGTGGCAACGAGTTGGCAAACCTCTCCATGAAGGACCAGGACTTCATCCCCTGCCCTCCCATCCTTGTCTTTTTGCATGGCCCAACAGACTTTTTTCATAGGGATTTTAGGAAGGGGATTCTCTTCTTCCCTCTACTTAGGCAGATGTTGGGTCAGTAGTTCTGTCTTCCATCTGCACTGTCATTATTTTTCTTGTCTGCTGTTCTCTGTGCTTCCTTATGTACATCTACAGTCTCAGGCACACAATGGCGAAGCTTCCAGGAGATTCAGCATCAGCCGCAGCAGCAACTACTGATGGCTGCTGTTGAGCAGCCAGGAAAGTAGCCCTTGGGAACTGCAGTGAGGAGATTGTTTTGACACCTTTCTCCAAGTTAGGGTGGAGAAGCCTCATTTGTATGTTTGGCCCTTTTGTACATTTCATTCCTCTGCTGCAGATGGTACAGGAAACTCAGTTGGAGGCAGCCTCAGACACAGAGACTGAGGGAGATTTAGGACAGGAATACAATACTTACTATAAAACTATGCTTTAAATAAAAAGTTAGGAAGCGGGGTGCTTAAGTGACCACAACAACGGAGAAGCACAGAAACTGTGTTTCTACTACAATGAAAACCAGTGAAATCTACTAACAATGTGAAAATTAACACCCTTTTTAGATGGATGTGGCAGTTCACAGAGGATGTCTGCAAATTCTGGAAAATCACACCTTCATCAATTTGCTTTCTGAAGATTATTTCTGCAAACACATGGGCTAAAATTCTAATTTGTTTAAAATACTGCAGCAATCAAAGGAAGTAGGAAAAAATTGGGAAGGGCTCCAAGTTGAACCCATTCTAAAGGCCCATAGCATTGCCATTCATGCAATTGGTAGTAACTGATATTCTTGCTGGCAAAAGAGACCAGACAGAGAATGACTAGGTATGACTAGTCAATTATCCTCATCTCTGGAGGTAAGCCTTCCTGGTCAAGACTGAGCATATTAGCAGAATAATAGGCTCATATGGCTACTGCTATTGTTGTACATGTTCTGTGGGCTGAGGATAATTTTGCTTTTCAGAAACCTTAAATTCACTTGTAAGAAAAATAATCTAAGTAGAAAAATAAATCGCATGCAGTAGATGACCAGAGTACAAAGTCTTTTGAACTGAATTTATAGCATAAATTGAGTAAAGAAAACCGTAAAGCAATACTTGTTAAATGCTGTGGTCTGACTATAACAAAAATCCTAACATCTACTTCTAGATTTTGTAGTCTCCTAGACTGCAAAAGGGCTTTTCTAGCTCAATCTAGAGCTATTCTAACACTGCAGGTTTGACCATTTTTGCAATAAGTTTTTCTTTATCTTTCAATGAAAAATTGATTCTCTTTTCCAGAGTTTTCCTCTTTGTCCCCCCAGGTTCATAAAATTGTGAGAGCTGGCAATAATGGAAAACTCTTTTTCTACCTAACCAAACAGAAAATTCAGACTTACAACATTATTTTGATATGTGGTGTTTCTGTTAAAACCCCAGGGCCTGGAATCAAGTGGTTTTGTGACAATCTCCTCTTTCTTCTTTTAAAAGAAATTTTCTAGCCTGCACTGCAGAAGACAAAAGTTTAAAAACGACTCCAGTGTGTTCTAAAGTCACAGAAACTAAGAAACAAATAAAAAGAACTCCAAATCTCTATATATTTTAAAAATCTCATTATTTGGGGGTTCAGGCTCATTATTTTTCAACACTTCCCATTGTCAGTACTGATTGTCATCAGTGAGAGAAAAATAAACAAAGGCACTGACTACAGCTTTGTGTGTCTAATGTCATTTTCTATCTTCATTACATTTCTATCCATCTGTGAAGCCAGCCCTAAGCTGACCTGAATTTTAAAAAAAACAAAAACAAAAACAAAAACAACCTTTCTCCATGAACACTGATCTTCCCTATCATCCGCCTACTCCCTCTTCACACTGACTCCACTATTGTAGTTCTGACCTCCTCATTACTATCCAGCAGTACGGTCTCTGTTTTGCTACTGCTGTTGTCCTGTAGTAGCCTCTACTTTCTTCATTTGAAATAAAAGGGTATGTTTGAAAGTTATGTTTGGGGCTTGATCTACAAAGTCCAATGAGAATATTTCTGTTGACTTCAACAGATCTTCAATAAGACCCTAAACTAACTCACCTTCTAACTTACCTTTCTCTTCCATTGGATCTTTCATCTCTCTATAGTGCTTTGTGTTCTGGGAAGGGGAACTCCCCCGGCCCAGACATTATTAGTGGAGCTTCTCTTTTGAGCAGTTTTTGGTGATGTTGCTTTCCCTGGCACCAGCTTTGTTTTTTAAACCTTAATAAGTCAGTTAGTAGCTGAATGACACACAAGAATCTACATAAAGATTTCAAATCATTAACTCAGGCCTTGTACACACTACAAAGTTATTGCGCGATAAAGCCCTTTATCGCGCGATAACAAACAGAGCGTACACACACAACTTACAGTTATTCCGCGTTAAGTCCCTTCTTTTTGCGCAAAATGTAAACCACCTAAATGAGCGTGGTTGCTGCTAACGAGGAATAGTTGTTGCGCGATGGCCCGTGTGTGTACGCTTCTCGCGCAATGTGAAAATTCCGGAAATGGCCCACAATTCAAATTCCCTCCCTTCTGCACTTCCGCCTGTACTCTATCGCCGTGACGTCATTTTTCCCGACCTCCTCTTCTGTCCCGCGAATTTTTGAATTCACCACTCTCCCTTCTGCCTCGCTGTTCAGTGCTGCTGCCTCTGTGTGCTTCGCTTGCAATGTCGTCGCGCCGCAGCAAACGAGCTCCAGCCTGGACAGCAGCAGAGGTGATGGACTTGATAGGCATCTGGGGAGAGTCCGCCGTGCAGTCACAGTTACGGGGCAGCCGGAGGAATTTTGACATTTTCGGTCAAATTTCAAAAGCCATGACCGAAAAGGGGTACGAGCGAGACACCCTGCAGTGCCGGGCAAAGGTGAAGGAGCTGCAGATAACATTTCACAGAGCCAGAGAGGCTAACCGGCGCTCTGGCTCCACGCCAGCAACGTGCAGGTATTATAAGGAGCTGGAGGCGATCCTGGGCGGCGATCCCACAACCACCCCGAACTGCACGGTAGACACTTCGGAGACTGCACCCAAACAGAGAAGGCAACGAGGCAATTGTGGACGAGGAATCAGAGGATGAAGACTACGAGGACGGAGAGAACGGAGCCACCGACCCGGGGAGCCAGGAGTTATTTTCCACCCAGCCAGAAACAAGCTCCACTGATTCCTTCTCCACGCCTAGCCAGGAATCATCAGAAGGCAGCTCTGGTAAGTCCCGTTCGCAGTGTTCTCTATTCTAGCTGCTACAGCTCAGCGTATACATGGTTTTTATGCAAGGGGTTTTCGTTTTCTGTGTCTTCAGTTCTGTACCTTACAGATGTGTAAAGGTGTTACTAGCATTACATAAAAAGGTCATCAATGTATGCCTCGATTTCCAAGTAGTCGTTCCCTTTCAAGTCACTGAACACGTTATCCAAATATTTCCAGAGTCTTCTCTTGAAATTACATGGTAGAGCGTTCCTTTGCCCTCCACCATTCAGGGACACTCTTCCTTTCATCCTCGCAAGCACTGCTGCGGGTACCATTGCTGCGCACAATCCTGCAGCGTAAGGTCCCGGCTTGAAGTCGGCAACATGAAGGAGATGCATTCTCGCTTGCAGAGGCACTCTAAGCAGTGTGAGATCTGCCTCTATTTCAGCCATCTCGGGCACGGGATCAGAACTAGGTGTGGCAATAGTCAACTCTCCGTTGTACTACCTCAGCAACCCGTCCCAAGCTTTGGGAAATTTGTTACCGCCCCCCCATAGGTCCCCACTTGTGTATTGAAGGAATGTGTGGGGAGAACAACATTATTTGCTCCTGACCGTGGCGAGAACAATAGCAGCATTCTACATTTTTCATATCTGAACAGGAATGACCTTCGGTGGACAGTCTACAGCTGCAGCTGAGCGTCTGAGGAGGATAAGGCGGAGGCCTCGCAGGAGCAAGGAAGACATCTTCCAGGAGCTCATGCAGTTCCATGAGGCTTCTGCGAGGGAGACAAGGCAATGGAGGAGGCAGTGTAGGCAGGACAGGAGACAGAGCAGTGCGAGGAGAGAGCAGCAGAAGGATGTCCTAATAGGCATCATGCAAGAGCAGACCAACCTCCTCAAGAGCATGGTCGGTCTGCTCCAGGCTCGCACCCCCCATCATCAGCCTCATATGCCTTTCAGTGCATCCACGCCACATTCCCCCCCCAGACAGTTTTTAGACCACCATGGACATCCATGGTGTAATGTTAACAGAACCCCTCCCCCAACGTATGTAGTTGAGTCCCGCACCTATACCCACCTTTAGTCCCCACACCCCTCAAACCCAAGTTTGGATAACTGTTAATTGAATAAAGTTGAAACCTTGTTAAACTTAATCAGACTTTCTTTATTTGTTTCAGTAATTTAACATTAACGGTTTTTGATTTAATGAATGATTAGATGGGAAAAACACAAAAGTTTTAGAGCTTATTTTTTAATAGTTGAAAAATATAGAAAATGGTTACTAATTAAATTCAAAGGTACAATTTTAACCCACAGTACTAAAATGGGTTTTTAACGCATCCCTTATGCGAACTGCCCTTAGCTGCGCCCCCCGGATACCCCTCGTGTCTGGTTGCTGGTAGGCATTTTCCAGACGTTGTGCCTCAATGGTCCAAGAGTTCCTGAATCTCTCGCCCCGGCTTTCACATATATTGTGAAGAACACAGCAAGCAGAAATAACTATTGGGATCTTGTCCTCATGAAGATCTAGCCTGCCATACAGCGCTCTCCAGCGCGCTTTTAAACGGCCAAAGGCACACTCCACAACCATTCTACATCTACTTAACCGGTAATTGAAACGCTCCTTGTCAGGATCCAACTTCCCGGTGTACGGCTTCATGAGCCATGGCATCAGTGGGTAGGCGGGGTCCCCAAGTATCACCACTGGCATCTCTACACCGTCCACAATTATTTTCTCGTCTGGAAAAAAGGTGCCCGCATGTAGCCTTCTGAATAGTCCAGAGTTTCTAAAGATGCGTGCATCGTGCACCTTTCCAGACCAGCCAGCATTAATGTCCATAGAGCGACCACGGTGGTCCACCAGTGCCTGTAGAACCATCAAAAAGTATCCTTTCCTATTTATGTATTCAGAGGCAAGGTGGTCGGGAGCGAGAATAGGGATGTGAGTCCCATCTATTGCACCCCCACAGTTCGGGAAGCCAAACTCATTAAATCCTGCGATGATCTCCCTCACGTTTCCCGGGGTCACCATCCTCCTGAGCAGAATACGGTTGATGGCTCTGCATACTTGTGACAGTGCCACTCCAACGGTCGAGCGTCCAACCCCAAACTGGTTTGCGACCGAGCGGTAGCAGTCTGGAGTCGCCAGTTTCCAAAGTGCGATAGCCACACGCTTCTCCACGGTCATGGCGGGTCTCATCCTCGTGTCCTTGCATCGAAGGGCAGGGGCAAGCTCCTGGCATAGCTCCATAAATGTGGCTTTCCGCATTCTAAAGTTCTGTTGCCACTGATCATCATCCCACAGCTGAAGGACGATTCGTTCCCACCAGTCTGTGCTCGTCTGCCGGGACCAAACACGGCGGTTCAGGCTGTGTTGCTGGTCCACGAAACCGATCAGAATGTCCGTTTTGATTTCATTGCTGTCATTATCCGAGACCGAGTCATCCGTGTCATGCTCTGAATCATAGCCAAAGGCAAACCGCAACAGAATCTGGGCTGTGTTCACAATGGTGAAGGCAGCATTCAAGATCACAGCTGAATCCATGGCGATTCAGAAAAGACAGTGCCGAAAAGAAGGTTGCTTCAATTTGAAATTCGCGCTCGTTGCTATTGGCAACTGCTAGGTAGCGTCGGTAGCGGAATGCACCACGGGAGATGATACTGGGGACTCTGGGATAGGTACCCACAATCCCCTTTGCTTTACTGGAGGACTGCGATCAGAAGGGGGGGGGCTTTGTTCCGTTCGAGCAAGCATGGTGTGTACGCGATCTCGCGCAACAACAGCCACGGGAGAATTAATGCGGAAGAGGATTATTGCGCATTAAAAATGGTAGTGTGTACATAGCCTCAGAAGGCTGATAAACAAGGAAATTTGGTAACATTTTATTCTATTCCCCAAACATCTATTTTTATTTTAATTGCTTTTCTGGACACAAATGTTCTAAACTCTCTGAAAAAAATTCAGTTCTGATAGTAATTGAGCACAATGCTGCTTCGACTAAATATTAATGGACACGCATGTTCAACAGCTTCTAAGATTCCATTTGGTAGACATGGTTCTATTGTTCCAAAAAGAACTATTTGAACAGGAAAGATGATAAAGTGAAACATAAAGGTCAAATTGGCTTTATTGCATATGGGGACACAAACTACTGTGCAAGACAGAAAACAGGCTAGTTGTGGGACAAACTATTACTGAACAATTGCTTTTTAACAAAAACAGGCAAAAGTAAAGCACAACCTGGTAATTACAAGTTCAACAAAACTGTGTTTCAATCTGTACATTTGTGGAGAGGAAGGATTAATAGCTGCATGGTGTTCCAGCTGTGCAAAAGAGTTCCAGCCCATCCTACTCTGTATTCATCATCAAAGGACAGGTCATTTAGGATCAGACCCTGTGATATGCCAAATGCTATCTGCAAGGAAGTGAGCACATTTAATCCCTCTCCAGTGGTTTAAGTAGAAATGGGTGCAATTCCATGGAGTACAGTGGAACTGACACCCACTTAACACAAAGGATGTGCTTGTCTCCAAAGGGAGTTGTAGGGGCTCAGCACACTGAGCCTCTTAAGCCCTTTTGTCAACAGGAGAGGTTTGTCAGTTGGGATTCTGTCTTCATGTGAGGTACAATTCCTATAGTCAAGCTGCAGTTTTCACTGCAGGAAGCTTGCCACAATCTAGGCAATGCATGTACAAATCCAACAATGCTGAGGAGCAAGCACCACAGCGAGCAGCAACCCCAAACTATCACTGCCTAAAACACAAAACAGACCCAGAGGTCTTGCCAGCAATGGCTCAGCTATTCCACTTGTTGTACATTACCTACATGCAAAAAATGATGTAAAATGTTATCAATAGAGCCGAAGACTGCTTTTCTCTCCCTTCCTCCCCCCCACTTCACTCTCCTGATCCAACTCTCATTGATTTACATGACTGTTGGGTCAAGCATAGGGTTCACAAGGACAGAATGTATGGCTGGTCCCTGCATGGGAACTCCTTGGAGCCTCCCTTCTCTTTGCTCACCTATCCAGGATTAGCCACAATCTCCTTCTGTGTGTGCTGTACAGTACATACAAATCAGTGAATCTACCACTGAAGTGCAACAACAGAACAAACCAGCTCTTTAGGAACACATAGCAATACCCACTATTTTAGGATACAAGTTTAGGGGGATAGTGCATGTATATGAAATTGAGTTCAGGGAGGATTTTACTAGGTAGAACAGAATTACATAAAACTAGAACCTGCCCAGGGCAGTAGGGCTAATGTTCTTATTCTTGCAGCAAACATTAGGGAATTTTTAATGCTCATAGTAAGTCCCTCACTTTTGCATCTCATCATGCCATTCATATTTAATTCCACTACAGCAATGTCATATTTTATTTTTTTAATCATAATTTGCAATATGATTTCTGATCTATACTTTTCTTTACAAGTATAAAACACAAATGATGCAAATACATTTGAAAAAGGCTTGCTTGGAGAGAAGTAGTTAGAAAGACAGAAACAAAAATAAAGAGTAAAAACCCTATAAAACCTAAAAGACAATGGACACTAGCTTCATTATATAGTATGTATTTAGTTGCATTCATAAAGAGAGAGACAATTGCATGTAAGCTACCAACAGTAAACATACACAAAGGCTAAATGCTGCCATCTAGGAGCTGTGATTATACGAGGACAGGGCAGAGACATCTCATTACAGGGGAGTTCAAGAAGATGCAATCCTTGTCCAACTGCCTGAGGCACAGGGTGACTGTTATAGTTAGCTGGGAATTGGTTCTTTTCCTCATTCCACAAACATTTGAGATTTCAAAAGATTTTTCCCAATCTGTCTTGGGATGAAACTAAGACCTTTCAAAAGTTTTCATGAAAAATACAAGACAGACCCACCCTACAATAGCCTAGTGGATAGGGCAGTCACCTAGAAGGTGGGAGAACCAGGTTCCACTCCAGTTCCCTACTCTGAATCAAGCAGAATTGATACTTAAACCCCATCTCCTTATATTGCCCAATTACTGGTGGTTCCAGGGGAGTTGCTCTCCATCGCTCTTGTTGGAGTTATTCCACTTTGTATAAATAATTAAATACCTTTGGGCCAGATGGTTAAAACACTCACCAGGCATGTGGGAGAGACTGGGATTTCAATCCAAAACATTTTTCCTCCCAATATGACAGCCTAACCACACACAAAAAAAGTCAGTTATTAATGCTGCTCTGTTTTTCAGGCACAGTTGAAGCATAGCTATATTCTCAGAGCACCATTTTAGCTCCCCTTGAAGTAATTCAACTCTACAAGTCACTCTTACTTTGATTCTATACTTAAATGCCACAATCTAGACCCAGCTATGAGACTGATGCTAGCCTACTGGGCAAATGAAGATCTGGCTAGAAGGTTTAAGACAATACTATCTATATGCCAGAATTCAAACTTCAGGCAAACAGCTTGGTACAGCTGTACCAACTAGAGAATAGTTCTTTTTAATGTGGCACAAAAGCTGCTGGCGTGATCTGCAGCCTTATGATATCAGTCACACTCATAACAGAGCTGAAAAATTTCATGTTGTAGTAAGAGAGTTACATTTATATGTTTGCAACAATTTCCTAACCTAAAAACAGCTAGTAACATCACAGGTAGGACAAGAACAATTTAGCCTTAACAGCTCTAGAAATTTGAAGATGGAAAAGGTTTTCCTCTATTAAAGAACTGTTCCCAATATTTTTAAGAACCTGTCATTTCCTGTAAATATGTTAATGGCAACTGGCTTTCAACTTTTTGGTGTTTTTGCTCAAGAGTTATTATTCATTGCAGTGTCTCTTTCTTCACTTTTCCTTCTAAAGTTTTGACTTCAAGCGGAGTTGCTCCATGCTTCTAACTGGTGTGGGAACTCCTGAATGGGTTGGTTCAGAATCATTTTGAACTATTTGCATGCATGCTGACAACATGGTCAAGCTTTTTGACAGCTATTCGATGGAAGTTGTAATTTGAATGACAAAAGAAAGAAGATACTCCACTGAATGGCTGCCCACCCCCACCTTCACCCTCTATTCTGTCCCACAAGTGCCATATACTGAAACAGCTCTCTCAAGCCTTTTTTTTAAACCAGTCCAGTTTGTATAGTTGTGTTATCTGTCCTTTAGTTTTGCAACATATTGTTGGTTACATCTTCCTTAGCTGGAGCAAATCCTTATTACCCTCCTGCCAACACAGCTGGATGATATTTCCCTGCTCACTCTTAATAATAAATAAATCAGCCTGTTCTGCTGAGTTGTAGGTGCTAGACAACCACAATAGGAGATACCTTTTGTGAAGTAGCATCTGAGTCTGTTCTTGTGAGACTTCCAGCCCCTTCCCTTCTAGATGACGCTTCTGCTCTGTTGTAGCTAGAAATAGGCCACAACTGCAAAATATGGATATGGATCAAGATCTGTCTGAAGTTCAGGGGCATTTTGATCCAGTGTTAAAGAAAGAAAACTTCAGAAGGCTGTGTGTTTGGTTTCAGTTTGGATCCATACCTGAAGCTCCAAGCTACCTAAACAATTGTGTCTATACAACTCAGTTTGTCTCAAAAGAACAGATTGTCTCATGAAAAGAACTTCTTCAATGTGGGTCAGAACTACTATGACTTCTCCTGTGATAGTGCATCTCATCTAGTTCCAGTCCAGTCCTGATCTGAAGTTGAAGAGGGCACAAAGGGAGAGAAATTAAACTTAATGAGAAGATAAATAGGTCGTTCACGAGACATTTCAGAACCTTCACAAATATATGGTACTAAAAACTGAGCAAAACTTCAAGAGGTGATTATTCTTTTCCTGAGCCAATTTGCTTGTTCCTCATTAGTCACTCAGTCCACATATTTGGATGGCTACAAATACAAGAAACCCAGGCATTATTTCTGCACCACCTGGAAAAGCTATTAAGAACTTTTATGATGTCAAAACACATGTAACTTGATAATACAGTCTGCAGACATCCATGGAGAAGTCCCATGACAGATAATATCCCCAGGGAAGAGATTTCACCATGAAATGGACAAAGCAGTGAATTCTAGACCCAGGTTCTGCACTTGCCCCAAGACATTAAAAGCTCACCGAAAGTACATTGCACTAACCAGCGACCCGCAGAGGCTGAGATACCAAGTGTATGGGATGATTAATTGTGCTGATAACATCTTGCCATAGTGTGGGTTTCTGCAGAAAACAGGTATAATATTGCATAAGTTACTGTTCGGAAATGCAAAAACGGCAAGCAGCGTTATGCAGCATTCCCTCTGCCCTCTCTCACAGACACTTCCTTTGTCTGTCCAACCAGGGTTATTAACACAATATTGCTTTACATTCCATTTCTCCTCCCTTTGGGCTTTCTATAATTCTCGTCACAGAGAAGAAGGTAAATAAAACATTTTAATTACATGGCTTGACAGAATTTTTCCAGACTCACCCACTTTATTAGGGTTTTAGTAAAACGAATTCATTTAAGAACTAGTAAGGGAAAGTTTTTCATTCTTTCACTTAGTTTACATTTTGTAACTAAATTTAAAAACGGGGTCCACTTGGCCTCTGCCCTATAGAAATCAAGAAACAAATACATGCAAATAAGTCACATTCTACACTAAACTTCAATTATTCTCTTCATGCAGCATAACATGCATTCTGGAAATGTAGGGTGACCAGATAGAAAGTGTGAAAAATCAGGATGGGGAAGTAATAGGTGCCTATATAGATAAAGTCCTGAATATCAGGACTGACCCTACAAAACCCAGACATCTTGGTCACCCTATGGAAATATTACCAAGTGTACTCCCTCCCCAAACAGAGCTTTTATCATTTCCTTCAGAATCTACAACCGACTGATTCTTTACTGTGCTTCAGTACTCTGATAATTTTTAAGATGACTTTTACATTTTTATACTTTCTCTAGAACAGCGGTTGGCAACCTTTTCTAAGGGTAGTGCCCAATCCTGCTTCCTGAACCTCTCCTAGTGCTGTCAGCAGTGGGGGCTGCACACAGCAACACAGAAACTCCCCCTTCACCAAAAGAATCAGCTGCCAACAGCCATGTTGTTGACAGCTCAAAACAAATAGCTGTGCCTCCCATTGTCGGAAAAAAAATGTCACCAAAGACACTTTCGGTGACACTGTGGGTTCCAAATAGTCCCCTACCTGCCACCGAAAACAATTCAGCATCCAGGGAGGTTTCAGCAACAGTGTAAAGCATGCCCTCCCTGTAGCCAGAACTCACCTTGCTGCAAGAAGGGAGAGGTCGCTTTTGGAGGTGGCAGCTCTTTCAGCCTCAGGGAAAAGGGTGCAGCATGCTGCTCAAAATTGGCTCACGTGCCACTTTTGGTATGTGTGCAGAGGGTTGCTGACCCCTGCTCTAGAATTATAATAGAGTTTAAACAGCCAATTATCCATAGGCCATAAAACTGAGTGCATAGAAAAAATATATCTGGTGATATTAGCCATATTTGGCATTTCTTTAATTTTTCAGTCAAGTTAAAATGGCACTAATATGCACAATACTGAACCTGCTCAATTATGACTTCGTGAAAACAGTTATTCTTGCCTAGACACATTCTAGATGGAGTGCATGAAGGCAACTAAAATAAATAAGTACAGGGCAAGTCTCTCTGCTAAATAAGAAATTTGCCAAAAATTTTGTAAACCTTATGGATTGTATGTGTGGATCATTAAAAGTAAATTTTATATATATGAACACACAAACACAGACACTCATCCATATCTAGTATGGCTCACTCACATTCATTCCTAGATCCACTCTTTCCCACCCCCCACCCCCCCACATACCTGGCACTCTCCCACATTCATGCAGGAATTCCAACTCTCAGTCATACACACAACGACCTGGAACTCCAGCTTCATTTCCCTCCCACAGCCCCCATCCAGAATACTCCTCATACCAATTCCACTATAGGTTCAAATTCTTAGGCACCTTGACACAAAATGAAGTAAGGGAGAGCGAGGGAATCATCAAATGGAAATACCTAGAGGTTGTCTTTTCCTTACTACTGCATACGTAGAGGGGAATCTAGCACTGGTGGAGAGAGATTGTCTTGCGTGTGCTGTAAGCCAGTTTGTAAATGAGTAATATAATATTATTTCCACCTTCATGCATCATGCTGCACAAGTGTTAGTCATTTCAATGAAAAAAACACAACCGTTATGCAAGAGGGTTGCAGAAGTTAGAGAAAGTGATAACCTTTCTATGGCATTTTAAATTCAGCCCATAGAATTCTTTACTAATAACTATTTAATAGAGAATTGGTATAATTCTGTAGTGAGGTTCAATTAACCTATAGAAAGAATTTAATTGTCTAGCACATACTATAGAATTTGAGTATAATTTCTACAAAATCCTGTTAAGCTTCTAGGACAGGAAAATATGCTTAACTGAGAATCTTCTTTCTTTGAATAATAAGGTCCACAGATTGTTACAATGGGTATGGCCTGATCTGTTCTACATTGCCTGAAATTACTTAATCCTGGAGTGCTAGAGCTATTTCCTATAAAAACATGGCTATTTCCCAGAGTAAAAGCTCTTGCACATCTAATGTAATGTAAACACTCTGAATCCTCCTTATCTCAAAGAAAATTAACTCTCACTGTGAATAACCATGCCTGTTTAAAACAAATCATCTCTGTAATTTACTATAGTGGAGGGGAACATCCCTCAGGATTTTTGCATTCTCAAATGTTTTGACTGTAGTCACAAGTAAACATGACCCAATATCTCACCAATATTAAAAACATGCCAAGAAAAAGAACTTTGAAGGAAGTTCATCACCTGACATATTTGATCCACATCATTGCACAAGAAGTAGTTATAATCATGTCATATGTGCCCCTTAAAAATGGAATCCATGGGATCATGTTCTGTTATTGTGTCTTGCATTCAACTCTTCCTTAGGCCATAGCCCATAAAGCAGTCATTTGCATTTGTCACTTCCAAAGGACTGACTTCCAGATAAAGTGCATGATGCATCCTCTGAGCCATATCAGGACCTTCTACCATGATAGGATCATCCAACTCAATACACATCGTTCCTATTGACATGGAAGGAATTGATCCTACCAACACTACTGAATTTAGTATTTACTGTTATGCATAGTATTTGTGAAGCAAATGAGATTACTTGCAGTAATACTAACTATGCCTGGTAGTATGTGCTTACAGTGGTTCTCAACCTATTTACTATTGTGGGCCATGTACCCAGCTCTCTATGTGTTATGCGGGCTGCATCCACACATATCTATATCTACCTGTATGGCCCTGAGAATGTTACATGGACTGCAACTGTGTGCTGATTGGCCCTCAAGTGACCTGCAGGTTGTGGGCTGAGAACTACTATTTTACAGTATTGGACCCTAAAGCCATAAATAGTTAAAAAGCATCATCCTGAAAGGATTCTTATCTGAAATGCACTGACCCTAACTATTCTTTGGAAGAGGCCATTTTTATTTGGAACTACCAAATGCTCCATCAAACACTTTTATTTTATAATGTAGTATATTGCAGTTACAGTCTCCTTTTTACAGTTTAATGAAGTACTTATGGCAAGGTTAAAACTGCCCAACAGTACTCACATATTTGTCAAGCCATTACAGTTTTTAGTACCATGCACTCTTTAGGAACTGATTTTAATTGCCTCGTGTAAATCATTCAGTGTGCTACTGTGGAAAACTTACTTTGGTATTACACAGAGAGCTGTTTGTAGGCATAGGCACAACTGAGGGAGAACAGGGTAACAGAATTACATACCAAGAAAGCCCCCTTGAAAATTTACATTTGAGAAAGGGAAATTAAGTATTAAGTTTTTTTTTGTGGGGGGGCGGGGGGAAAGGGGAAACGAGTACACGTTCAGTAACAAAGATAGAATGCAAACAAACTGATTCACTCAAACTTACAGGAAGTCTAAAGAATGCTATGTAGGCAGGGGTTAAAGTAAGCCGGAACCCCAGAACACCGTTCTGGGGCCCGCAAATTTGGCGGGCTAGCGTTCCGGGGCCCAGGACCCCAGAAAACTCCAGCAGAATGCAGGTTCCGCTCTGCCCTGCAGGCAGGTTGCTGCTCAGTTGGGAGCAGTGGCCGCCAGCCGGGCTGGGGAGTTTTCAAATCTCCCGCCCTGAGCATGCTCTGAAAGAGCATGTTCAGGGCGGGAGGGGCCTCCTGGGCCAGTGGCTCTGGATGCCCTGCAGCTCTCTGGCGACCAGGTAAGCTGGGGGGCTGGGCGGGTGAGTGCTAGGGAGATGGGACTGAGAAGGCTGGGCGATCTGGGGAGCCGATGGGGGCCCGGCAGGGTGGGGAGCCGAAGGGAAACTGGGGGGGGTTGGAAAATGGGGGGTCGGGCGGGCCAGGGAGCCGATGGGAAACTGGAGGGTCGGGGAACGGGGACCAGGTGGTCCTGGAAGCAGATGGGAAATTGGGGGGTCGGGGAACTGGGGCTGGGAACCGGAAAGACCGGGTGGGCCGGGAAGCCAATGGGGAACTGGGGGGTAGGGGACTGGGAGCCAGTGGGGATCGGGAGGGTTGAGGGGTTGGGGCTGGCGAGCCAGAGGCAGGGAGCTGCCGGGGAACTGGGGGCCGGGACAGACAAGACTTGGGTTCAGGGTCTCTAAGGCTGCATCTACCCTGGTAAATTAAGTCGACTTAAGCTTGGCTTAAGTCAGCTTAATTTACCCAGCGTCTACACTACAGTTTCCTTAAGTCGACTTAAGCAGCTTGCTTAAGTCGACTTAAGGAAAATAAAGTCAATTTAATGAAAATTAAGTCGACTTTATTAAACCACCTTTCTACTCGACCTAAGGCTTAATTCGACTTTTTAAAGTCGAATTAAGCCAGTGTAGCCCTAAGTTGACTGGGGGGGGGCACAGGGGGAGTCTGGCATGCGCCCCAAAGGGCAGGGCATGTGGGCACGGTGTGACACTGTCTGGATTTAGGGAAGCATTTATGATATTATTTTCTATGGATATCTCATAAATGCTATAATCCATAGGAACTATGTCATGTTTGGTATCAATAGAAAGGTAGTAATTTGCTGGGAATGATTATATAGTTTATGTCTAGGAATTCTATTTCGATTAGAAGTTAGGAATTTGGTGTTATATCTATACTTTAATTTATATGATTCTGTGGGAATGCCCCAGACAGGATGTGTCCAACCACTGTCTGCTTAATGTTAAGGAATCTGCCAGGGACAATGGTCCCAGGGAGTAACCTGATGAGCCATTAAGGACACAATGGTTGTATTCCTTATGTCCTTAATGGCTCATCAGTTTAGTCCCTGGCACATTCCTAAACATTAAGGACACAATGGTTTTACACACCCACCTCTCTCAGGTATTTCAATAAAATAACAAAAATTATCATGGCTTGGGGATTCAAGCAGCGCTTTCTCTCTCTTTTCTCTTTCCTTTTCTTCTTCCTTTTTTTCTTTCCTTTTTTTTTTTTAAAAAAAACCTTTAAAATTAATTTTAATTAAAAATCTTTTTTAAAAAGGTTTTAAAAAAACCTTTCTAAAATTAAATTTCAATTAAAAGTAATTCAAATTCAATTAATTCAAATTAAACCCAATCAATTTTAATCACAATCATTTTAATTCAATTAATTAGTTTTTAATTTATTTTTAATTAAATAAACTGGTTGCCCTTCAAGGTTTTAAAATCTGTATTTTGGTCCCTCAACCGAAAAGGTTGGGAACTAATGATTTATAATGAAAAATTTTAAGTGTGTTTATTTGCTTATTCTTTTTCTTTCTAATGGTAACTGCTATCTTGGGGGGGGAAAAGAGTCCTGTGGCACTTTTAAAGACTAACAAATGTAGTTGTTAATTTGTAAATTTGTGCCACAGGACTCCTTGTTTGTTTGGCTGATATAGACTAACACGGCTCTCCCTTTGGATCTTGAATGGAAGTAATTCTAAAAGTAAATGTGTCTTTTGTTCAGGCCTCTAGAAAGATGTCATAAGGCTACCCAGCAGTGCTGTCTCTAGTTCTAATAATAACTCCTCCTATGAAAAGATTTCAGTGACACAGCCTCGGGGCCAGTATCCTAATCCTCATGTAGCCCTTGTGGAGATTTGAGTTTGAGACCTCTGTCCTAGATAGTGTTATTAGGTTAGCATGCATTTTAACATCTTTTATTTGGGTGGTGGTCACTCAGCATCCAGACCTTATTACTTTATAGTAGTTAAATGGTGTTGATATGGGTCGTGTTTTGCATACCAGTGTTGTTTGTGCTCACACTGTAGACCATATATCTGTGGAGATGAAACATAGGTTGTGTTTTAGTGGCATTTCTCAGCAATATCAAATTTCTGTTTTAATTGGTGAGAGTAAACTTTCTTGTCCTGTAATTTACTTGCACTTAACTTTTGATACAAACATTGGTCCTGTTACATTTTTTCTTCATCTGATTGAACTAGGAAACAATGATGCTGATGGTTTAGTATTAGCTTTGCTTCAGTGTTTGACAGTACATGAGTTCATGAAGGAATTTCTCAAAGATAATTGGTTTGGTTTAGGTATAGATGGAGCCTCTGTCATGTTAGGCAGTAAGGCTGGTGTTGCTGCAAAACTAAAAACACGATTTCCACTTTTGATAAGTTGGCATTGTTTTAATCACTGGTTGGAATTGGCCGTGGCTAATATTATCAAATGCTGCAGTGAAGTTAATCACTTTAAATCATTTGTGGATTCGTTGTATGCTCTGTACGGTCAGTTGCGGAAGTGCTTGAGAGAGTTGGCTGACTGTGCGAGTGGTCTGGAAGCCCAGCTTAATAGGATTGGAGGTGTACTTGATGTATGTTGGGTTGTCTCTAGCTGCCACACTGTACGAGTTGTTTGGCAGTCATATGCAGCCCTCCATAGCCACTTCTTGAAAAAAATCAACTGATTTCTCACTAGAAGGGAAAGATAAAGCAAAGTTTGCTGGCATGGCAAAAAACCTGGAGAATCCAGTTTTGTTAAAAACTTGGATCTCATACTTGATGCGCTGGAGAAACTTGCGGACCTGTCCTTGGTTTTGCAAAAATCTGATGTTACATTATGTACAGCAAGTAAGTTGATAAGTCGACAAGTTTATAGCTCACAGAGAGTGAGATTCAGAGTTCTACCAAGAGGCTTGTGAGGCGATTGCTGCAGGTTGCTTTAAAGGTGTATGTGTAAACACGTTTGTGAATGCTGGCAAGCAAACTGAAATTTCTAAATGTCAGTTTTATCAGGCCGTAGCAGACTCTATGAACGCTAAATTGTTGCCAAACTCAGAGAAATGTCTAAGCAGTGCTGTTGAAGCACTTGACCTAGCATGTTTCACTATAGAGCTGTCACCGGAATTTGGTGAAGGTGACATGAAATTTTTGTGTTCCAAGTTTGGCGTTGCGTTTAATGAAGTGAAATGTGCATATCAGGACTATAAAGATCACAATACTTATTGTGTTATGCAGTGTTTGCTAGTTTGTGAAAATAATTGATATAGACATAAATGCCATATAAAATTATAAATATGTTTATGGAATGATAACTGAGGCATATGGTACCAAGAAGTGGTTGCATATGCCTACTTGGGCTGGGACCCACACCTGCATGTAGGGGGCCCAGACAAGACAGGAAGGGGGCCTGGAGATTAGGAGGGTTCCGGGGCCCATCAAATTATACTTTAACCACTGTATGCAGGTAAAGTAAACACAAACTAGCAACTAGAAGAAAGCAGAGAGAAAGAAATGAAGAGAACAACAACAACAAAAAAGAGATGGAAAGAAAAAGGACAGAAAATGGAAAAGTAGGTTGATAGAGTTATTACAGCTATATCTGAATAGCTGCTGTCTTTGGAAGATTAGATTAATGGGCTAAAATAGGATAGCTTGAAGAGTCTCCCAGATGAAAAATAATTCATCTGGTGATTCTTCTTCAAGAAACAATATCCTGAAGGGTATCTCCTCCTACCATTTACTTACCAAGGAAGCATTTGGATCTTTACAATACCATATGAAAGTTGTGACGATTTACCGCTGACATTGCTGCTGTCAGACAGCCATCACACATTGACTAAAGAAATATATCCAAGATGTTCATTACATTAATTTTGGTTTAAATCCTGACCCCTCATTTTTAGCATTAGTTAAGCATTTCATTAAAATAAGGTGCATGGTGCAAAACCTGAAAAAAAATAAACTTCTGGGGCATATAAGCCCCAGAAAGATCTGCAAATTGGCCAAGTGCCTAGCTGACCAACCTGGAGAAGGTTGGTTTGATGCATAAGTAGTTGTGGGGGGGTCAATAAAGGGCTCTAAAGCAGTGGTTTTCAGACTGTGGGTCGGGACCCAGTACTGGGTCACGGACCCTCAGGTACTGAATCGCAGCACTGCTACTACCACTATAAGACTGAGTGCATTCCTCAAAGATGTAATTGTTGGGTCATGGGCATAAATGATTTTTTTCAACTGGGTCCCAAGGGGAAAAAAAAAAGTATGAAGACTACTGATCTAGAACCCCTCCTTCCACCAAAAAAAAAAAAAAAAGAGTCAAAGCCAGTAAACAATGAGAGTTAGGTAAAAGATAATGGCCCTTTCATTCAAATATTGGACCTGATACTGTAACATTTACAGGAATACTCTAAATCAAGTCAATAGTATACAATTCCCATGAATCAGAACTATTTGTATGAGTAACTAGCAAAGCACTCAGAAACCACAGCAATGGGTGCAGTATAGGAACTTAAATCAATAGTTAGGGTGACAGAAATGGGCACACTATCTCTGATTTAATTATAACAACAGGACATTAAAGCTATGGTGAAGTGCTCAAAACCTCTAAATGCAAATGGGAGAAATGTCATTCTGTTTTTCACCCGATATAATTTGTAAAGAAAGTTGGAAAATAATTTTAATAATTAACTGACCAAATTTTCCACCCTTTTAAATCAGTAATCATTATCCTCAGGCATTCTGAAGGCCTTTAATTTTCATTATCCAACTGGAATGTCTAGAGTACATTCATCTAACTTTGAAAGGCTGGGTCATCATTTTAAAAACCACACTGAAAAGGAAGAATTAACCACAAAATGCAAACTTGCTTTTAAAGTTCACAGTGCAGTTATAGAGGTCATTGTGATCCTTAGTGTAAATTGAATCATATAAAAGTCAATACATAAAAATATGTTGTCTTAGTTGAATAAGGAGGTTTTATGCTGTGCCAATTTGTTTACCAGGGAACTCTGCAAAGTCAGCAAAGTAAAAGAATTTAGAATTTATAGAGACTTTAATTCAGTGTAGCAAAAAATACCTGGAATGTGACATCCTAAGAGTTCTATTATCTAAGGAATATTTGGTTTACTTGGCAAAAATTACATGGAGCTGCATCATAAAAATTATCTTCAGGAACCAGTTTATTTCTACATTAAAATAAACCCATTCACTACTAGTGTGCTACAGAATGTATCATTAAAATGCTGAGAGTTCTTCTTTGATGCCAGAGCAATATGCAATATTGATATTGCTTTATAGTCAATTTCTGTCTAGACAAAGGTAATAAAAAGTAAAAGAATACTAGGCTCTATGAAGCAAACAAAACCAAAATCCAAAAGGACTGTATTTTAATTTGGCATATTTCAAATTATTATTTTCCTATTAGATGCGGGCCTAAAATACTAGCTTCCCTCCCCCCCCCCCCCCCCAACTAATGCATTGTGGACAGGGAACCAATTTATGTAATTGTTTTATTCAAAGGCTATTAAAAATGGGGAGGCAGATTGTTTAAACTGCATCATCTAATTCAAGTGTAACTGCAGCCATATCATTACCCAGAGGTAGAGAGATAAGGTGGGATGGGTGAAGTGATATCTTTTACGGGATGAACTTCTGCTGGTAAGAGACAAACTGAAGAAGAACTTTGTGTGACT
This sequence comes from Pelusios castaneus, assembly GCA_007922175.1. Classification (NCBI taxonomy): domain Eukaryota; kingdom Metazoa; phylum Chordata; order Testudines; family Pelomedusidae; genus Pelusios; species Pelusios castaneus. Next base: position 23,416,210 of record ML685766.1, read on the forward strand.
CAAAACCTTGTCTGCCTCACCAGCAAAAATTGGGCCAATTAAAGGTATTACCTCACCCGCCTTGTCTAACCTAATTCAAGTTTCTTTTGTATTAGATAAAAGTTAGCAATCTTTCCTTAAGTGCAAATATTCACACAGCCTGACTTACTAATTTCAATAAATGAAAGAGAACAGAGCATGAGCCTAAAGGCAAAATTTCCAAAAATGCCTAAGTAATTTAGTTCCAAACGAGTAGCCATGTTAGCCTATTGCAGAAAAATAGAGTCCTGTGGCACATTAATCCACACAGGCTTTCATTAAGACAACAGAGTCCTGTGGCACTTTTAAAGACTAACAGATTTATTTATCGCATGAGGTTTCGTGGGAGAAAATCCCACTTCGTCAGACGCTTTGAAGATAGGAAAGTTACAGAGTGGGAGGAAATTAAATGCAGGGGAGTGTATGACATAGACTAACACGGTTACCCCTTTGGAATTAGGCTTTCATTAAGTTGACTTAAGGGGCAAACCTCAGGGATTCCCTGTTAGTGGAGCACCCGCGGCTCTCTCCTTGCCCGGACTCACGCAGGTCTGGTGAAAAGAGAATGGGGCTCCTGGAAAGAAGGGACCCATGGGTCCTTTCTGCTGGGACCACGGCTCCCTTCTCAGAGTCGACTTAACTTTTTAAGTGTAGACATAGCCTAAAAGTGCTACAGGACTCTGTTTGTTTTAAAGTAATTTAGGAGTCTAAGTCATTTAAAAAAATGTAAAACTTTTAAAAATTTCTTCCTAACTTTTTGGCTCCTGTGGATTTGGCGTGAGGGAGCATTTGATTCATCAAAGGAAAGGCCAGGTCCTGCTTGTTCTGAGCCAATATTGTCTTAAACCATCATTGAGATTGTATAATTCCCTTCCATGCTTGAAAGGGGAAAATCTACACCAAATAGATATTTAATATGCAGAAGTTCCCAATGAATTATCTCCTCTGCATCTGGGGAGTGATTAGAGGGGAGATGTCACGTGACCCCTTTTAATTGGTGATTGAAAAAATATGATAAAAACCTATATTGGCAAAATTTTCAGAAGTGACAGATTTTGGGTGCCTTAATTTTTGAATAGCAGACTTGAGACACATTACAGCAGTTTGATTTTTCAGAAAGTTAGGTCTTGTTACTTTCTAAACATCAGGCCTCGAAGGTGTCCCATGCTGGACACCCGAAAAAGTGACATCCAGTATCATTTTGAACATCTTGGCCAAAGTCTCTATTTAAACAGTATAAGGAGCACTTATTGCCCTGAAAAAGCACTTGGTGCCTTACCAAACATAAAAAAGAAAACAAGCAATAAATTAAGTAACAGAAAGTTGGCCCATTAGCCCAGTTCTAACTCTCCCACTTCACTGGACTATCCTCCTTCCCCCACACACACATAATTCATTTGCCAGTCAACTGAAATATTTTATTCTTACCAGATGATAAATGTTTCAGAGAAAGCAAATTGCCTTCCTTTAGTAACTCAAAGTTCTCCTCAGTTATATCAGTACATTAGGACCCTACAGATGCAGACGGAAGAAATCTGGCTCATTTAATGGGGAAGTTTGCACTACCAAAGCATGTTACAGCCAGGCAAAAATTTTTGTCTGAACTTTTTTTCCACTGGAAAAAAAAAATGCAAATTTTGATCAACAAACATTTTGAAAATTTCTATCAATTTGAGAAAATTGTTTTGCTTGACACAAACAAACAAACTGGCAAGGTCAAAACTGTTTGTCTCAATATTACCAAAATGAGCTATTTTGATTTTTCACACTAGATGAGAAAAGCTGAGGCGCAGGAGGAGATAGTGCCTCCTTATACTGAACATGCTAATGTTTAGGCCACTGATCTGAGAAATCCAAACTCAAATCTCTACTCTGAAGCAGTAACCTAACCACCACATTTTCTGGAGTGGATTTTGCTTAATCTTCCATGCTCTACTTCATCTAAACAAATATTCCTTGAAGCAAGGACTGGAACCTGGGCATCCCATCTCATTCCCCAAAGCAACTTCCTAATCACTAGGATATTGGGCATTAGAGGAGATGGCAACATCACTGATCTTTTATGATTCTAACCCTTCATTTCATTTGCTTTTCTTTTCAAAAAAGTTTTAAACGCCCAGAAATAAAATGTTTAATTTAGGTCAAACAAAGCATTTTGTGACCCAAAACAAGATTTTTCTGACTTTCTCAACTTGCTAAATAATCTGGAAAACTTTGGTTTCAGTTCAACTCAAATGGAGTTTTCTCTCAGATTTTTCAGAACTGACAGCAAACTGAAAAATCAGTTATTCACACAGCTTTCGTGCTTTTCCTTTGTGTTTCAACTTCAGCCGCCATTCATGCAAACTACATTCACTTGAGAGAAACTGTCACTAGCCCATGCCCTCAGTTTCCCCTTCTAGCTGTAGAAATCAGTCCTGACTGAAAGGTTACCTGCAAAACCCCTTATTTAGGGGGAAAGGGATTGAGACTTTATTCATTAGTAACCAATCAGGTAACAGAAGTAGTCCTTCTGTTTCCTCTCATCAGAGTCTGACTCTTCTCTTGTTAGTAAGTCAGCAGCAGTCCCTTTTGCCTTCCAGACTTAGCTGTCCATCCCCACCCACGCTGGGGTTCAGGCTCTTGTTCTGCTATTCCTCCCCAGAAAGCTAACCTCTTAGTCCCTTTCCAGAGAGTATGTGTGTATCTGTGTCTCTTTGACAGCACTCTCCTCCTGTTCCTCTTCCCTTCCCAGGAGCCCAGCTCAAACTGTAGGCTCTGCTAGTCCACAGGCAGATAACACCTCTCTTCCTGGAGCTTATTGACAGGCATGCCCCAATGCCTCCCTTCCCCAGGACTCTGACACACCTCTAGGGATCCTACTGTCAACTCAGCTCCCATTCAGGTTTTGTCCCCAGAGAGGCATCAGCCACCACCTTCAAATTCCTCTAACTTTCAACAGCCACAGGGCTTCTCCAACCAAAGCTTCCCCTGGCAACTTCCTCTTTATACTGTTCTAGCAGTCTCCTTCTCTAACTTAGCTACTCCATTTCTAATTTATGAAAGAAGCACCACCTAGAGTACCTGATTGCTCCCAGGTATTTCCCACAGGGTCATCATTGGCCATTTAGTCCCTGGACATTCCTGAAGCCCCAAGACAGAAACAAAACACAAATCAAACCAACAGGCTTAAGGAAAACATTAGTTTTAAACTTGCCTGATTTGGTAGGGTGGATTTTTTTTTTTTTTTTTTTTTTTTTTTTAACATAAATAAAAAATTGCAGGCAGACAAGGAACCACATTGTGTCCCAGCACTTTACAACAGCCCTTGTCGTTAATGGACAGGGTTAAAAGCATTATTCTTGTGGTTTAAGAAAATGAACCTTAAAGTAGCCTTTTACTGAAACATAATTATATACAAATGTAAAGAAAACCAGACTGGTATAATAATTCCACATTAAACTGTGGTTTGACAGCTTTATCTCCTGCTTTTCTGTGTCTGCAACGAAGCCAAATTTTGAAAGTATGTGGCAACAAAGATATGCTTTCATTCATTTACAGTGTGTTCTATATCTGGGCTTGAACATTATGAACTTGCTTGTACTACCTCAGGAAACAGTGGAAAGTCTCCCATTTGCTTCATAGGCCCAGGATTGGGCCCCTAATATAAGTAAGACTTCCAGACAGGATGTAAAATCCAAACAGCCTTCTATTATGTTTTTAACAAGGGCATGCTTATATATCTTTACAGGGCTGACCCACAAGGTTTTGATGCCCTAGGCAAACTATGACTTTGGCACCCCATCAGTGGCTGATACTTTCATTTATAAAAGAAAACATATTAACATATTTTTTAAATAGAGAAAAAGATTAACTTCTGTCGCCCCTGAAAGCCTGGCACTCTAGGCAACGGCCTAGTTCACCTATATGGTGGGGCCAGCCCCGACCTGACTCATAGTACTGACAGAGTGTTTGGCAATTTTTAATACCAGTTTATAGCTCCCAAAGCACAAGAAACTGACGGATTCTAAAATTATATCATATAATTTACATCATACAGTACAAGTATTATCTTCCTTTTCACTACCACAACTTTTGATTATGCTATTCCCCAATAAAGGACTGCCATGTTTTACGCTTGATAACTCTTCAATCTTAATACCTCTCACTACGCCAATAGCTGATTCTCCTTCCCAGTCCACCAACCATACTGACTTTAAGTCTGGCTTACCATTGGCCCCAGCAAAGGCATATACCAAATAGTCACATATTATTTACCAATGCAATGGCCAAAATTAACTTGTTTAATTGATAATAGCCTATTCCCACCTTTTGGGGTGGACGGCAGTTACAATCATACTCCGGACTTTGTAGACACAAACATGAAAGGCATTCCTTTATCATCTTGGCAACCAATACAAATTAAATGAAATGAGGAGCCATATTTCTATATTTTATGAAGGAAAAAAAGAAACTCATGTTGTTACATTAACAGTTGTCCATTGTGCCATACCACACAATATTGTCTTCCTTTTCACTAGCATAGATTTTGATCATGGTATTCCATAATATAGGAGATGATTAACACAATGTTATCTGCCATCAGATGATTCATAAGTATAGGTGGTATCAACAACCTTCCATTGAAAAGTATACATAAAACCTGGATCTTGAAAAGAAACGCAGAATATTTTTTTTCAAAATAGTTTTCCTTGATATAATTATTCATGGGGGAAAGCATGATGGATGTGTTCAATCAACTGTGATAAGCCAGAACTTTGAATAGTTGTGTCTTTTCAACAAACTCTAATTGGATGACTTTGTGGAAAACATTTTATATTAGGCTCTTGCACTAAAAGGGTGTGGGTGTAGATGTAGATGTAGGGTGTAGATGAAATCTTTCTACTAGTCAGATACTTTATATTATACTGTATTGAACAACTGAGACCCTGTCTTTGTGTGGGGGGAGAATCTGGATGGAGAGATGTACATAGGTAACATTGACTGTATAAAAAGATTGCTATTGTGGACAGATCTGTGGCTAGTTGTGTTATTTTTATGCATAAGGACAGAACTATGTGCCAATCACTAAGTGCTCCTGTTTAAGAGAGGGAGAAAAGGAAATTCCCAGATTAAAAACTTTGAGATGAATGCATGTAAATATTATGGTTTTAATCATGGTTGACTTCTGTTTTGCACTTAACGCAGAGGATTCATCATGATTGCACAAAAAATGTAATGACTTCATGAAAATGAAAAAAGCCACAAAATGGATTCAAGGTCTAGATAAAATGCCTTACTGTGAGAGACTTTAAAAGCTCATTCTATTCAGACTATTGATGTATACTCACATGTGGAGAAAATACTGCATTCTTAAAAGACTCTTCAACTTAGCAGACAAAGACACAAGAGCCAATGACTGGAAATTAAGCTAGACAAATTCAAGTTAGAAATAATGCACAATTTTTAAAATAATCAGGGTGATTAACCTTTTAAGGAAACTCACGGAAAGTTATAGATTCTCCATCTCTTGATGTTTTCAAATCAAGGCTAGGTGCCTTTCTGGAAGATATGCTCTGGTCAAACACAAATTACTGGGATTAATACAGGGTTAACTGGATAAAGTTTGCTGGCTAGTGTTATACAGGAAAGACTAGATTATCTAACGTTTCCTTTTGGCCCTAAAATTTATCTTTATATACATAAGTTGGTTGCATATCTTTACCATTTAAAACTGTCCTGGACAAAGTTCTAAAAATATATCAAATGGAGCAGGAGTGGGGCACTGAAAGAATGAGCTGGCCTAGTAAGTCCTTTCCAGGTATAATGTAAATGAATCTACTATCTAAATGGGCATTTGTTTCAGTTATAATATCTTACATATCCCACATATTACAAATTATAACAGTAGATTAAAACATTAAAATATTTTCTCTTGGTAGGCTCTACTACCCATCTTTCATATCAGTGTTATAACATTACATAAATGAAATGAATTATACAGATGACAAAGAACCACGACACGATGCTCAGGGCAAATGTTGCATAGACCCCTTGATGGATTTTGAAGCTGCCTCTGGGGAAGACATGCTCCCTGCCCCCAGGCCCACCAAAGGTCCCACCCCCAGACCTCTTCCCCTACTCCTCACCACAATCGCTGCATGGGTCTCTGACTGTCTTCCTCCTTTCCTTTCCCCACCCCCATCTATCCTCCCCATTCCCCTCCCAGCATGAGAGGCAGCTGCCTATGTGCCCCTCCAAAGGCAGGAAATGGGTCAGTGTGGGATTGGATGACTATAGGATGACTCACTCACTCAACTGTTCCTCCCTCCCTGGCTGACTGGGGCAGTGACAGACTCAAGTGTTGGGAGATACATTAAACAGATGCCCCCATCAGGAAGCTTGGGAGAGACACAGGCAGTTTGGGCAGAAGGAGAGAGGGGAACAGACAGCATCAGTGGGAGGAGAAGTCCCATAAAATCCCAGTCTCCTGCGATCCAGAAGTGCATATGAATGAAATGTTAATTATAGAAACACTTAGCAATCACTTCCCATCTGATGATGACCTCAAGGTACTTAAGCAAAAACAATGAAATAAGCTACACAATACCCTGAGACCGGCAAGTATTATCCCTGTTTTTGAATGAAGAAACTGAGGAACAGGCTGATTGCCTTTTCAAATCAACAGAAAGATGCCCCTTGAGATCAAGCCTTAAATGACTGGTGGTCCAATATCACAATGCAAGTCCGACAGGGGGCCATTATTAACCCTCAAATCTTCATGTTCCTCACTCTGACTCTTCCCTTACCATTCCCCTTATTTGGAAGACAAATGAGTGTCTTTGAAGGGACTCTTAATTGATTACTGAACAGGCTGGCAGGCAAGAACAACCAGTATCAGGAATCAAACCACTTAGATTAGGGGCGGGCACTAGTCTAGGAGCAACTTCACTTTAACACTACTCAAGCCTAGCAAGGCAGCGATAAGCAGAGCATGAAGTCCACCACAGCCAATCAGGGAAAGCCTAGCAGAGAGAGAAGTCCACCACAGCTAATCAAGGAAGGCCTAGCATCTCTGTGCTGTCAATAAGATCCACCCTTACCTTCTTGCTCTATGCTCAAGTGCCCACCCTGAATAGTGACTCTAAACATTCACAGTTAATACCACAAGAACTAAAGTCCAATGTTGTGTGAAGGTCTCTGTTTCTTAATGTGTGGTAACTAGACATAATGTTGGGGTGGGGGTGTCAACCCTTCTGTAAGGTGGGGGAGGGATTGACTCTCAATTTCCCCAAGCCCAAGAATTTCGAGAACAGAATGCAATGAACTGAGGTTGAAATTCTGGCCCCATTGAAATCAATGGAAAATGTCCACTGACTTGAACTGGAGCAGGATTTCACTTCAAATGTCTATCATGCACCTGCAAAGTTGATAGTAGAGCTGGTCGGGAACTTTTTGATGAAACTTTTCTTTCCATTAGAGCATGCCAGTTTGTTAAAACTGACAATATTTGCAGAAATGTATCAATTTTACAAAACCTTAGTTGGGAAAGTTTTGTCAGTTCCAGGATAGCATTTCTGAATGGATAGACAGACACTTACACACACAAACCCTCCCTTGCACCCTCTCCCTTGAAGACTAGCCAGTAGCCTGGTGTGCAAGGCACTCAGGGAGAAGGTGAGAAACCTAGTTCCTGGCACTCACCTGGTTTATGGGTCTTACATCCAAAATAAGGGCCCTGACCAATGCAGCTGAACAGAAACAAATTTTCACAAAAAGGAGATCTTGTTACCCAGCCAGACTTAGTTGTGAGTGCGTATGAACTCTACTAGCTATTAAGATATCATGTCTTCATTTTGCCAAGGTGCTTTCATGTACACAATCTGCCTCTGAGACACTTAATCCTAAAGAGTACTTATTAATGTTGCAAGATACAAACAGCGATACCACTAATAGCTACTTAGATGAAAGTGCTATTTTTTTCTTGACCAAGTATTTTCTTGAGCAACAGCATTTTCAGGCTGCTAGAATCTACATACAGCAAGAAAAGGAAAATAGATGCAGACCAAGTGAGATCGTGCAGTGCTGATTGTTTTATACTGTACTATGGAATTCCTTTCAGGCTAGTCTGATCTGTTGTATGTTGCAAAAGCAAAAGCTTCTGGGTCATAGCTGAAAGACTGTAAAGGGAAAACCAGGAAGATTTGTGTTTGATGGCAATGAGGGGCAATAATTGATACCATAGTTGTAGTAATTGTGGTCATTAATGGTCGACTGTTTTGAGGATGAAGCTGCTCACAACAATAAGTTTGCCCCTCACAACTTGATTTATTTTATTTCTTTTAGTGGAAATCATGTTAAAACACCTATTTACACATTATTTGTTTCAAAGATCTCAGGCTCAAGCAAACCTAATCTACATCTTCATAAGAAACAAACAACCAACAAACGGAATATACAGCACATTAATATACAAGCCATTTCATTTATGGGAGAAGAGATTTGGGATTTTTTAATTTGTGAAGAAGTGAAGGAATAACACCAATGGCTCAACATTTTCCAGGCAGGATCAGCTTAAATCCCCTTATGCTAATGAACCTTAGTACATCCAGTCCTGAGTGTCTCCTGAGCATAAATAACTACATGTGCCAAACTCTTTGACCGTTCTGTGATGTGGTCAAATCTGCAAGAGGAAATTGCTGAACTCGTAGGTTATGCCAGAGGTCAAATTTTCAACCCATCTTCAGAGCTAAGCAGCAGGCTTATTAACTTGCAGCCCCACCCGCTACCATGTAAAACAAAAAGCATACTGTCTGAATCACAGCAATAAAAAGTAATTGCCTACACAGTCAAGGCTAAGTTTACCTTTATTTGGTGAAAAATCTAAGTAGGAGTCACAAAATTCTAGGAGTGTCAGCTTACACTTCCCACTTCATGGAAGAGAATAATTCTACCCACTCACACCCATGGCCTTCAGAACAACCAAGGGTCTACTTCAGCTCCTAAACCATAACCTGTCATGAGAACCAAAGAGATTACATAACACTCATTAGGTTTAGTGCCTTCATAAACTGCCACGGCCACCCTTCCGAAGGCAGCAAGTTTGCTAGAGCGTGGTGCTAGAGATGACCTCCCCTCATTTCTGTGCAGCTGTAAACGAGGAGAAGACCCATCATATGATAGCAGCATTAACACCCACATCCATCATATGCCGTGGAGAGTTTGGAGAGTTCCTGCCCTTGCCCGGAAATATCCGCAAAGAGCTCTAGTTAGGAGATTGGATGGGTCTAAGCTTGGGTGGCTAGCCTGAGCCTCTGCCAGTGTGGCAAAGTTCACGTCAGCATTTTTTCCTGAATGCTAACTCAAGCCCATTAGACAACAGAGTCCTGTGGCGCTTTTAAAGACTAACAGATTTATTTATCGCATGAGCTTTCGTGGGAGAAAATCCCACTTTGTCAGACGCTTTGAAGATGGGAAAGTTACACAATGGGAGTGGGATTTTCTCCCACGAAAGCTCATGCGATAAATAAATCTGTTAGTCTTTAAAAGTGCCACAGGACTCTGTTGTCTTTCTACAATAGACTAACACGGCTACCCCTTTGGAATTTGACTACATCAAGCCCATTAGTGCAAGTTCATCTACCCAGGCTGGGAAGCTCACTTCCAGCTGCAGTGTAGACACAGGCTATGTTATTATTATTAATAATAATAATCATTATCATGTTTAGCATGGTAGTACCTAAGGGCCAACAAAGTACAGGGCCGCATTCTGCTAGGCACAGTACAAAACACAGAATAGGAGATGATCCCTATCCTAAAAAGCTTATAAGCTAAAGAGACAAGACAGACATAAGGTGGGGGAAAGGTTGTAACACAGAAACAGAACAAATAATGTGATGACAACAAAGGTTTTGGTAGTGTCATGATTTTGGGGGGGGATGGGGAAGGGGAAAGGAAGGAAGAATTTCTTAGGAAGTGATAAGCTAAATGCAAAGAAAAGGGAAAGAAGTGGAATGAGTGGGGAGGGAAGAGACAGTGAGAGAGGGGGCAGGAGGGAACTGGGGCAAACAGCCTGAAGAGAGACTTCTGCAGGGCTGAAAGGTGGTGAAAGCATGCCACTGAGCCAGCAATCTCCACTTTCATCCTACCGCCACCCCACTGGTTTCTGCACTCTTCTGTTAAATTTGACAGTGGAGGAGAGGTTATGCTCTTTAATTACCATGCATGGAACAATCCTGAATTGGCCGAGGGCTGACTTTAAAATAGGTTGTTTCTAATTTCTGTGATTCATACTTCTATAGATAAGGTGAAAAAACACTATTATGATAAAAAAGTATAGATATAGTTTCGGTGGGGGAAGTCATAATAGAGTATTATAGTTCACTGTAATCACTTAACAGATCACTGTTAAGCCACTCCAACTACACATGGCAGCACAATATTCTCTTGCCATCTCTGGACAGCAGTGACTAAGCAGAAAGTAATTCTTGCCTGTTGGGCAGCCTGGGAGAAGCTGTAAGAGCCAAATGACACAGTATGCAATGGGACAGTATGCAAAAACAAAGTGATTTTTCATAATATTGTTTCTAAGGGCTAAATTTTGCCCTCAAGGCTAAAAACTATATTTTATTTATTTGCTTTTTGTGTAGGTTTGGTAATAACTTACTTGAGTGCAGAGTTGAAATCATGTATGTCTGGTCTATTTTTATCTAATTTGGAAATACATTTTATCTGCATTTCTGATCACCAATCTCTTAAAAAATAGCTGTGTTTTCACCAAAAAGTGAAAGGAATTACCAAAACATTGACATTCCTTGTTTTCTTCTCTTTCATCCAAGCAGACCTGGGCCTAAATTCAGGCACTTAATTAATGCTTTTGATGGAATTATTTATGGGTTTGACCCTTCTCAGATGCATAGCCAAAGCACTGTTTTCTGGCTACAGTGTATATATTTCTAACGGCCCTCTGTCTCACATTTTATCAATAATAAAAGGTGTAAGTCTGTGGATGGAATTTCATTGTCTTTCTAGAGAAGCTTATCAATTCCTATGATTATCTCATTATAACGACTGTTAAAATCACCGAACTATATATCTTGTTATATCACTGAATAGATTACACTCTCCATTAATTTCATTGTTTAATCTATGAAAGATCTAATCTTTATTTACTGTTCTTCATAACTTTTTAACATCACAGTCAGATTGGAAATTACTTCTAAAGAATAATGCACATATTTCAGCCACATTAAACTGTTCATGTTCATTTTTCATTAAAAATAAGAACAAGGGTATCAGAAATTTGATCATCATACCTGTATTTGGTATATTGCCTGTCCAAATGTGTTAATTGGAGATAGAATCATATCTGATCTGTATTTTTCCATCCAAAAGGGGAAGAGGAAACCTCAGAATAATACCTGAGACACTAATTGCTAATGAATCACACATGGTTCAAATTATCTGACATTATTTAATAATTTCTACATCTGATTTTGTTGGCTACTGAGTTCTCTTTGATAGACCAACCATCTATTATGCAACAGAGATGGCAATTTTACTAAAGGCTGGTCTACACTAGAGAGTTTTGTCGACAAACGTCTGCTCTGTTTTTTGACAAAATAAAACCACCTCCACAAGAAGTGTAGGGCTTTAGGAGGCTTAGTTAGTATGATGCAGTTTTAATAATGTAGGTGCATCCCCTTACATTGATGGTGACACTGGAGTGGTGAAATTGACAAGACAGTCCAAGCCCAGGCAGCTGGTTCCCACTTCTGGCTGGGGGGTGGATTGGGTATATAACGTGCCTATTATACAAAGTTGCATTTTGAGGTAAGAGCACTCCCTCCTTATGCAAGCATGGAATTTATACCAAAAAACTCTTTCTCCTTCCCTGTATGAATGACTAATGTAAAATAATGATAAAGATATGTTGCTGCTTTTCCAGAATAGCTGAATCCAAATGAAATATGACATGGTAACCAACTAAAATTCTACAATAGCTAATAATTTTAAAAAAATCTTCAGATCTCTGTAAAAATAGTTGACTGCACTAGGAAAGAATGACGAAATTGACCATCTTCCTCGTGTTTTCTTAACTCACATAATTAGACAGACTTTTCAATAAAGAACTTAAATTAACACCAGTTTAATCACCTACACTTACATTAATAAAGCCCCAGAAAAAATCTTTTGTGCTCTCTTATACCAATTTGAATCAATCCCTGTCAATACAACTTCTGGATAGTTGATTATTTGCCGATTAAAAGGAAAAAAGGAACCACAATTGAATAAAACAATTATGAATAATTTCATATATCCAAAAGTACATGCGATTAACCAAGGACTAGAGACAAAAATTGGAGTAGACCCATTCAGGTCTCACTGAAGAGACTGACTCTAGTGAAATTTGTTGGCTATTTTTTCCCATTCAGATTGCAAGTGGACATTTAAAACAATAACCACATTTTTAGCAGTATAAAGCTACTCAATTCACATAATATAAAATAGCTTCTCTAATTCCTGATCTTAAATGTCTATGTGCAGATCTCAAACCTTTCCGTCTTTTCTGATGCAAGGCAGTTTCATAATAAAAATTCCTATTTGTTTAGTGATCCAGGCCAGCTGATAGATTTTCTACATATTATGAATGAGAAATATGATAAAACTCTAAATGAGCTACTCATATTTAGCTGGAGCAAAAAATGGGCTCCTAGACCTGTTTGTTTGTTTATTTATTTACCACAGATTGAATGTAATCTTGAAGGGTTTTTGGCATACATATTTAGACCATTTGTACAGAGGTACTATTTGTGATGCTGTATGAAAATTTATTTTAAATAATTGTAGATTTCTTCCCTGTTAGCTAACTTGTTTTTTTCTTTATTGTTGACAGAATATACATATATATCAAAAGCAAGGGACAGGGTTACCAAAGGGTCTTGATTTTTTAACTGCATTTATTTTCACTGGGGAAAAAATCAATAAATATATTTAAACTATCTGTTACTCCAGTGAATGCCCCTTAATACTTTTATGAATCAGCTAATTTGAATCTCATTAATTACATTGCTTGACGATGAATATTTTTGTCTAATATAATCTCTGAGCTACCTGTGTTAACACCACAATTTAGGTGGTGGTGGTGTATGCAAGATTTCAGATTCTGCTGAAAATCTCGTAGTGGATCTCTGAGATGGTCAATCAAAGTTTATGGGCAAAATCTAGGTTATTTAGATATCTCTTAAATAACGTTGAAACTTCAGGATCCAGTCTCATGGTCTCAAGGCTAGATTTCCAGTGGGCACATATGGTGTTAAGCTTTAGCTGCTTTGAAAATGCAAAGAAAATAGTAAGTTACATCATCATTTTTAGAGCCAAATCTGCAGCTTGTATAAATTGGCCCTAACACCATAGGCTTCAGTAAAACTACACTGATTTACACTGAAGCATTCCAACTCAAAATACACACAGCACTGGATATCACAGAACATACAGTTGTCAAAAAGGTTCTAGAATGCATCATGTTCCTACTTAACATTTATCTGATTAAGGGTGGCAGGACTTCTCCCAGGATTCAAGAGAATTGTTAGAGTGTAGGGCCATAGACACTTTATAATCCTTTTTCCTGTAGGTAAGTTAGGTTTAATTGTCACAATGGGTCTACAAATAGTGTATCTTGCAATGTGGCTCTTTGGAAAAATGACAAGAATTATTAGAAAGGCTTCATCTTTAGACAGGCCTATTTTTTTTGGTAGAGAAACTGATACTTAACTGTGCATGTACATTAATTCTGAGTGGATTCAAGCCCTTTTAAATTGATATAATTAAATTGATCACTGAGTAGCAAATAGATAGCCTAAACGAAATCATCAAGTGGGCAGAAATTAGTAGATTCATAGAACGACAGAATGCTTTTACCAAACTACATGAATAGAAATAAATATCTAATTGGATGAAGTACATAACAGACCCTTTCTCTAAGAAAATCGGAATGCCATGTTTAAAAGTATAGTGACAGAGGGGAACTATTTTTCTGCTGTACCAAGATCCAGCAGTTAAAATGTTGACATCTACATTAATCGCTGATCTAACAGAAGCAAGGTCACTGTTATAGAACATGGTCATGGGTTTGGTGTCTTGCTTTCAGAATAATCTTCTATACATGTGTAGCAGCAGGAGGCCATACTCACATAACAATGCTTGATTTCACTGCTAACGGGATGTAATACCACACTTTTACACTGGGACTTACAGGACATTTGTGGAAAAAGGAGTTTAGATTTATGTCAGTCCATATAATGTTGAATGAATTGATGTAATTACGTAAAAAAATGTTGCATGATGGCAAGGTTGAAATTCAAAATTCTCGCTGATGTTGGTATTTGCAAATACAGAAGACCAAGGAATATGTCACCATTAAGCAATCAACACATTCTTTCAGGAAGCAGCAGTACTTTGAAAATGTGTTTGGAATAATCAAAGAAGTGAGTAAATGTAACTTGCATGAGAAGGGATTGCAGATGGGCATAACTGGGCTCTCCAGTCATCATACGTAGTGGTCAGGGCCTGCTGCTCCAGTTTTCCTTTTAGTTCTATCTGGGAGCCATTGAATAGGATTCAGCTGGATCACTCTGAAAGTGTGACAATACAGGATGGTCTACACTTGGCCCCACTCCTACTCCTTCCCCATGGACATTTCATACCCCACCTGATGCCTCTCTTTGGGGTGTACTACTATTCAATTATAATCCTTTGCTGCAAAACCCAGAGTCTGAGGGCTGATGCAAGTGATCCTCTTGTGCCTCTGCACCTGATTCTTCCTGCTCCTGGGGTGGTGTCTCAAAGAATGAGGGTGGAAAACACACAGCCAGACTTCCTTGGTAACAGCTTATTGTCCTCCTGTGTCAGGGCAGTGCTCCTCCTGGAACTGGATTCTCTCCTCCTCTGTCTAGCTGGTGGAGCTCTCTTTATACTGCTCCTTTCCCCAGAAGCATGCTCAGCAGTGCTCCAGGTTCTTCCTTGTCTTAGCCTTGGTATGGTGTCATACCCCATCCCCCACAAGACCAGCACTGCAGAGTTGTCTCATGCCCATAAGTCCCTTTAGTTCCATGAGAAGAAGTCTTCATTTTTATGGTCCTTACCCACGCAGCGTAGTATTTCAAAGCAGTATGGCTGGAGGACTAAATACAACTGCATATCCATAAACTGTGGTCCTTCATGGTGAGTAGTCCTTTGATGGGTGCATGACTGGTAACAAAACAAAATGGCTCTCCCACAGACAGTATTTTAACTCCTCAGTGGCCCCTTTGCTGTCAGGGCTTCTTTCTCTGTCACTGAATACACAACCTACCAGGGAAATGGCTTCTGTCTGAAGTATATACTGGGCTGCTCTTGTCCCCCTATTTCTTGCAACAGGACAACACACAGGCTGACATCTGAGACATCGGTCTACAAGATGAAAGGTTTTGAAAAGTCTGGGTGTAATAGGACAGGCTCCCTCATCAGGTTAGCATTGTTGAACCCTCTCATGCTCCTCAGACCAACAGATCTTTCACAGTGCCATGTCCTTCACTAGGTCTGTTAAAAGAGGCAATGATCATGGCAGTTATTTCATTTTCAAACTGTGATCAAAGTATTTGAAGTAAAACAACAGTTGTCCAAAAGGAGGAAAAATGGGATTTATATCACACACAAGTGGAGTTTTTCCTTCTCTCTTAGGGCCTGCTGTTCTATTTTGGCTCTTTCCCCTACATTACGTCCAACATGGATGACAGATTAATCTCAAAAGCTTCAGTATGAATAAGAACCCAGAAGTTCAGCTAAAGTTTATCTGAACTACTGTATCAGAGTCCTTTGCTTTATCCAAAGCGCTCTCTTGCTCTCTCGCTATATATATATATATATATATCTCCCTGCTCAGGATCTCAAATAAACCCTGTCTCCCATCCTTCTCAGATCAAGGAGCTCAGCAGAGGTTGCAGCTGCTTTGCTGGCCCTTGGATTAAGCTCTGTTAAAATTTCCCACACTCTGAAGTTTCCTTGAGTGCTTTGTTTGAGAGCAAAACTTTAAAAGGTGCTTAGCATCAAACAGAAAGGCTGCCAGAGTTGCTGGGTCCCATACCATGGTCCTATGAAAGGACTAAATCCTAAAAAGATGTTCCCACTGAAATTAAAGGTCTTGAGCTGATGTTTAGTGGAGAGAGTAGTGGCAGGGATAAGACCACAGTGTAAGAAGCTAGAGAGACATCAGAAGAAAGAAGGGAGGGATAATTAGGAATCTGCTGAAAGGTCAGTGTAATGGAGCATATCTATTTAAAAACCTTTTTTTAAAGTGTGGATTTGGTTTAGATAATTAGCAATGAAAAGGGTGGGGATTGAGGTATTTTTTATTTTATATAATCCCCCTGTAATTAATGCACAGAACAGGAATTTCACCCCACCTGAAGAAGTACACCGGTGTGGTGTATATCGCAAAATAGAACTGGTCAAAAAATCAGAATTTTCATAACTGGAAATTCTTACATTTCAAAATTTGTTTTCACCATAATTGGAGATTAAGAAATTCAAAATATAAATTTTTTTGTGGACTAAAAAGTTGAGGGAAAAAATGATTAAGAAATACTGAGATTTTTTTCATTTTGACTTTTTTGATTGAAATAAAACATTTCAACATTCCTGAATAGAAACAATTTCATGGTAGATCATTTAACCAGTTTGAAACATTTAATTTTGGCTCAGTTAGACATTCAATGGCCTAAAATGCCATAATACCACATTGGAGTTTGGGCTCAGGTACATCATGCCCTCATTCTTTCCCATAATCTAGGCTCCCTAGGTGGAGCACATCTCTCATGATGGACTGCAGTCACTAGGACTCCCATGAGTCCATCATGAAAGATGTAGTCCAGCTGGAAAGCTCAGCTCACAGGGAAGAATGGGGATCTGAAACACCTGGACCACAGCTCCTAGGACATACCATGGCAGCTCAGGCAGGCACAGCTTAAAGTTGAACTTACCCAAAATAAAACATTTTGATTCAGTTTGATGAACCAAAATGTTTTGATTTGGGCTTACTTGAGTGAACAGAAAATATTGTTTTAAATTTTCCTGATGGAAAAAATTACTCCCCCTCCTTCCCCTCCCCAATTTTCCATGGAAAATTTTAATGTTGTGGAAACTGCTTTTTCAAAAAACACTTTGCAGTCATCTTTACTGTAAGTATATGTTTGGAAGAAAACTCATTTGGAATCAGCAGCCAAGTATTAGCAGCTACCATCTTGTTCTCATTAGTTCTCATGTCATTCTATACTCAGACAGGTTGGAGATTTAACAGTCTTGAAGACATTCTTGTAGCAGAGGTTGGCCTACAGTGCCAAGAACTGCTTAAGTGATGCTGAGGCAGCCTTTTTGGCTTTTCATTCTCAGGGGAAAGAGGAGGCAGAAAGAAAGTAAATCTCTCTAAAGACCACCCCTTCTAAACAAACCTCTCCTGACCTACAAACTTCTTATGTCTGTAACTTTCAGACAGACACCACAATGCTAGATGCTAAACTCACACCCCCAAATGATGTCAAATTATCTGGGTTTTCTGCATCTTGTCTCTAAAAACTTTTTTTAAATCAATACATGTGATTACCATGTCTGCATTTAAAAAAAACTCATTTATTTTTGTATTTTTATTTATTTATTTCCTCCCATTCTGTAAATTCCCCATCTTCAAAGCATCTGACAAAGTGGGATTTTCTCCCAGGAAAGCTCATGCGATAAATAAATCTGTTAGTCTTTAAAAGTGCCACAGGACTCTGTTGTTTTTCTACAACAGACTAACACGGCTACCCCTTTGGAATTTCATTTATTTATGTGTGACATTTTAATAAAGAAAATCCAATTGGAGCTGGAAAATCAACATCAAATAATTTTACCTGCAATGTGACAACAGAATTATTTGAAAGATAACTGATTTCAGTGGGACAACTTGCAAACAAGAATACAGACATAGGGCCAGCCCGAGACCAAATGGCAACCTAGGTGAGAAGCATCTTCGGCGCTCTCCCACCCTGATTAATTAAACTTTGGAATATCTTTCTTTTTATTCATTTGTAGTCCATTTCATAGCTTTGGATGCACACTTTGCATGAATCATTTTCCCCAGTCATACAAGATGATAGATTTGCATGCTAGAATCTGTAAATCTGCATTTATTCATTCCATAGATAAGAATTTTTTTAAAATAGCTTTCTCGAAGCTTATAGAAACTTTTTAATTTTAAGAATAGCTGAAATGTACTAACATCAAGAAATTGAACTGTGCTCCAAAACTGTTACACTGTAGGTGACAATATTAGAAAGTTAAATTTGCCCCTTGCTGCAAACCAAATTGCAACTGAGTTTTTCACTTTCTATACTGATCATCTTTTACTTTCTATGTTCTATTTTCTATATTCACAAAATATACCACAGAACATTTATGGGTGAAAACAGTATTAGGGAGCTCAAAAGTCTATGTTCTGCAGTCTTAGAAAGTCATCAAACATTACAAGGTAAGCATGGCAAAAGATGTAATAGTATTTCTTTTATATTGCAGCATAGATAGTGATTTGATAGATATCTCATTAAATATATCCTTTATTAGTCACTACTTATGCTCTTTAAGTATTAAAATACAAGTACACTTTCACAATTATACAACAAAACAGGGTTCACATTACTGCAGCTGGGCTCTCACTTTACTTCATTCTTGTATCTCTCAGATTGACTGGCAATGCCCTAACCCCTTATACACCCATGAAAGCCTGACTGACAACTTTATAGGGGTACATCCACACTGGAGCCTTAGGTCGACTTAAGGACAGTTAAGTCGACCTACAGACCTCTGCGTCCACATTGGGCACTTATTAAATCAACTTAAGCGCTTCCGAAAGTCGACTTAAGTCAGTGTAGACGGGGAATGCCCTTAAGTCAACCTAATTGGCTTCCAGTCCCCGGTGCAATGTGGGACAGCTACCCACAATGCACCACTCCTCGGTCGACCTAGCACCTGCCAGTGTGGACACTGGCAGTCGACTGGAGTTTTCAGTGTGGACTCTCTAATTCGACTTAACAAAGTCGACTTTAAGTTGACTTAAAGCCGACCTTGTTAAGTCAACTTAACAGAGCCTCCAGTGTAGATGTACCCTAGGAGATTCA
The DNA here is from genome assembly GCA_007922175.1 of Pelusios castaneus. Taxonomy (NCBI): domain Eukaryota; kingdom Metazoa; phylum Chordata; order Testudines; family Pelomedusidae; genus Pelusios; species Pelusios castaneus. Next base: position 23,435,394 of record ML685766.1, read on the forward strand.
AGGAAAATGTAGGTCTCAGAAAGTTTGGAAGGTTCCATGTGATTCTAAAAAGATCCAGAACTTTCTAGGAGGTTAGTGAAAAAAATGAATCCACATACGGAATAGCTGAAACATTTTACTTCAGACATTCTATTTTCCCTTTTGCCACTAACAACAAGGCCAGCACCCCAAGACCGGTACCACAGGTGGTCATCTGCCCCCAAACCTGGCTTTGTACTCACATAAGGGTTTGCAGGATCAGGTGCAGGTGTTCTTGTCCAGAAAATCCTGAAAGTCATTTTACAAGCAAATGGAGGGTCAGATGGCTAGAGGTTATCCTTTTATTATTTTTCTGCTAGCAGCTCCCTCTGCTTTTGGCAGTAGTTATTAAACCATCACATTATTAGCAGCAGTACAGTGATAATGTTCTGGGATAGTGTCCCATGGCCCCAGTCAGGACCAGAACCAGGCACCAGGAAAAAAAAGAAAGAAAAAAAAAAGTTTCCTGCCCCTAAGAACTCACTGAGAATGTTTAAAGCTAAAATCCTTGAGTCATATTCAGACTAGACTATGTTTAAAATGGATTCTTAAGGCATCAGGATTTCCCTATCCGCTGGAGAGCAGTTCTGGAGAAGAGACGGCGGAACTCCCATCTCCCTGGGACCCCATTGTCCTAGCCAGAAGGGAGCCCCATGTTCCTTTCTCCCCGGGACCACTTGGAGCTGGTGGCTTCCCAATCTTGGGGAGAACCAGCCCAGTGTAGGACTGGCTCTCCCTGGGATGAGCCATGAGCGACTTCCTGGGGAGAAGGGAGCCCCCCAGGGCTCTCCAGCCAGGGTTCCAGCAGGGGATCCAGCCCTGGACCGTGGCTCCTCTGGCAGGGAAGCTGCAGGTTTGGGGAGAAGGGAGCAGGGGCTCCCCAGGGGACAAGGGAGCCACGGTGGCTCCCTTCTGCCAGGGAGCCATGCGGGGCTCTCTTGTCCTCCCCACCCTAGGTTGACCAAGTTGACTTAGGGCATCTACACTGGCTTTTGTCGACTGAAGAAATCGATTTAAGATCAAGTTCAAATTAAAACGAGGTGTTATTAATTCAAACTAATTTTTCCTTAATTCGACTTAAGGAGCAGCTTAAGTTGAATTAAGAAAAGCACAGTGTAGACGTGGAGTAAATTAAGTCGATTTAAGCCTCCTTAAGTCGACTTAATTTCTACGTGTAGATGCACCCCATGAGTCTTTCTGGATATTTGATTACTCATTTAGATCTTCTCAATACCAGCCCTTCATTCAAGTCTGAGTTCTCTCGTTTTCTAACAGTCTCTTCATCATGTGTTGTTGATCAGTCAGAGGAGATAAGCCAGAATCTATCTCAACTTCCACAGTGTTTGAACTCTCTGGGTTAACGCGTAGATCCCATTGATTACATTGAAATGTGTCCCCTTGTTCTGTCTGGCTCACATAAGACCATAGAGGCATCTGTTCTTTAATGGTACCTCTTTGGTCCCAAGTATTAGAGGTGTGATTCCTCAGGTACTGTCTATCACCTGGGTTAAGAGATGGGAGATCACGGGCCCTACTGTCAAAATAAAATTTCTGCTTCCACTTTTGATTTTGTTTCATCTTCTGAATGGTAGCATTGTTCTGAGATTGCAGCAAGTTATCAGTAATGGGTAAATTAGATCTGATTCTTCTTCCCATTAACAATTGAGCTAGAGAAAAGCCATTCCCCAGAGGTGAACTTTGGTAGACCAGGAACACTTTATACAGATCTTCCCACTTTCAAAAGTCTTTTTCATCAGGTTCTTTACTGTCTGTATATATCTTTCCACCAGTCAATTTGATCGGGGATAATTTTGACTGGAGGTTTCCAGTATGAAAATCCCAATCTGAGGCAAATTGCCTAAACTCCACACTTGAAAATTATGGCCCCTTATCGCTGACCCCATCGGGAATTCCATGTCTGGAAAATATTTCTTTCATGCCAATGATCACTGAAACACTGACACTGACAAACACCCAGTACTGTGCAGTGTGCAAATTTCTGGATATAGAGTAATAATTGGTGACTATTAGGTAATCTTTTGAATCCCAGGTAAATAAATCAACACCTACCACCACATAAGGCCCCTGTGGAACAGGATAGGGTCTCAGTAGCTCTTCCTGTTGGCATGGCTTGTATTTCAAGCATGAAAAGCAGTTTCTTACCACATTGGTGATGATGTGATTGATCCAGGACCAATATAGCACTTCGCATGCTCATTCTTTACATTTCTTGGTTCCTAAGTGACCTTCGTGGACCTTCTATAGCATTTCTTTTTGGAGGCTCAGTGGAATTACGACCTTACCGCCCTCGAAAATCAGCCCATTTACCATAGTCAGTTCATGTCTGCAATTCTAATAGTCGCTTATACTGCTTATTGTTAACTGTTTGTTTCCAGCCACTCTTTAATTATAACTTCTTTAAGAATTCCCAAGGATTTGTTTTTCTCCATGTCCTTTCTTATTTGTTGTAGTCTCCTGTTAGCTATAGGAATTGATCTCACAATCATACCTACATAGAATTGCACCTCAGTCTCCAGTGTCTTCTCAGGTGCCGTGGGTGCCACTGATCTGGAAAGTGCATCTGCTGTAAACATAAATTTATCAGGCGTGGAAGTCACCAGCAAATTATATGTTTGCAATTTTATCCTCATTCTTTGAATCCTTAAGGTACAGTCATTTAGCGGTTTGCTAAATAATGCATTCAAGGGTTTGCAGTCCATTTCAACTTCCACTGTCTGTCCGTAAATATACTGATTGAATCTCACACAGGCAAATAAGATTCCTAAAAGCTCCTTCTCAATCTGTGCATATATAGTCTGTACATCAATCAGTGATTTGGATGCATTTGCCACTGGTTGCCAGCAAACTTCATGTTTCTGTAAAATCACTCCACCCAATCCAGACTGTGATGCATCTGCTGAAATCTTAAAAAACAATCATGCTCCTCTTTCTCTGAGTGCCAAATGATGATGTCATCCATGGAGGTGTCCATACCACTAATATGTTCACAGATCATGTGTATGGTTTTGTATGCACCTTTGGTGCTGAAGCTCTGCCAAGGGAGAAACACAAAAATCTATATCTTCCAAATAGAGTATTAAATGTGCACAATTTTGAGCTTTCCTCCATTAATTTTAGCTGCCAAATCCTGAGGATGCATTCAATTTACTGAAATAATGAGCCTTTGCAAAGTGGTAGTTTGAAATGTTCACTTTATATAACCCTGTTAGACTCATAGACTTTAAGGTCAGAAGGGACCAGTATGATCATCTAGTCTGACCTCCTGCAAAATGCAGGCCTCAAAACTTCACCCACCCACTCCAGCAATAGGCCGCAAACCTATGACTGGAGTTATTTACCTCCTTAAATCATGATTTAAGGACTTTAAGATAAAGAGAATTCACCAGTAGGTGAGCCATGCTCTGAGCTACAGAGGAAGGTGAAAAACCCCCAGAGCCCAGGCCAATCAGCCCTGGGGGAAAATTCCTTCCCGACCCCAAATATGGCAATCAGTTAAACCCTGAGCATGTGGGCAAGTCTCAACAGCCAGTTACCCAAGAAACAATTCTCTGTAATAACTCAGAACCCACCCGATGTACTCTCCCCTCTTAGACCACTTGTATATCCACCACACATAGCCAAATATCAGTCAATTTCCAAAATAGACTAATCATACCATCCCCTCCATAAATTTATCAAGCTCAGTTTTGAAAGCAGTTATGGTTTTTGCCCCCACAACTCCCCTTGGAAGGTTATTCCAGAACTTTCCCCATCCGTTGACTCCTTTACTTTTTGTATTATGTGCATTGCTTCCATCCTTGCAAGCTCAGCCTTGAATTTATCATGCAGTGAAAATGGCACCTTTTTACATGGATGAATAACTGGAGGGACCTGATTGTTTATCCAGATTTTATGTTCACTCTGCAAGAAACCCAATCCCTGGAACAGGTCCTGATCTTCCTGAAAGAGTGCCTCATAGCCAGATGCAGTATAATCTTGTAGTGAGAGCACCATTTTTATCAGATTGAGTTTCTCATCTGCAGCCAGGCCCAAAATTGGTGTCACCTCCTGTGGCACTACAATGAAAGGGAGCCTATATATGGTATTCTTATAGTTAATGCTAGCGAAGGCTTCCTTTGTTTTCAGAGATCCCCTGTGTTTGTCTGTTTTCAGTTGCAAACACAAGAGTTTTCCTCCAAATCCTTTTAGTTTCCAAACTCATTCACCTCTTCTGACATCATGTAATGATCTTGAGGTTTCATTAAAGACCACACTATTGAATAAGTAAGGAACAGAACTTTAGTAACACAGACAGGAGAGATTCCCAAGCATGCATCTGGGAGCAGCCATGTTAAATCTCTTGTGGGGCACATCTCCCAATTCACACACCAATGTCCCATGCTAGGGAGTGTCTCTAAATCACAGCCTTCTACAAGCATATCTCTACATGGTGGGCTTTTTTTTTTTCCAAAAAGGAAAAATAAAATAAAACTTTCTCTCTTTGCAGTGTTGTATGTTCTATCTCTCTGGAAAATACACTGTTTTCTTTGCTGAATTCCAAAATTTGTAGTAAATGCAAAACAGAGTAGCAAAAACAATACAGAAGAACATCCCTTAAAATGGTTATGATTAAAGAAGTTTTAGCTGATCCTAATTTTTACTATATTTTTGAAGAATAAGTAAATGTAGTGCACAAAGCAACAACGTTCTACCAAAGAAATGTCATGAGTCTGCACCAACCATTTGGAAAACAAGCTTTTCTATTCTGTCCAGTAGAGGGAGGAAAATCTGGTAAAATGCCATAGCCCAAAACATTTCAGAGTAAAATAAAGTTGGATATAGAAGAAAATGTTATGTTTTAAGTTGACAGTAAAGAAGATTAAATCATGCCAGATATATATCAGGATGTCTAAACATGACTGATCTACATAATGGGAAGAGGAGGAGAAGGAAGAATTTATGGAACATGGGACCACTTAATCTACCTACTAGTCCAGAGAAATGCACGATAGTAGCAGAGAAAAAGGAATTTTCCAGAAAGGTAAGAATAAACAAAATGACACTCAGGGTATCCCAACAGTGGAGGTGGGAGCATGCTAGGGTGCTAAAAATAGCAACACGGCCATGACACCACAACTCCCCCAACCCTCTAGGTTGGAATTCAGGTGTGCTACAGCCACACCGCTACTTTGGGACAAAGAGAGACGTGTCTATCCCCCCCACACACACCCCAACAAGGGCTCGTTCACCTGCTCATCTACCAGTGTCACATATGCTATCATGTGCCAACAATGCCCCTCTGATGTATACATTGGCCAAACTGGATTGTCTCTGTGCAAAAGAATATATAGACACAAATCAGACATCAAGAATGGTAACATTGAAAAAAACCGTAAAATCTACCTGGACATTCTGTAAAAAACATGCTAGTTACAGTACTTCAGGGGGGAAAAAAAACTTCAAAAACAAACTGGAATGTGAAACTGCAGAATTGGAATTCATATGCAAACCTTCACACTGGGTTTGAATAAAACTCATGAATGGCTGGGTCATTACAAAGGGTAATTTCCCTTAAATCACCCTTCTTTGCTCCTGCCTCCCTATTTCAGTGTTGGAATCCAAACATCTTATTTACTTAAAAGAGAGAAGCTAGCATTCTATCCATCTAGATCTGTTTGAATAAACCTTGTGACCCACCCTTCTCTGTATCTATATATTTACCGGTGACATGCTACATTTTCCATTTCATTCATCCGACAAAGTGGGATTGTGCCCATGAAAGCTCATGCGATAAATAAATAAATCCTCCTGGATTCATAAAAGTAGTGGCAGGTGATCAATACCTGTGAACACTATTCTGAGTTCTCTTCAGGAAGGCATTTCTTCTTCATTTTCAAGAAAGAGGAAGCACTCTTGAAAGGATCTGTGTGAAAGGTCACCTGCCTCCCTCTCCCCAAGGAAACAAAATCCTGAACTACTGTCTTGGGCTATAATTTGGTATTCCATACTGAGTTACAATTTAGTTCAATGCTATAAAATGAACACAGTGGTGATTAATTGCACACTTTATAATTTGTATAAACATTGGATGCCAGTCCCCATCTTTTAGTAAAGATTTAATAAAAGAGTCTCTGATGAGTAGATATTTCATTTTATTTACAAAATAGACCACAGAACATTTGTACATGAAGTATCATAAATAAACTGAATTGTAACGATCAAAATAAATGAACAAGATACATGTACTGATCTATTATCTTATTATGCTAATTCACTTGCTTGCTAATTGAGAAAAGACAGTGATTCAAAATAGATCTTATTAGTGCTTCATTAGCAAGGTTCTTCTGTACACTCATTTTATAAAATAAACAGCCCATTAGAGATACAACAGGTCACATTCTGGCATATTATTTCTTGTCTTTCAAACAAAAATAAATCTTTTCTAGTAATGCTTTTCCTGAAATGCTTGGCTCAAAGAAAATCCTTATTAATATCAACAGAGGCAGAGGATTAAAACCAGTGGGAGCAAGGTATGAATAAGGGCTTTGGAAAAATGAAGGCCATATTCTTTAGAGACTTTATGTGAACAACAGGGAAGGGACAATTGGCTCCTGTGTGGCAAGCTACAAATTTTGAAGAGCGCATCATGAAAAGCTCTATGTAAAGAGTGGCACATAAGAAGCCATACACAGTGTAAAACAATATATATAATTGGTCCTACAGAAGCCAGGAAAAGAGCAGCATATTCTTAAGCACATTTTCTTTTACTCTTTTATTAAAGCACATTATTATTTTATTAAGCACATTATTTTTAACTATTTTATTATTTTTAAACTATTTTTCAAATGTTCGCACATCCCTTCTATACAGCATTCTTGTAATACACATGAACGACTCACTCCTTATGCTCCTAGGGTCACATAATGCCCCAAGGATGAGGAGGCAGAGCCATGGTCATGTGTCTTTCCAAATACCAGCCATCAAATGAATAAATTACACCTCCATGATTGGGCCTTTGCAGCCTTAGTCACTAGCCTAAAAAGACTACAGTCTACACATAGACAATACACAAACAGGAATTGGCAAGGGAGCCAATTAAAAGCATTGTGACTGTGCAGAGACAAATGTGGTGCATGTAAAGTTAGTCCCACAATTTTTACTGAATAAGGATTATGAAAATTCCTCCGGAGGAAAGACTACAGTTTCATTTACAGTACAGAAGATTTGCTACTCTTTCCCTTAAAGCCTCATCAGACTCACTGTCAACCAAACAAGCCACTCTAAAAGAAGGGGGGAGGGAGGAAAGGAGAAGGGCCAGCACTTTTTAAGTGTTCAGTTCAGATAAATATAAATTATTAATATACATCCCCATGTCAATATGGGACAATCTGTCCAACTTCATCACAATGACTTCACTACACCATCATAATTAGACCCAGCATGCTCAGAAAAAGCCTTTGATTCAGTGCATAACTGTGTACGCACTGTGCTCAGAGGTAACATATCGGTTATTGAAGGCCCATGGCACTGTGCTAAATTCCTACATAACCACTACATTGGAAATTGAAGTATGGAGGGCCTAAAACTTCCCACATTTTAGAGAACTGTCTCTGCTTTCTAATCTGATTGGGAATTTACAGTGGTAGGCCTCCTTCTGTCACACCGCCTCTAGTGCATTAATTGTGTGCTACATGTATATGTTTGCACATGAATACAGCTCCTAACTTATTTCTCTTTTATGAAATATGCTGGCACCAGAATAAAATTTCCAATTCTTAAGATCCAGAAGCTTTAAATCAGAATTATGAACAGGCTAAGAAACCAGAGCCACATATACTGTAAATGAGTAGGATGCATACAGGGTAAAGGGCAGTTGGGTGATAGGCTAAATCAGTAATTAAAGGTTTTGTGGTAAAGCAGAAGGATGTTGGAGTTTTTGCTGAAATGTAAGAATAGGGGAGAGAAGGGTGCCATGCTGGGAAAGGTTACACTCAGTGAGAGGTTTATCTTCTCTATCCTGGATTAAATGGATCCTGGAGATGCTGAGCTCCAAGAGAGTACCACTAATAGTCAAGTACAGAGACAGCAAAGGTAAAAACCAGCATGTGGCTTTCATGACAGCCAGCTGCAAACATTTTCAGAGGCAGCATGTGAAGCTGAGAGAGCTAATAAGCAGCCTTAATAGAGTTTATTCTCTTATTACCCTTTAAGGATAAAGGAAAAATCTTCTGAAACCCTTGAATGCCTCAGGACATACAGTACAGTATATGTCAAATGCAGGATCGCTGATAAGGATTCATGAATGCCTGTTGTATATCTGGATGATGTATTTTGAACAGCAGAGAGAGAGGCAGAGAGGTTTTCCCATTTTCATATCAGGATACTATACAGTAACAAGAACATGTGGGAAGTTTATGGATTTTTGTAGATCTCTTACAAAATCAATTTTGGAAACAAATGAATATCAAACATGAAAACACAATTTGGTATAAACTGTGAAAGTTTCAGGCACATATTTTCAAAAGTCTACACCAGCTTCAGGTGTAGTGAAAACAAAAATCCATTAATTACAATCTTGTATCACACTAGTTAACTATTTGATAGAAATACTTTGCATTCAAATATATAAAACCATCCATCAGAGGATTTCAAAGAACTTCTTTGGTCCAATGGATTTTAACCATTTAAAAGTTTTTGTTCATTATAATAGGACTCATTAGCTCTTCACATTGCTAAGGCTGAGAAGTATGGTGTACAGATGGCACAGCTTCAGAAAGGAGGCAGTGCTGCTAAGAATGAAAACAGTGAGAAATTCATCATTTCCAGTGATGGAAGGGAAATGGCAATGAACTGAGCACATTTAGAACCTGAGGCAAGTTTTAAAGCACCATTCATGTGCTGCTTCTGCTACAGAAGGAATTTCGATGGTGTGGCAGGTGAATCACAGTGCAGACCAACCATTAACTATTTAGTAAATAAATTAAAACCCAATACATTTTGCTTTTCTGGGTGTAAGAACAGATGTTGATTAATAAATTAGACAAATAGATAGTCACTTATCCTGCTTATGAGTTTTCACTTCTCTGCTAGTGAAGCAAAGAAACATTCCGGGATATAAAAGTACAATTGAATCTCAGGAGAATACTACTGGATCTCAGGCACAAATATTGACCTTGTAACTCACTATAACTGATTTACATCAAGGCAACAGGCAGACAACTACCACATTGTCTACAGCAGATCCCTACATTTTCCTTTGATCAGTACAGAGTACGTGACTAATAGTATGCTAAGTCATTATAATGCTAAAAACTTGTATTAGTTGTGTTATCATGAAAAATACTCCCACATCTTTTACAGAGGTGTTTGATTTCATCAAAGGACAAAGCAGATCCATCTTTGTGTTATTTCCTGTTTTAAAAAGTTGTGTGGTAATGGTCAGTCTCTTAATGACACACAAGGACTTGAACTAACAATTTCCAAAGCTAAAAGCATAAATACCCTCATCCTGAGCTTAATAAACAGTTTTTTATAGGTGTGGGTGGTGTTATATCGCATATCCTCTATGGATCAGTAGCAGGAGCCCTGTACTACATATTAACTGGTGGGTTCCTGTGAGCTCAAAGCAGTACCCCTATTTCACCAGCTGCGATGGACAAAATATTTAGGAACGAACTTTCCGTCCTTAGTGAAGCAGAACGCCAACTTAACTTATTTCAATGGGAGTTCTGTGTGAATAAGGACTAAGGGATCACCCATCTATGTTTTGCCTTGGTGTGGGTGAGAAAAGAAAATGCTATTTAACAGTTAATACTAAAAGACATTCTATTTTGTTTGAAACCCTTCATTAAAGTTACTTTCAAGTCCCAAGTTAAAGCTATAAAGAAAAACCAAAGGCAAAAGATGCAGATTGTGGAGCAGATTTTTTCTGTCCCCTTTCCTTTACATAAAAGAAAAGAACCCTGGGCATTCTTACAACAGAAGAAGGTTGAGGGGATGGAATTTGGAAGGGGGGCGGATCTGCAGGTTTGTTTTTGTCATTCTCGGTTTCCTTCAGATCCAGAAGAAACCAGCAGTACCTGTCAGCACCAATTTGAGGCATTAAATCATAGGACTTGAAGGGACTTCAAGAGCCTTCAAGTTGAGTCCCTGCATTCAAGGCATTATCTAGAGCAGCAGTTCTCAACCACTGAGTCGGGACACAAAAGTGTGTAACAAAGAGCCAGGAGGTGTGTCACGGAAAATTGGCAGCTCAGCTTGAAGCCAGTTTAACACAGGCAGCAGCCAGGGCCAGAGGAGTAAAGGGACTTAGGGGCTGCAACCCAGAGGTCCTGGCCTGGGGGGAAGAGGAGGGCACCACCTGCCCCACAAAAATAAACCCAGCCCCACCAAACTGCACTGGCTTGACTCTGCCCCCACCCAAGTCCTAGAGTGCTGCATCCTCCAGAGTGCCGCAACCTCCCAAGCACTCCCAGCCCAAGCGCCACCCCCACCGGCAGATTGTTGTGTGTCACGCAGGGGAACATCATCTGTCAGGTGTGTCACAATGGAAAAAAGGTTGAGAACCACTGATCTAGACCATCCCTGAGAGGTGTCTGTCCAATCTACTCTTAAAAATTTCCAATGACTGAAATTCCACAATTTCCTTAGGCAATTTATTCCAATGCTTCATGTCCCTGACAGTTAGGAAGTTTTTCCTAATCTCCAACCTAAACTGCCCTGGCTGTAATTTAAGCCCATTTCTTCTTGTCATATCCTCAGAGGTTAACAAGAACATTTTTTCTCCTTCCTCCCTGTAACAAACTTTTATGCATGCAGAAATCCATGCTTCATCAAAAGGAATGGGGAGCTAATCAACCGTTATATGAGGCTGATCTGAAGGGGAAAGGTGTCCAAGACAGCTGGCTGTATTTTAAAGAAACCCTGTTAAAGGCACAGGAAGATAACATTCCAATGTGCAGAAAGAACAGCAAATGTGCACGGCGACCAGCGTGGCTTAGCAGGGAACTCTGCGGGGAGCTGAAACATAAAAGGGAAGTTTACAAGAAGTGGAAGCTTGGACAGATGACAAGGGAGGCATATAAAGATATTGCTCGGGACTGCAGGGATAAAATCAGAAAGGCCAAAGGACAATTGGAGTTGCAGCTAGCAAGAGATGTGAAGAATAACAGAAAGGGGTTCTATAAGTATATCAGCAACAAGAAAAGGATCAGAGGTGGTGTAGGTCCCTTACTGAATGGGGCAGGCACCCTTGTGGTGGATGATGTGGAAAAGGCTGAAGTACTCAATGCTTTTTTTACTTCAGTCTTCACAGGGAGGGCCAGCTCCCAGGCTACTACACGGGGTAATGCGGAATGGAGAGAAGAGCAGCCCTCGGTGATGGAAAGTGAGGTTTGGGACTACTTAAAGATATTTGATGTGCACAAGTCCATGGGGCCAGATGAACTGCATCCGAGGGTGCTGAGGGAGTTGGGGGAAGTGATTGCAGAGCAGCTGGCCATTATCTTTGAGAACTCGTGGCGAACGGGGGTGGTCCCGGAGGATTGGAAAAAGGCAAATATAGTACCTATCTTTAAGAAAGGGAAAAAGGAGGATCCGGGGAACTACAGACCGGTCAACCTCACCTCAATCCCTGGGAAAAACATGGAGCAGGTCCTCAAGGAATCCATCCTGAAACACTTGGAGGAAAATAGAGTGATCAGGAACAGTCAACATGGATTCACCAAGGGCAAATCGTGCCTGACCAACCTGATTTCCTTCTATGATGAGATGACTGGATTTGTGGATGCGGGAAGAGCCGTTGACGTGATATACCTTGACTTTAGCAAGGCTTTTGATATGGTTTCCCACAGCATTCTCGTCGGCAAGTTAAGGAAGTATGGGTTGGATGAGTGGACCGTAAGGTGGATCGAAAACTGGCTAGATCAACGGGCTCAGCGGGTTGGAATCAATGGCTCAATGTCTGGTTGGCAACCGGTAACGAGTGGAGTGCCCCAGGGGCCGGTCCTGGGGCCGGTTCTATTCAACATCCTCATTAATGATTTTGATGATGGAATAGACTGCGTGCTTAGTAAGTTTGTGGATGACACCAAGTTGGGGGGAATGGTAGATACTTTGGAGGGCAGGGACAGGATCCAGGGAGACTTGGACAAATTGGAACACTGGGCTGAAAGAAACCTCATGAGGTTCAACAAAGACAAGTGCAAAGTCCTGCATTTAGGACGGAAAAATCCCATGCACTGCTACAGGCTGGGGACCGATCGGCTAAGTAGTAGCATTGTAGAAAAGGACCTGCATCAGTAGGAGTATTGCCAGCAGATTGAGGGATGTGATAATTCCCCTCTATTCGACACTGGTCAGGCCGCATCTGGAATACTGTGTCCAGTTTTGGGCTCCCCACTACAGAAAGGATGTGGACAAATTAGAAAGAGTCCAGCAGAGGGCAACAAAAATGATTAGGGGGCTGGGGCACATGACTTATGAGGAGAGACTGAAGGAACTAGGCTTATTTAGTCTACAGAAGAGAAGACTGAGGGGAGATTTGATAGCAACCTTCAACTACTTGAAGGGGTGCTCCAAAGAGGAGGGAGCTAGGCTGTTCTCAAGGGTAACAGAGGACAGAACAAGGAGCAATGGTTTCAAATTACAGCTGGGGAGGTCAAGGTTGGATATTAGGAAAAACTTTCTCACTAGGAAGGTGGTGAATCATTGGAATGGGCTATCTAGGGAGGTGGTAGAATCTCCATCTTTGGAGATTTTTAAGGCTCGGTTAGACAAAACCCTGGCTGGGGTAATTTAGGGGGAGTGGTCCTGCTTTTTAGCAGGGGGTTGGACTAGATGACCTCGTGAGGTCCCTTACAACCCTATTATTCTATGATTCTATGAAATCATTTCTGGGGGAAAATGATGTAAAACCTCATATCGGGATCAAGTAGAGTTTATAATGTATGATTACCATTTTTTAAATTTGAACAAAATAAATATATAAATACAAATGAGCTTTAAAAGATAAAATACTAGTATGGGAAGTTTATGTTAATAATGATAAATTAAATAGTTTTTAAAAAAATAATCTGAGTCCCTGTGCCTTAATCTTAATTTTCTTGTGCCTTATTCTTCCTTATTTATTATTATTATGGATATGTTTACTTTGTATTTTTCTATAGGGCAGTAATTGTAATTGACATATGGGCAGTAATTTCCCTCTTCAGTTAAAATACAGGGATTTGTAATCCAAACCAATCACACATACCGTTTCCCATCATGCCGCACACCTGGGCGGGTTCATCCATATACAGTGAAATTATGCTACGCACTTAATTGTAGTCATGCAAATACAAGGCCCATGTAAATAAGGTGCCCCCTTTTTTGCTGGCTGAACAGGAGAAGTGCCCAATCACATGGCCCTTGCTTACATCTTGTTCATTTTGGTGAAGAAATTATGCTAGCAAGAGCAGCATTTACTATAGTGGTGACTAGCATAGTTTCTCTAACCACTGTAGACAGACACACTTCTCTGTGTTATAGGCAATCCCTAGAATACAGCTTACTTAACTATTTTTGAGAATATGCATGTGGGGAAGGCCTTGTTAATGTTGGGGAAGGAAACCATGCAAAAACCTGCAAGACCACTACCTTTAAGCGACATCAGAAGAGGTTACTACATGGCCCTACAGGTTTGTCAGTTGGAAATAGAATGGTGAGTGAATCATTTCAAACAGCCAAATGAACTTTTGTTGAAAATGCATTTGAAAAGATTGCACTGCTGACTTCAGTTGGATTCCTGTATTTTATCTAAGCCATAATGCTGAGCACTATGTAATTGCTTTCTGTTTATCAGAAACATTTAATATTGGCCCCAGTTAACTTGCTCTGAATTAGAGCTGGAATACCAAAAAAAAAAAAAAAATCCAATATGTACTTACAATAGCCACAATACCACCAAATCAGTTATTCATTATTTGATTTTTAAAAAACCAATTAGATATACACACTGTCAAACTTCAGAGCATAAGCCAACTGTTAACAGATAAGGTTAGGAAGAAACTTCCCCTATGGACAAGTTATTCCATAATTGTTCATTATGGGGTTTGTGGTACTACTGGCCATTGACAGAGACAGGATGCTAGACTAGATGGACTGCTGCTCTGATCCAGTAAGGCAATTGCTGTGTTCTTTTAACAACACTATAATCAATTCTAAAGGAATTAATTAGGTTATAGATCTGCTTTACATACTCATTTGATATTTCAGACTACAATGATACAGGGCCTGATCCACACCACTGGACTCAGTGGGATTTTTGCTATTAATTTGAACTGAAAATGTTTCAGCCAAAGAAAGCCTTTCATCCAGAAGGAATCCAAAATCTTGCAACAAGCCTTACAGATGGTTTTATGGCTTTTAGTTTAGAATTGTGTCACCAATCACTGAAATGCAGCCACCTCCAGGGTGAAATTCAGCAACTCTTTAATAGTGCATATTTTTGTTTCAGTAGTAAAGGGTAAATTATCACGTTTGAACTACAGGCGGTGTGTGAGGTAAGCAAAATTTAATTACCAATCCTGGAATGTGGCCAGCAAAGCAGAATAATGTGCTTACTCTTATAAAGAGTGCCGTGGGATTTTCTTCTAATAACTAAAATTGTTCACAGCCTCAATTTTACTTTTCATCTGAAAGACTGAGAATGGGCTCATTTGTATGAAATCAATTATAATGGATATAACGAAAATGTACACAGGTCTTATATAACTAGTTTTAACTGCTAGAATCTGAACGTTTAGGTTTAGACAGCACTGGGCCACAAAGACATCTTTGTATGGGGTTGAAAAAATTTGGCAGAGACTGGAGACAAGTGGCAATAAAATTAAAGTGTTGAGACTGTCTTTTTAAAAAGATTTTACTCACTTCATAAATAAAACTCTGTATGTTTATAATATTAATAAAACTGTCCTGATTCTCCCCCTCCAGATTCAGTAGCCATCTACCCATTTAAACTCAGAAAGCACTGTAACTAATTGCTCTTATAAATTTCCTGGAGAAATGAAGACAGGCAAATGGTCCAACACTGCAGAAATTCAAACTGTGTTGCTCCAATTTCAAAACAGGGATAATTCATAATTTTTAAGACAGTTACATGACATTCATAATTATAATTATGGATAATATCTGCACCGTACCATAACGCACCAAAGCATATGTAATGTGATATTTTGTACTGTGAACCAAATTCTGTGAATTTGTCAAGTTTGACAGTAAACACTTTAAAACCTATGGTTTGGACTATAAGAATTATTAGTACTGAACTACTGTTAACAGCTGAAATTTCCTGGTTATCGTAACAGGATTCCTAATTAAGCAACTGTTGTCATTGCTGTGGCATGACTGAGGTATTGATTTCTAATCCATCTCCAGCAGAAAACAAAAAGCAAACCATTATATTCAGTCAGCAATCCCACCCACGAAAAAGATACCTATAGTAATTGCATGCTAAATCTGAATAACTTTCCTGAACAGGTAGTTCTCTGGCTTGATGAGTTAGGGTCATTGGAGGGAGAAGACAAGGAGAACCTATGCAAAACTATTTATATTAAATACATTAGCAATAAAAGTCAATCATCAGTATTGAGTTCACAATTTTGCAGTTCCCAAAAGCAGAATTCTGGCTACCTATAAGGATTTTCACAACACAGATAAGATACATGATCCCTAATCCAAATGGCTGACAAGCTGGTTCCAGATATGACATAGCAATATCCAAATCACTTCCCATTCCTCACCACCTTGCTTCCATCCCAACTTTAGGGCTTCAGAAAAAAAAATTGGTTTTGCAAGAACAAAATTTGACCAACAACATTGTCAAAGATTTTCCCTGGTTTGTTCATTATAGAAGAAGGGAGAAAAGCAAAATGATTGACTCTATCCACATAAGTTTTGGTGGCCCTCCCAAAAATGGAACCAAATCAGAATGATTCCTGGTTTTGGTACTTTGGCCTGTCTATAGAAGTGACAGAATAATATTTCACACATAGTTGATCAACTCTGGCTATTTATCAGGGGCCAGAATCTGTGACCATTGTTGAAACTTAGTAGAACCTTGCTGGCCAAGTAATCCCATCTCAAGTAGTAGATACTGTTCAGTGTGAGGATGACAATATCTGGCCCTTGGGTAGAACCTTAAATGGACAAATATCTCCTCTTTAACTCCGGGTGGCTGTTACAGTTCATTCCCTTAAATCTATACATTCAGTATAGGTCTAAGGATCCTGCTTCAAGCTCTTGTTTTGTTAATCTTCCCTCTGATTTCACTGCCAACATAAAGTGATGATCCTCATCCTCCATTTTTCCTCCAACTTTTGGTTACAGCCTTCTTTTCAACTGAGTTAGGACCTGAGGATTGAGTCAGTGCGTGTAGACCAGGTTCCTGGTTGGGACCCTGAATCCGCAGGGTAGGCCTGGCAAAGGGTAGCTTCCGGTCATGTGACAAGTGGAGCCAAAGCACTTGCACTCTGACTCCACTTCTTAATTAGCAAGTGGAGCTGTGGGAGGAGGGAGAGGCGGTGCAATGAGGCCTGGCCATTGCAGAGGTATGAACTTCACCACCACATCCATAAGGCCAGCCAGCTGCAGGTGGCTCCAGCCATGAGCAGTGCTGGCACCTCTGTTCGCTTGTGGTCACGCCCACTGGCTTCTGGACAATCCCATAGCCATGGCAGCAAAGTTCACACTGCTGTCAGGAGTTGCAGTGGCCAGGCCTCACGTCCAAGTGAATGGGCTCCAGTCTATGGTCCCTCTAAGCTGCACGGGTGCGCAGCGGCCGTCGCACACCTGTGCACCTAACACAGACACCCACACAGCCCGATCTCGGTTTCTCTTCTCCCCCAGAAGCCCCATCATAAACGTCTCTTCTCCTGAAGCAGCCCCGGTCTTCCTCCAGCCTCCCTTCTCCCACAGCAGCCCCGGTCTTCTCTCTGCCTCTCTTCTCCCGCAGCAGTCCTGGTCTCCCCCCACCTCTCTTCTCCCCCCGCAGCCCGATGATGGCAGTGATGGTAGGAGAGCGCACACTGTTTCAGAGATGAAAGCATCGTCTTCACTGCTCAGAAAAGAGATGTGGCTTACAGTGAGATGACACCATTTAGCTAGCTCACTACAAAATGCTAGTGAAGGTGGATCTTTGCAGTTTTTACAACTGTGCAGTTGTCAAATAAAGCATTTTGAATAGTTAATAGCTTAAAATAAAGAAAATCCTGACCTATCTGCCAAGAAAGAGCCTTAAATTATTTCTTATGAATTGTTACTGGGATCTAGTTCTATATATACCTAGCTGGAGTGTGTTCCTTAAGTCATCTGTGAACTCCACAATACAGTTTCAGAGCATCTTTAAAGATTCATTTAGAAAATTCCCTTAGGATTTATCTTGTTGCAGAGTAAACATTTACAGCCTTTGCAGAGAAATATAGATATGATGCTGCTGGGCAGAAAGTTTGGTCAAGGCCAGAACTTAAGACAGCAACTGCTCAACATCCAGTGACTGAGAGACCACTGTTTATAGAGGCACATGCTGTAATTTGGCTGTGACCACATGGCAAAGTACAGGCAACAAAAACTGTGAGGTGTAGATGACAGAGGCAAGATAGGCAGCAAGTGTCACCGACTCACATTTGTTTAGTAAAGTAATAAAACTATAGTATTTCAGTTTAACATTTTATTAAAGCTCCAATGAAAAGACAACATCTGTGCATTTCTTTTGAATTAAGGTACTTAGGCATGCTGATGCTTCCGGCGCCAAAAAACTGTTGCCCACGTGGCCCCAAGCCTCACAAATTGCCGCTCAGCAGCTACCATAAAACTTGCTCAGCTGCATCATCAGCTTAGAGGGAACATTGGCTCCAGCCCACCCGTGGCTATGCCCCTAGTGAAGACAGGTGGGTATAACCTGGTTTACAGATGGTTCTGATTTGATAGAATTTTTGAAATTCCATTGTGGTTTTTTTGGAATTAAGTAGTCTCAGAAATAGAATATGGAGTTATGCTACAAGACAAACCGCCAAGGTTTCAGGACTGAAGAGATAAAAGTTTAGTTTAATTGGGCTCAGTAATAGTCTACATACCATATTGACTAATTAACCTCAGCAAAATGAACCAGAATAATTCTGGAATGGATTAATAAAGAAGTGTACAATAAAAACCACCATTAATGGAGTGCATCCCAATTGCTTTCAGTAAGCTGATCTAAGGTTTAAAAATTAAATAAAAAGACATGGACCAAAAGTTTAGAAAAATGTGGAAACCTTCAAATACATGTGTATCTAGAGAGGTACATAAATAGATACGAGTATAGTTCTGCTATAAACCCATCCAAATTTTGTGTGCGCGCGCGCCTATATTTTGAATACAATTCCTGAAAAGCCTCTTTAAAAAATAACAGTGGTATTTTAGAGAAGTGTCGAGAATGGCTAATGCAATGAAGTTATCAGAGACTTTCCAGAGTCACAAAACTCCCATTTGGACCTGAACCTTCCTAAAAGCCCAGGGATGTTTTGGTGTTTCTGTGGAAATAATTCCTGCAAGATTCCAGACGAACAGCACAAGAAACTAAAATAGTTGCTCACACTAAATGACAAAAACAGCTATAGAGTGATCAAAGGCAGTGAAAGTTTTCTAATGCTATCCTGCCAATGTGATTCAAATCTCTCATGAAGAGATCATCTATAACAATGAGGGATTAGTTCACTTTCTGTGTTCCAGGAATTCTTGACCTTTTTGCTGAGGCTACCACAGCTGTTTTGGGGCTGTGGACACATGTCCACTAACAGCTGGTCAGAGACCACCAATTCATCACTAAATACCCATCTCACATAGGGGCAGTGGTTTTTTAAATCAGTGAGAACTCAGTGACTGGAGAGACGATATCATAACGATCCTCCATCTTTGTGCTTCTCCTGAACATTAGTAGCCATAACAGGAATATGCTTGAGTTACACACCAGTCAGTGGCTAGACAGTAGTGACAATGTTTTTCCAGTATCTAAATTATATACAGGACACAGACATACATAAATTTAGTTCAGGTGACTCAGCAATTAGTTGATGTTTGAAATACCTGAGAGGAGATTTCAAAGCTGCCATCATCCACAGTATTTTTCCTCTTTCTTTTTTGGATTAGGCATTGTGTGTTTGCAGTAGATTTCATTTAGAGCCTCATCTTCTTAAGAGTGAAGGGAAAGCACCTGGAAATGGAAAAAAAAAAAAAAAACCCCAAACATTTTAGAATGCTAGAAGCCAATATATGAGCAGATTATTTACCTATAAAGTTGTCTCACCAAATGAAAGGATTTGTTAGCAAAAAGAAAAGAGGGGAAAAAAACCCCAAACACCTATGTTTCCGTTTGGGCAAATTCACCTCTCAGGAGGGGTCTCAAGCACACACATCATGGAATGAAATAAAGAGGTTAGTTTCCATTTGCTTGTATATATTAATGAACTAATATATATAACATCTCTTATAAATCTCACGATGCTTTATAGAATTAAAGCTGTCCATCCATACCAAACCCTTCACTGACTATCCAAATGTAATTGTATGAGTTTATGGAACATGGCAGGCATTAAAACAGCATCAGAAACATTGAAATGGGAAGTAAATATTTCATACAGTAAGAGTGAAAGTGGAATTAAAGTAGGCGGAATGTAACTATCCATATTGGAACATGATTAAGACACAAGGGCAAACATCTCTGAAAATTCCACATGATTTTTAATTACTAGAATTTGTTTAAAACTTTAATATTATGTCTCATACCAAAAATCATTGTATCCGTATTCTCCAGGTCAACCTCTAGCTATTCACTTGATTAAACTTGGAGGGGCTAGAGGAAGAAGATGGAGAGAAATTTAGAAATTATTAACTTTATATGACTTGTTTATACACCATTACATGATGCCACAAAGACTTCTTTAGAAAATACAGAAAGTTAAACAGCCATAATGTCTCTCCAATATCACTACAGTGAATAAGTTTGCTTCACTGCACCCAGCAGCATTCAAAGCCCATTATTAGTATATATGGAGTCAAGATGGAAAGCTTGAATCCAGATAAAAACATTCCCAAACTTCGGAGTAGGTGGATGTATGGTTTTGGTTTGAGTCTATTTGTTATGCCCAAATCATTAAATAATTCTCTCACATTATTGAAAGGGTTATAATGACTGAATTTCTTAAGTGTACAGAAATGCAATATTCCAAAAGACCATGCCATGTGTGTATAATGAACTATATTTAAATATTTCTAATTATCTAGAAAACATTTCCAGCTGTTTGTTGCCTAGAATTAGTTCTGTCTGGCATCCAATGTGCTTCAGCAGGACCCAGAGACTTTAGACAATTACTTTGAAATAAAATTCCTATTTCTGAGACCGACTGTCTGAACCAACTCTTCCATGCTTGGTCTGGTTCTATTCATGCTGTTTGTCTCCAACGTGTGTTGAATTTGTCAGTCATATACTATTCTTGAAAACTCCTTCTGAAAGCCACTGGATTTTCCATAGGTCATTGAATTAAATTGGTATTTCCAAAACTAGTGGCTCTCTAAAATGAATGCAGACAAGATTGCTTTCTGCAGATGATTATGTGGTATCTGATAGCTTGACATCAGCAGCGGTACTTCTTACATACCAAACTACTAATCAAGAAATCCAAGCTTCAGATTGTACCTAGCATATTTAACATCCTTTGGAGTATGAATGATATGAGAATGAATAAACCTTAGCTGGAAAATCAGAACCCTAGAATAAATAGTAATAATTCTTGATTTTAAAAAAGATGTCAACAAATATTTAATAAGAGAAAGCTTAATTATATTCATGAAAAAGGAACCGACTCCCTTTATAATAATTAGGCAAACAAAGAGCAGCATGAAGTCATATGCTAGGAACATTGTCAGAATTAAAACTGAAACAAGAAGTCTTGGGCCAGCTGACCAGAAAGAATGTTGTGCTGACAATGAAAAAGCTGTATGGAGGCTAAAGTGCATGTAATTGGAAGTTTCAATTACCTACACACAGAATATTATATTAGACAGAAAAAATATAGCTGATGATATGCATTTGTGTATGGTATGAGATAGCTTTATAATTCAATATGTGCAACCACCAACAGGGAACAAAGCTGCACTACACTTGATATCATGGATATGACGCTGTGACTGAAGGTAGTTGATAAACCTCTCTAGATTGAGGTCATTGCTTATCAGATCAAAGTGAAAACAGAAGTTATTAAGGGAAAAATGATGAACTCTAGAAAAACAACTTTCAGCAAGGACGAGTTAAGATTTAGGCAATTTCAGTTCATGGGCAGGGGACAGGTAGGATGGTCTTTTGATGGATTACGAAGATAGTCTTGCAATTAAAGCACTGGACTGGAAATCAGAAAAATCTAAAATCTTTTGCTAGGTGTGCCAAAGATTTCCCGTAGGACTTCAGTCAAATTTGGGTTTCAGTTACCCTACCGGTAAAATAGCATAAATGGTAATTTTCCCAATTTCATAGGAGTGTTGCAAGGCTAAACTGTTTAACATTTGTGAGGTTCTGAATTAAGATCTGGATGATGATTGTAGAACAGACAATAAGCAGGGAGCATAGCAAACGACAAAGATAATAATATAATAGATTATGGATGTATTATGCAAACCTTTCATTGTTACGTTCATGGATTATAAAACCAGAACGATTAGAGGACCATGGCGGTTCTGGTGGTCCTGACTCCTGCATAATTAACCTGAATTAATTCCTGTTTGAACTAGAGCAGTGGTTCTCAACCTTTCGTGGGTCTCAACACACTTGCTGGCATATCACGACCCTACAGGACACACCAGTCTACCCACCCCAGGCCAAATCCAGCCATTTCCCTGGTTCTCAGTGACACATTTACCACTCTGTGGCAACACAGTAATGTGTCCCAACACAGCGCTTGAGAACCACTAAAGTAGAGCATCCCTTTAAAAAAAAAAAAATCCAACCTTGATTTAAAAACTACCACTCATGGAGAATACACAACAAACCTTGATAAATAGTTTCAATGGATAATTATCTTCACTATAGAGAATTTGCACTCATTCTAGCCTGAATTTGTCTAGCTCAGGGGTGGGCAGAATACCACCCAAGGGCCACATCCAGCCCACCTGTCATTTCTATCCAGCCCACCGTGACTCCTGGCTAGAATCTCTGCCACCATGCTGTTCCCAGGGCTCGCCCCTGCTGCACTGGCTGACTCTCCGCCATCTACCCTGGCCTTGCAGCTGGCTCTCCACTGCCCCCACCCTTCCCCACAGCCCCAGGGCACTGCCCTGCTCAGCTCTCTACCGCCCGCCCAGCCCCAAGGCCAGCCTACGCTGGACCCCCCCCTCAGAGCACCTGTGAAAATTATTGCCACACCTAGTCTAGCTTCAACTCCCAGTCATTGACTTTTATTAGATCTTTGTCTTCTAGACTGAAAAGCCCATTATCAAATACTTGTTCATCCATGTAGGGACTTATACTGATCAAATCACCTCTTGATCTTCTCTTTGCTAAACAAAATAGCTTAAACTCCTTAAGTCCACCACTGCAAGCCATCATTTTCAATCATTTAATCATTCTCATGGTTTTTTGCTGAACTTTTTCCAATTTATCAAAATCCTTCTTGAATGGAGAACACCAGAGCTTATTGCTTGAGATTCAGACCCCTTGTCTTTATAGAACAGTAAACTGTAGAAACTGATTTTTCTGAGGGAAAGGAAGCTCCATGTTTTATCCTCCCTCACTTGTTAGCTTTATTTACCTATTTTGTAAAAACAGACCTTCATTGACTTTGCCTCTAAAAGGGGCTAGTTGGAGAACCACATACACATTTCTTTTGTCTAAGCCGGCCCTGTTTACCAGCTTCCCCAGTTTAAACACACTTTAGTCATAATTCAAGCATATATTTGTAACTTTTTGTGCACACATTGTGTATAGTGATCATTGCATAATGTGATTTATTAGTTTTCAGATGATACATCAAAAGGCATATTTTGTACAAAGATTACTACAATAATGTATAGGGTGTGAATACATGAGTGCTTAGTGTCACAATCTCCCATCTCCCGTCTTCCAGCAGCTCCTCTCTGTAATCCTTCTTTTCACAGCTTTTTATAGGGGAAACCTGTCCCACCATAGTGAATAGGGCTGGGACCCAAGCCCCCAGTTGTTGAAAAACAGGCCACCTTCTTACACATAAGTTAGACCAATGTCAAATGTATTATCAATTAAACACACTGGGAAGTGTATGCTGGTATGGCTACCTGCCGGAATAAGTTCATACTAAAAAGAACAATGATAAAGTCCATTGAAATGTGTAGCCGAAAAAGGATGGTTAAAAAAAATTGCTTTTATTTTAAAGGAAAAAGAACAAATGGGAACCACATCAGCAAATGGAGCATGGGGAAACAATCTATGGCAATATACTAAAATTAGTCCCTCAGAGCATTATTACACTGATTGCTAATGTCAATGACTCATGTTTATAAATAGGTATTGCCAGCAACTCAGTGAAATAAGTAATTCAAATTGATATTTTGAATTATTTTATTGATTCCTGGAGGTATACTAGATAAAGCTACTATACATAGATCTCTACAGACACACAGCATCATCTATAAATTACATAAAGGCCTTATCTCTCTCTCTACTGTTAAAGATAATAGGAATTCTGCCACTGACTTCAAAAGAGAGCAGTTTCAACACCAGCTGAGATTATTTCTTGCAAAGTTTCTATAAAATAATTTTACAGACCAAACTCAAAGGAAGTCTAAATTGTTGTATTGTACCTCCTCCTTGGTCCTCTCAGTGCATTAGATTTCCTTAGATTCACAACAACCTACTAATGTTTAGGTTACATCCCCTTTACACACCAACTTTGAATTTGGCCAAGAGTACAATTTGATATAAATTTGTGGTAACTTATATTCTAAGAGGCCGAAGAGAAGGGTGTGGCATGAAAAGTTCAAACTAAGACGACACACTTTGGGTCAAAACTGGCCCCTTTTGGAAAATATGCAAGCACAGTTGCACATGAAATTTGAATATGGTGATTCACTTCTTTTATGGATGACAGGATACTAGTATATCATTTGGGCTTTCAACCAGTTTGTTAGTGCCCGATGGGACAATGGGTGGCCGCTTGCTCGGGCAGGCCTATGTCTATGCCACCTTTCCCTAGGCACACATTAAGGAGACCCCATTTTGGACAGTGTAAGAGGCTCTAGCCTGAAATCTGGGAGACGTGCAGCAAAGAATACTGACCCAACCCAAGAATTTACAACCCACCTGGGGATGTGAAACTGGCCTACCCAGAAACTCGGGACCCACCTAAGAATTTATGACCCTCCTGGAAAACATGGGAATCACCTAAGGGTTTGGGCCCATCTGCAATTTATGACACCCAGAATTTTATAACACCCTGAGAACTTGGGACCCACCTGCGCACCTAAAGAATTTATGACCCATTGGAAAAATTGGAAAACATAACTAAATTCAATCATGGGAACCAAGACCCTCCCCTGGTGCGAGGAGACACTAGAAAGTCCTATAAAAAGGGGTATTCAGCAACATGGAGTTAAGAGGTTCACATGTTAACCATTGGAGCTGATCACCCCAACGGTCGAATCTCCCGAAGAAAGCTAGCTCGTGTCGTATCTCATACCATGTTCCTGGTGTCCATGCTGCTGGTCAGTGGTGCTTTGGTTATGGTATGTATGTAAACCACCCTCTGCAAATACCTTGCAGTGTTTTTCAGTCAGGTACCTAAATTTTCTGCCTCCGTTAGATGTTTTAAGATTGCTGTTTAAAGTTAACTATTAAATGTTTTAAGAATACTGTATTGTTCTTAAGTAATATCTCTGTTAAAGATTTTAAGCAACTGCCACCCCTAAGTGACTGCTTTTCTAAGTACAAATTGCTGTTTTGTGTTTTACTGCTGAAAATAACTTAGAATAGCCATTTCTTGTCAAGTAATTACTGGGTTCACCCACTGGGCACCCCAAATAAAAGAAAATCGTTTTTGTGATTAAACCAAGCGAGTGGCATCTCCTTCTCCCATCACGGTCGGGGAATCCACACAGTTAAACAAGGGTATAACTATAATCAAATGTATTAACAACAGGCAATTAGTGGAATTTTACTGTATTCACTGTGGAAAGTATTCTTCATTCTAACTCCATCCATAGTCCTTGGGAGAACTCTTAGAATACTTCACTTAGTTCTAATCCTCCTTAATTAAATGTAAATCATGTAGCATAGGGCAACCTCATTGGTTCTGAATTTAAGAGTACATGAATAATAATGAAGCTAGAGAGATTTGATCTGGAATATATTAAGTGAGAAAATGAGGCCAAAAGGGAAAACTGACAGTGTTGCCTCAGACTTGAAAATGCAGACGTAGATACCAATGTGCTACTCCAAATAGTGAACACAATTGTTGAAAGTCAGGATTGGTTAAACTGAAGGAGATCAGCATATCTGTAACTCAAGCAAAATCTATTTATGCTTTAATGGCATAAAGTGCTGATGGTAGCCATATAGAAGCACACTGTGTAAATCAATTAAAGAGGAAGTTGGAGGCATTTTTGGAGAAGGAGGAAATCAGATGACTTGCTGGCAAGCTATCCATTTTGGATTAAGAAAAGGAGACACCAGTTGACTTGTATTTCTTAGTGTTAATAAGAGTAAACTTCAGTGATTCACACAGTCTGTCCACTGTCTTTAAATGTTCCCAGTTAGATAATAAAAAGCCTTTTGAAAGATTGAGTTTTAGAGATTTTACTTTTGGAATGAAAATTTATCTCTTGAAATATATAAACCATTTATCAGTATCCTTTTATAAAATGATTGGTTGCATACTCTGTTGTAAGTTTAAGCACAATTTATAAGCACATCTTCATGGGATATGAGAGAGCACTTTTAAGTTATCAAGAGCTCCTTTTTAAAATAAAATTTGGGAATCATTATATATGGACTCTTGCACAAATGTGATGCACTGGCTGGGATGCTCCATGGTGGTGAGTCATAGCATAGCAAGTTCTTTTGTGACCCCTTTGAAGCCACTCAGGACTTGCAATAAGTCTGCTTTTTCCTGTGACTCAGTCATTCTGCCTAGTCACAAAGTGTATGTTTACACTAGAGGCTCTGTTAAGTCCACTTAGAGAAAGTCCACACTGAAAACTCCAGTTGACTGCCAGCATCCACACTGGCAGGTGCTAGGTCAACAAAGGAGCGGTGCATTGTGGGGCCTGGCGGCCAATTAGGTCAACTTAAGGGCATTCCCCACCTACACTGGCTTAAGTCTACTTAATAAGATTGACTTAAGCATTAAGTCGACCGTAAGAGGTAGTGTTATTAAGTCGACTTAAGGAAGCGCTTAAGTCAACTTAATAAGCGCCCAGTGTGGACGCAGCAGTCTGTAGGTCAACTTAACTGTCTTTAAGTCCACCTTAGGCTCTAGTGTGGACGTACCGACACGTTCCAACTCCTGCTGAGCTAAACCAATAGTTCAATAAACAGTAGTCCATTGACCTTACACTCAATCCTCAATCCAAGTCCGGATTCACTAGTCCTTATCCCTGGCATCAGGGAGGGTGTTTCAGAAGTCCTTGCCCGTTGTCAAGGGTGTTTCCACTCTACCTTCCTTGATGAGTTGGTAGAGAAACCTACATTTCCTACTGCTGAAGAACAAACCCCAGCTGCCTGAGATCATAGAATATCAGAGCTGGAAGGGACCTCGTGAGGTCTAGTTCAACCCCAATACGTCTATGAATGGTTGGCAACATTTGGATAAATTTTAAAAGGACAGATGGCCCTGTAAGACAAAGTTTCATACTTCTAAATCACAGTCACTAAGAAGGTTGATGTCCATTCTGGCAAATTTAATGAATATACAGCACATCAGAAATATTAACTATCATAATATACCCACCTTACACAGAAGTATTAATGTCCTAGTTTTATGAATAGAAAAATTATGACAGAAAGAACCAGATTTAAGGCACAGAGTTTTTAAAGTATTTAAAGCACTGAATGTTTTCCAAGAAGTACAGTGCATATGTTTGGAGAGTGTGAAGTTTTGCAAAATTATTTTGGCATATGATAGAAAGAATTAACTTCACTCTAAACTCTTACATAATCTGATTGAATATATTACCATCTGTGTTCCAAGTTATATGTAAAAACTACATGAACTCTCCTATTCCGAAAGAACGTGGTTTCTTAGGGCAGAAACATTCATCCCAGATTCTTGAAAAAACAAAGAAGAGGAACAAGCAGGGAGACTGGAAGCAGAGGTGGGCTAGGACTAATTGGACAAGGAGATGGACTGAGAACCAAAGGGGGGAGAACAGGATCAGAGAGAGGAGAGAGAACTAGAAGTATCAACATTGGGGTGGGAGAGATTATTTTGTTTTAGAAAAACTGATTTAAACTACAGAATCTCTTCTTTTTTCTCATCTGTTTCCCAGCACCAGATTAAGGTGCCCAGGGACCCCAGGCTGCCCATCCCCCAGCTCCCACCCCACTGCGGCTGCAGCCAGCAGATGGTCAGCTGCAGCCGCTGACCAGTGCTGGGGGGTCACAGACCCCTCCAAGCTGTGGGACCGGGGTGGGCCAGCACTTGGCACAATGGGGAGGGGCTGAGGCCCTCAGTTCAGAGAAGCTGGGACCCATGGTGCTCCCGTCCCACCTCCTGGGCTGGCTGTTCTGCCCTAGCAGATCCTGGATGACCTACTGGGGGTCTGGGGCAACAATTGGTGGGGGGGTAGTATGGGGCAGAGCAGCAGGCATCGCGGCTTGTGGTTGATGGCATCAGCACTCTGCATGGAGGCAGCGCAGGGAACCAGGGTATGGGGACCTCCTTTAACCCACAGCCAGCAGCTGAAGACCTTAAATCCCCCTCATTAATCCAGTCCCACTGTTTCTCTATTACATACATGTTTTCCCTCTTCTGATGTCCCTAACATTTCTTTTTCTCATTTTCATGCTCCTCTATCTGTCCTTCACATTCTATGCCCCTCCAGGTCTCCACAACTCCTACTTCTCATTCTAGTTTCTCTCTTATCCCACACCCTTTCCCATGTCTCATGCAGTGCGTTTTCCTATAGCTAGCAAAGACTTTCTTTCTCTCTGTGGGTTATCATGAGCTCTTTCTTCCCCCATTCCTCCCATATACCTGCACTACAAAGACTGGACTTGAAGCCTCACCACTGTAATAGCAGGAGCATGGAGTGCTTTGTGCTTTCTTTCTGGGCTGCCAGCCCATTCTCTCTTGGGGGGGGGGGAGAAGAAGGGAGGGGTTGTACCTTTCTGTAGCTATTTATAATTAACCATAAAACACATAAAGTGGAGACATTTTTTTAAAAAATTATATATAAATAAAAAGGTCTAAATTTTTGACCATGGATCTCTGGGTGACTCTAAGAGTCAGCAGCAGAATGGAGTTTGCTTACAACTACTTTTGAACATTTAGACATCCAGCAAAAATATATAGTTAACTCTAGCATAGTTCTTTTAACTTAAAACTCCCTAGATGCAGGTTTGATTATTTGTATCTTTATATTCACTGCCTGCTGCTATTAATATCATTAGTCCCAGAAGTCATAAATAGGTACAACACTATTAATTCTTAAATTATTTAGCTCATTTGGGCTAGTAGAGCTAGCAGTGAAATAAAACAAACAACAAAACTAAACTACAGTAGTGAATGAATTCACCAATCTCAATTCTATAACAAGCTGTCTTCCTTAGATTCCTTCAACCTTTTCACACTGAATTATTTGCATTTTTTTTTTATTCTAGGCTAGACTGGTGTCTAACTTGGGCTGATGTTTTTGGAAAATTTCAGCCAAAATAGTTTGGCAGTTTCTGAGAATGAGGCAAGGGGAGAAAAACATTGTTTTGCAATGCTTAAAAATTCCGGCAACTCCCTCTTTAAGAAGCTCTATGGTTCCCATGTTTTGGAGAATAGACTTGAAATTTAACAGGGGGTGACGTTTGTGTTAGGAAATGTCTTTAGCGGTTTCCCAAGATCCCGCCCGCCCCCCCCCCCCCCGCAACATCTGGCCAAGTATCCTTCGAAAAAAATCAGTTTGTATGTGCTCGGTAGAGACTTCTTAAGGGCAACTGAGATTGTATTAAGATCCCACAATGGAACTGGCTCTTTCAGAGGCAGGTGGAGATGAATAATTCTTAGAAATCTCACTACCATGGAGTTAGAGAAAACTGACTTCCCTTAGACAAATGAAATGCCAAGAGAGAGTTGCTAAGTGAATGCTCAGTGAACTGAATGAGAGACCAGAAGACTGAAGGTGTAACAGACACTCCAAAAAGTGTCTGAAGGCAGGCCAAGATTGGCTTAATTCTCCAAAGTGAAAATCATTTCCACTTGTGTAAATAAGTCACCTTAGTAGAGGGCTTCCTACTATTAAGCAACATCTGTCAAATTGCTTCTGAACATCATTTCTCCTCCTCATCTTCCTGTGCAGAATCCATGCCAAGAGAAACAGAATGTCTCGATCCAAAACTTGAATGAAGTGCTGAATCAGTAGATTGGGATAAAGAGAAAGAGAGATGGGTGGTCAAACTGATAGACTGAGTAGATCGGAGATTCAACACTGTCCCATACAAACTGGTGTGATGAGAATCAGTTTGACATGATCCAACTTCAGCTTCAGAATGACTCATAGGATGACTGAGATTGGGGGGAAAAGACATACATCAAAGAAGATTCCCAATTCAAGTGGAAGTCTACAGCCTATTCTATAAGATGATCCCTCATTCTCTCAAGCCTTGGGAGACAAACCTCTCCTTGCTTATAGACAGCCTCCCCAACCTAAAACGGATACTCACCAGCAACTACAGATTAAACAACAGAAACATTAAAGCAGGAACAGATCCCTGCAACAGACCACGCTGCCAACTTTGCTCTCATATCTACATTGAAGACACCATCACAGGACCAAATCAAGCCACCTACTCCACCAAGGGCTCATTCACCTGCTCATCCACCAATGTGATTTACACCATCATGTGCCGGAAATGCCCCTCTACTTTGTATATTGGACAAACAGGACAGTCTCTGCGCAAAAGAATAAATGGACAGAAATCTGACATCAGAAATTGCAACACTAAAAAGCCAATAGGGGAACACTTCAATCTCTCTGCTCACTCTGTTGACGACTTGATAATTGTTGTGTTGAAACAGATGAATAACAAATCACAACTTCAAAGAGAAACTGCTGAACTCGAATTTATATGCAAATTCAATTCAGTTGCCTTGGGGTTAAACAGAGACTCTGGATTTTTCTCTCATTACAACAGGTGAATTGACCTCACCCTCCTCTATGTGCTGTTCCCCAGTGTTTGAATCCTAACATCTATTTTGATGCTGTTACAGCCTGACCTGATCCTATGTCATACACTCCCCTGCATTTAATTTCCTCCCACTCTGTAACTTTCCTATCTTCAAAGCGTCTGACGAAGTGGGATTTTTCCCATGAAAGCTCATGTGATAAATAAATCTGTTAGTCTTTAAAAGTGCCACAGGAGTCTTATGTTTAAGAAGTTATTGGTGAAAAGCATGCAATGTGGATTAATAGATTAGAATAATAAAATTAACAATGGAACACATCTTGTTCTCATTGAAGTCAAAGGCAGCTTTACACCTATGCTTAGTGCTCCACTATTTATATCTCTGCTGCCACTTGGACTCATTTCAGTGACTGGCTTAAAAAACCATGACTACAGTGGTTACAAAAGTTTATGAGCACAGTCCAGAAAAGCACTTAACTCATTTTTTTGAGTTCACACCAACTATTGTTATTCAGATTTGGTAACCCCAACTTTTGTAAGCTGATCACATGAGAGTTCAACTGCATGTGAGGCAGATCCAGAAAATTGGCCTCTTACAGATTTGGATCCAACTCAGAACACAACTGAGGACAAGGATGCAACAGAGCACATAAAAACCCCCTCCTGCCCTCAAAAAATGAATAAATAAAATCAGATGTAAAGTTTGGTACATCTTATTTAGTTCCAGGGTTTTTGTTTAAATATGTTGGGGAAAGGTTGGTTAGGGGTTTTTTAATTGTTTAGTTTGTTATTGGATTTGACTTCCTTCTTCACTAGGAACTGACCCTATCTGCCATTAAATTATATACCTTACAGAGACCAAAGACAGCACAAGCAAACACTTTATTGTTGTCAGTGAATTTGGGCCTCAAACTTTGCACTGCTTGCTAAGCTTCACCATGAGGGGCTGGAAAAATATTGGAAGGGCAGCCAAGTCTTTGCTGGAAACTGCGGGGTATCTAATGCAATCCTTTAAATCTAATCCTACTAAAATTTGCTTTCTCTACTGAAAGTTGGTCTTTTTTTTTTTCCTCAGCTGAGTGTTAGAGATTTTAAGCCTGTTGTGTCATAGATGTCACATTTTTCTGACTATTCATTATTAACAGCTATCCCTTAATTTGACTAATATAAATATTAAAGGCTTGTATTTGCTATCTTATAGGGCCCAACATTCTGTGTGCTCTCATCTCTTTGTATATCATTTATATGCTAGTGTAATGTTGTTCTCTCCTGACTTGTATCAGAGTGACGTTGAATCAGGACTTATGGATTTCAAATAGAGAAAGTTGAATGCCTATTGTAAAGAGGCAAGGGTGTAATTTCTGAAAGCTGGTTTTACAGGCTGAATTGAACCTGTAAGAGATCATGCCACAGCTCTCCACTATGCCTGTTTTCCTGACTTGTGGTTCTGAGACCTCTAGAATTACAGACCAGAGAGAGGCTGCTGGGAAAGGAAGTAGAATAAGTAAAGCCGCTTCTTAATAGAGACTTGGAGAGAAGCAACCGCAGCCATCACTGCCTATTGGTAGGACTTTCCACTGACTGAGGAACAAGCCATAGTGAAACTCCCAGCTGTGGGAATGGCACAGGGAGGTGAAATCTAGGGAAGTACTAGGATGAAAGCCATATAGAGGCAAACATAGGAAGTAGCCTCAAGGGAAGATTGTCTAAGCAGCCATTGGCTTCACCATTTATAGCCTCTAGGTTGGAGTCCATGGTAGAAGAAGATTAGAGTCTCCTCTACAACAGTTATGCTGTGATTAATCCTTTATCAACAAGGTTGACCCCAAGATCAAAGAGGAGGTTTGTACAGACCCAGGAGAGAAGGCCATGGCCCCAAAAATGTGAAACTGAGCAAAAGATTGTTTTCCTAGAGTTAGGTTTGCTTCTGAGACTTTTATGTACCCTGGAAGAGTTGTAATTGTCAGGTGGCTGGCGAGCTAATCTACTCTTCTAAAAGAGCAAAGCCAGCGTACAGAGGAGAAAAAACCCAAGGCAGTAGAAGAGATAGTTATGATTTCAGGGCAACAGCACCCATAATTCCCCCACTGCAGTTCTTCGAGGTTCCTTAGGTTCCTGGTTCCCCCACCCATTACCTTTCTTGGGTGGAAACCCAAATCGCTCTTCCTCCTGACTAAGGAATCTCTAAGACTGCACAATTCCCTGTGATATCCACAGCAAAGCTGGACTGCCTAAAAAGCGAGCAGCCTACACTTTGCTTTCTCTACAGAGGCTCTGAACGGTTGTAATTGCCAGAAGTTAAATTAGCACATAGCTTTTTCTAAGCAAGCATGTTTATTCTTAAGATGAAAGCCTTACAGAGAAAACATTAACAATAAGAGAACCTATGTGCATGCTAAAAAGCATACTAGAGATCATGACCAACTCCAGGGTCAGGCTCTGGTGGCTATCAGTCCTTCAAAACCCACACCTGGGTTTCCCCATGGTTACAATTCATAAATGGTCTCAGAACCAGAGCCGTATCTGGACAGTTGTGCCATTTCTTTATACACTTCAGGCCTTTGACTGCTAGTATACAGGAAAAGTTAATCAGCAGACAATAACTCATTTTTCATGGCATAGTTTCAAAAGACTGGGTTTTCCATAACTGGAGGTGTGGACTTTGCATTAACCTTTCCCTAGGGATTCCCCAGGAATTCACGCATTGTCCCAAAAGTCCATTCTCATTTGGCACATTATTCAGAACAATTTTTTGGATCCCCATGTCTCACACCTGTCACATTTCCCCCCTCGAAATGTAATATACAACCCCAGTCCACAATCATACATAAACCATTAATTTATTTAAAAACTTAATTCAATAAGGTCTCCCAAAAATATTGTAGGACATTGCCATATCTGTCATACTAAGCACCACTCTCGCATGTCTATAACACACTTCCCATTATTCTTTCTGTCATGCCTACTATCTATACAGCATGCTTCTTTTTATTTTGCTTGATTTGCTCATTATTTTTCATTTCCATCTCCTGGCCTTTTACTTCATTGGTTTCAATGATCATGTTCTGCAATTCATTTTTAAGTGAAGTCCATGCATGAGTTGACATCAGAGACATTGCAGAGGCAATAGATGTTTAACACCTCACTTGCTCTACAGTTTAATCTAAGTGAAAACGGTCATATTATTTTTTGTGAATTAGATGCCAATGTGAAAAGCAGATAAATTAAGCTACTTCTTAGTGCCAAGTGCTCAGCAGTAAGTTCCATTTTTAAAGCTCATATTGCAACATGCTCAGTTGTAACAGAATATATCTTTCGGTAGTTTCATTTTTAACTAAAGTTACTCTACGGCTACCAACATTCCTTCTTGCTCCTTTTTCAGGCATGCGCTTTTCTCTTTGTTTTGTTGGATGTTTTTATTATGTCACTAAGTTTTTGCAGAAGACGGGTTCTCACATTTTTTTCTCTTATCAGTCACAGAGCAATCATCTGACAAAGTGGGTTATAGTCCACGAAAGCTGATGCCAAAGAAAATCTATTAGTCTATAAGGTGCCACAGGACTCTCATTGTTTAGAGCAATCAATGCTCACTGATGAGCATACACAGAAAACTATTTCCTAGTAGTGTCTTAATAGGA
Source organism: Pelusios castaneus (assembly GCA_007922175.1). NCBI lineage: Eukaryota > Metazoa > Chordata > Testudines > Pelomedusidae > Pelusios > Pelusios castaneus. The sequence goes on from ML685766.1 coordinate 23,469,417, forward strand.
AATACTGTACAATATGGCACAGATTGCTAAATTATAGCAGTGTGTGTGTGTCCCAAGACACTTTTACAAAGGCACCATGTTGTGTGAGATTTCCTGCACTTTTTAGAGCAGGAATCCCAGTAGAATAGATTGCAACTAAGGATTTATTTTAGGATGATCAGATTTCCTGGACACTGATCAGTCTAGCAATTAGTCAGACAGTTACAGGCAGCACCAGCTGTGATTAATTTCTTTTCTCATACAGAGGGAATACCAAGTACCCAGTTTTCTTTCAGTCTATAAACAGATGGGTAATCACTAAACTGTAGCAATGAAACAACATGTCTGATGAGTTTTTTAAAAAATATAATACATATGACAGTCCGTATCCTCATGACTTATTTGACCTGATGCAACCAGAATAAAGCAGATCTTATATGACAGATTTACTAGTATTTGTAAATCCATTAGCATTTTTTAGGTGCACAATCACTTGAAAATAGGTGAATAGATATTTTTGTATTTTGTCTGGGCTCACAAGAGAGAATTTTCTGAGGAACACTGGAATTACCATACTTAATCAGACTAATGGTCCATTTAGTACAGGTCTTCTCTGATAGTAACTAATGCCAGATGCTTCATGGGAAGGTGCAAGAGAGAATATCCTGCCCTTAGGGAAGTATCTTCCTAGCCACTGACAATCAGAGGCTGACTTATGCCTTGACTCAAGTGATATGTCCTGTACGAAAGCTGGAGGCATGTAGGTAGGTATAGCGGTCAGTGGGTTTCCGGTACAGGGTGGTGTTTATGTGACCATCACTTATTTCTACTAGCTTGGACCAGTCCACATGGGAGAGCCACTCCCTGGACATTACAGTACCAAACTAGACTGTCTCTACACAAAAGAATAAATGGACACGAATCAGAGGTCAAGAATGATAGCATTCAAAAACCAATAGGGGAGCACTTCAATCTCCCTGGACACTAAGTAATTGACTTGCAAGTTACCACACTTGAGCAAAAAAAAAAAAAACTTGAAAAACAGACTTCAGCATGAAACTGCAGAGCTGGAATTCATATGCAAACTTGACACAATAAGACTGGGTCTGAATTGGGACTGGCTAGCTCACTACAAAAGTCATTTTCCTCTTTAAACATTCTCACCTTCTCATCAATTGTTGTTAATGGGGCCAAATCTACACTGTTTGAATTGACCTTGTTCACTCACTCTTCTTTACAGGTGCGTGAATGTACACACACACACACACACACACACACACACACGATAATGCAGTTTTCACTTCATGAATCTGAGGAAATGGTTATGCCCATGAAAGCTTATGCCTTAATAAGAACTGGGAACAAAGCATTCTCTGTTGATGAGATCCAGCTAAGGAACAATCTTCCAGCGCAGATAAGACAAATCCAGAACCTGACCAACTTTATGAAACTCTGCAAAACATTTTTATAGTGAACATGATTTTATTGCATGATATTACAATATTTGGTACTTTTCTGGAATACAACAACAACATGAAAATATAAGCTTTTATTTTTAAAGAAGTTTCCATGGCTGTGGAGAAAAGCTTGAAAACGTGAACCAAGTGAACTCTAAAGATTCAAGAACCAAAACGCTAATAAAAGAACCTACAATTAAAAAAAATAATTATTTTTAATCCCATGATTGTTTTAAGTTTGATTCGTGATTTTTGAATGTGTGAGGTTGCAAATACTGTATTTGATAGTGTTTTCACCCTAAAAAGAATAATATTCACAACATCAGTTGCCTCTTTCTCTGCCCACCCTGAAACAAAACACAACAAAAATCCCCTCCCCCCCCAACCAAATATCTCAAGCAAAACTTTCTATAACTCAATGAAGGTGAAAAACCTAATGTTCCATGAAGTCTGCTATGAACTTTGCTATTACTAATCTATGTTACGTGGAAGGTGTTACAGTTCTACAGCGATGAGTATAAGTAGAAAACCTTAATATTAGATAAAGTTAGATCCGTTTAATCCTTTCCAATAAACCCTTGGATTCAACCATGTGTTTTGGTCAGGTTAATCCTATAATGTAAAAAAGTATTTCCTTTTATTTGCCGTATTTCTGTTTCTTTGAGTGTTGTCTTGTTGTTCTTTTAGATGAAAGGGTAAATAAGAACATCTGGTTTACCTTTTCTAAACTATTCATCATTTTTTGCATTTCTATCATAACCCCTCTTATACATCTCATCTCTCAGCTAAACAGTCCCAATCCTTTTTAGGGAGACAAACTTCATCTCTCTAATATGATGACCAGATAGAGTAAGGTGACCAGATGTCCCCTATATGGGGGAGGGGTAGGGGAGGGGAGAAGCACAGGACATACAGGGACAGCCCTGATATTCATGGTTTTGTTTTATACCCGTAATCCTCATCCCAATTTTTCATACTTCCTAGGATTCTAGGATCAAAATGGCTACAACAACTCTTTTCTCATATTTTTATGCCAAAATCTTTCTATACCTCTAACCTTTTAGCCCTTACTATATGAAGATGTATAACTTTTTCCTTTTGCATAAAATGAATGGACTGTACCAATTAAAGACTTTTATATAAAGAAATTAATTATAAAATGCATATGGCCTGATCCGAAAAGTCACTGAAGTCAGTTCTGTTAACCCCTGTGGGTTTTGAATCAACACCATCTTGAGCAATGTTTAAATTTAATAAGAGAGCATCTTCTTTCTAGTTTACAAAGGATTAACTAATAGGCATGTTAAATGAATGAGTTGTCATAATGGGAGCTCAGTTACTGTTTTGGAAGCATCTAAACTGGCCACTTTTGGAAACAGGGTACGGGACCAGGGATAAATACCAGGGGTTATTTGAGTTTAGTGCCTATGTAGACACAAGAACAAATGGATATAAACTGACCATCAGAAAGTTTAGACTTGAAATTAGATGCAGCTTTCTAATCATCAGAGGAGTGAAGTTCTGGAATAGTCTTCCAAGGGGAGCTGTAGTGTCAAAAAACCCTACCTGGCTTCAAAACTGAGCTTTATAAATTTATGGAGGGATGGTATGATGGGAGTAGGCTGTTTAGCAACTAATTAATCTTTGACTACTGGTGTGGGATGCCAATGGCCTGAGACAGGATATGAGATGGGGTGAGTTCTGCATTATTACAGAAAATTCTTTCTTGTGTGCTTGGCTGGTGAATCTTGCCCACATGCTCAGGGTTTAACTCATCACTATATTTGGGATTGGAAGGCATTTTCCCCCAGGGCAGATTGGTAAAGACAGTAGGGGTTTTTCACCTTCCTCTGTAGCATGGGACATGGCTCACTTGCTGATGAATTCTCTGTACCTTAAAGTCTTCAAACCATGATTTGAGAACTCTAATAACTCAGTCAGAGGTTAGAGGTTTATTACAGGAGTGGCTGGATAAGGGTCTACGCCCTGCATTGTGCAGGAAGTCAGACTAGATGACCATATTGGTCCCTTCTGACTTTAGAGTCTATGGGTACACCTAAACGGGCAAGTTAGGTCGACTTAAGTATGCTTAAGTAGACCTAAACAAAGCCACATCCACACTGGGTTTTTATTAAGTCAACTTAAGCATTTCCTTAAGTTGACTTAAGGAAAGCTTAAGTCAATTTAATACCATCACCTCTTTAGGTCGACTTAAGGCCAGCGTAGACGGGGATTAGCGCTAAACTGACTTTATTAAGTTGACTTAAAGCCAGTATAACAGCTATCTCTGCTGTTAAGTCGACTTAACAAGGTCTACTTAAAGTGTTAGCAATTTGTTAAGTCGACAAAGTCGACCTTGTTAAGTTAACTTAACTTTTCAAGTGTAGACATAGCCTATGAGTCTATTGACCTGATTCAGCACAACATTTCTTATGTTCCTAATGCACAGGACTACTTCATATTCTTATAGACAATTTGAGTGAGGTAATGTCTTTTATTGGATTAACTACTGTTGGTGAGAGAGAAGCTTTCAAACTGCACAGAGCTTCTCTCTCTCAGCAACAGAAGTCAGTTCAATAAAAGTATTACTTCATCCATCTTGTTTCTTTAGTACCATGGGATCCACACAGCTACAACAACACTTCATATTTTCTATGTTTTGGCAGTGTATATTTTTACAGGAAACAAATATAGGCACAAGGAAGGTATTTTCCTGTGAATGCCCACTGACTTCATGGATAAGATGACAGGGCTCTATTCTGAACTGTACATCCTCTCTAAATTAAGAACTACATAATTCATTGTGTGACAATTATCTGCCCTCCATATTTTGCATTAGCTCCCAGTCAGCTGTTGGGTTCAATTCACAACATACTGGGTTGTTACCTCTAAAGTCCTGAATAGCCTGGGACTTGGGTCTCTTATTGACTGTTTCTTCTTCCAATAGGTCCCATCCTTCTGCTTCCGCAAATGAACACTAGAGGGTAGGCACCAGGGTGTGCCAGGTGTGGGAGCTAAAACTCAAAAAATTTGCCACCTTATGTTCCGGACTATTTTTAAAAATTGAGCAAGGAGGATACTTATCTGATCAGTGCATGTAGGTGGCAGAAACAGGGCTGAATTTGATCTGTCGCATGGGTCGGTTGCTTCTTTTATTTGTGTAATATGTGCCCAGATATGATGGGCAAATGGCTTCATTTTTTAAGTATTTAATCTCACGCCCCTTACCCACTAAACACAACTTGAAATCACCCTTGATAGAAAATTAACACGGTTACAAATGGAGATGAGCCCAAATACTTTCAAACTTAGATTGTCCATTTGAGCTTTTTCTCCAACCTTTTGGGAACTTCTCCAGTATTCCAATAGTTATTAAATATCAACATTAATGCACACACATTCTCTTTGGCCATCTCTTTTAAAACTCTTGGACACAAGTTATCCATACCCACTGATATAAAATGTGTAAGTCATAGGATCAGGTCCGACTGTTAAAGCAAATCAAAGCAGTTGTTTAGATTAAATTGCCTGTTGTAATGAGGGAAAAAACAGTCTCTATTCAGCCCTAAGATGACAGTGTCAAATCTGCATGTGAATTCCAATTCTGCAGTTTCTCTTTGAAGCTTTGATTTGTTATCCATTTGCCTGAGTACAGCTATTAACAGATCATTAATGGAGTAATCAGGAAGATTAAAGTGTTCCCCTATTGGTTTTTGAATGTTATTTCTGATGTCAGATTTGTGTCCATTTATTCTTTTGCACAGTTCAATGTATAAGGTGGGCAGGGAAGGCATTTCTGGCGCTTGATGGAATAAATCACATTGGTGGATGAGCAGGTAAATGAGCCCTTGATGGAGTAGTTGGCTTGATTAGGTCCTGTGATGGTGCCTTTTGTGCAGATATCTGGGCAAAGTTGGCAACGTGGTTTGTTGGAGGGAAATGTGCCTGCTTTAATGTTTCTTTTGTTAGGTCTGTAGTTGCTGGTGAGTGTCTGCTCAAAGAGAAACTGCAGAATTGGAATTCATATGCAGATTTGATACAGTCAGCTTAGGGCTGACTAGGGACTATGGGGTTTTTTTCTGATTACAACAGGTAATTTTGCTTTCCTTTCTCCCCACCTCTCTCCTATATGCTGTTATCCACTGCTTGAATCTAAACAGTCTGACCTGATCCTATGACTTACACTTCCCTGCATTTAGTTTGCTCCCATTCTGCAAGTTCCCCATCTTCAAGCGTCAGATGAAGTGGGATTTACTCCCACAAAAGCTCATGCAATAAATATATTTGTTAGTCTTTAAAAGTGCCCCAGGACTCCTTGTTTGTTTTGACCTTAGTCTCTCTCTCTGTGCCTCAGTTCCCCCTAGTAAAATGAGGATAATACCACCCCCTCACCTCACAAGGTGTTGTGATGATGAATGGGTCCATCCTTAAAACAGTCTTTGGTTTGTTTCCTCTCTCTTTAAATCATGGTTTCCACTGCTCACTGTATTGCTCCATTGTGTCTATTTTCTCATCTCCATTGGCACAACTGTGTTAATTATGAATAAGTTATGGCTTTACGACTGCTTCTTATTTCTCTATTTGTTGAGAAGATGGCTTCAAACTTTGGTTTTCCTCAAGCTGGTTCTAGAGGACCCAGAACATTCAACCTTACTTAATATTTTAAAATCCCTCGAGAGGTCTAGCAAGTCTGATTGGGACACTGCTTTCAAAGAGCTGTGGAAAGCTATTAGCAATATGCAGCTTTTGCAAATAAAATGCAATAAACCAGGTTGAGACCTGCAGCATGAATACTCTAGTATGTGTGTGTCTCGTATTTCATAGGTGAAACATTATTCTTGACCTTGACTCTATTTAGCTGATTGGAGGTAGGAGCAGTGCTGTGAGTGTTTGAAGACTGATCCATTATTGTACTGGGGCAACAAGATGGGACTGGAAAGCAGTTTATCAAAGTGCACTCTCTGTTTCATGTCCTATCTCTGAGGAGTTGCTGTCTGAATTCCTCACGACTGGATAAATTCCAGACAGCACCTCTCCTGGTGACACAGCTGTGGAATTTGCTGAGCTTTGTTTAATCACTGTATTCTTTTCTGCTCAACTAAATGGGAAAGCATGTTTGGGGCTGGAACACAGTTATATTCTTTTTAAAACTGAGAAATGTGTAGATCTCAGCTAGCTTGCTTGTAGAATGTTAACGTAGCTGTTTCTACCTCTGTGGTAGTCATTGATATGCAGACAGCCACTGTTCTCTTTCACTAGCATATTATTCACAGCACAAGTGATTGTTTTAATATTCAATGTATAAATACATTTTGATTTTTTTAAATAGATGGCTTAAAATACCTGTCTACACCCAGTTTAACAAGCAAATTCAGCACTCTTGAACAACAGAAAGCACACATGTAGTTATTTTCCCCTTCACTGATATTCATATGTAATGCTAGCAAGTTGGTGGAATCATCAAAACATAAATAAGACAAGAAGGACTGAGTGATGCCAGAATTATTTTGGAGGAAGTGTTTCCCAGCGTGCAAGATCCTGATCACCACTAGCTAGGAAGTACATTGCTCAGAGAAAATAAAACATTATCTTACACTTATACAATATCCTTCACACTCACAGTTTCTAAAGTCTTTTACAAGTTCACTTACAAGGAGCATTTCAGACACAAGCGCCAGTCTAGACAATTCTACAAAACCTAGGAGCAGGAGAGCCCTTACTCAGCTAAAGACTGAAATACTAGCATATTTACTGATCTTGCTCCCGTGTCACACACTGCATGGATTACAAGCTGCTCTCTGCTGACAGTGCTCCACAGAGACAACTTTAACTCTCTGCATTGCCAAAGCCGCTGTTTCTTTCTGGCATCCTACTGCTATTCCCCTAACTCCCTGCTCTAGCCTCCAAAATTATGCTTCTGTTTTCACTTGGTTCTTCTAGTCTTCTTTATGTTTTGATGTTCCTATCAAGTTTTTAGCCTTTATAAAAGAATAGAAGTGAAACTGTGTGGTAAATAAACAAACCCACTGAAGGCTGCTGGCCTGTCTCAGCGGGTTATGAAAGACTCACTGTCACACCCAAAGTCCTGCAGGCCACCATTTTATTCTTCAAACATAAAACATAGCCAAAACATTACAACAAAGCAACCCCTCTGCCCACCAAGAGCTGCAGCTCCCAGGGACTTTCTCACTTGTCGTTCTTGGTGCTAAAAGGATGTACCCTCCCTTTCAATCCCCCTACTTCTGGAGCCCATCTCTTTCCTGCAGCTGAGATCTTTCAGCATTTTATAGACCTGGCCCTTTGCCAGCTCAATCTGATAATCAAATAGGGCTGAGTGGTCCCCAGACTCTCAAAACAGGAAGCCAACCAGTTACATTCACCAGTCCCTCAAATCTCTGCACAAAGACAAACAAGGAGTCCTGTGGCACTTTTAAAGACTAACACATGTATTTATCGCATGAGCTTTTGTGAGAGAAAATGATGAAGTGGGATTTTCTCCCACAAAAGCTCATGCAATAAATAAATGTGTTAGTCTTTAAAAGTGCCACAGGACTCCTTGTTTGTTTTGCTGACCAAGAGTAACACAGCTACCTCTTTGGAACTTGCACAAACACACATACCCATGTGCTGAACACATTATTTACAGTTGGCTCCTCCGATCCCTTTATCCTTCTTGTTAAGGCAAAGAAAATAGGAGTTGTGGCAGGGATAAGAAGGTTTCAGCATGACTCTTAGAAGCTGGCATTGTAATAGGGGGCCAACTGAATGGTTTTGTAGCAAGGGGCCCTAGAGTTCATTGAATTGGTCCTGCCACCCACTCATAGGGTGAAACAGAGCATCAATAAGCATAACATGTTGGCATAAGAACAAGAACATCATATCTATTTGAAACTATAAGGGCAACTTTTAGGTAAGCAGAAAATAATGACAAGTTGGAATTTGGCCAAAATACTGATATTAATACCTGTGCCACTACAAAAAGTGCCCTGGTATCTTTACTTTTTTGTCTCAGCCAAAATATGGCACCATTAGCAAGACAGTGCCCTCCTCAAAATCATATAATAGTTGAGTTTTAGCTCTCAGGGATGTAGCCCGTGGATTAACCTATGCTTGGCCTGCATTCACAAATAAATAAATATAAAGATTCCTTAAACATATGAAGAAAGATATGTGAGATTTTATATATATATGAATAGCTAAATTACAATCAACTTTTATTTTGATACATACAGGAAATATTCCACTGTTTGGGATTTAAACCATACTAAGGTTTATATTACAATTAATACCTCTTTCTTCCTACTAGCTATTTAGATTTTGCTTTAACAGTCTAAGTATATTAGCTATAGTTATTTAGTATTACCAAGCCCTCCACCCTCCTGACAAGTCAAGGAACTAGACCTCTCTCTCTCAACCCAAGCTGTTGGACACAGGTGTGACTATATTAATCTAATATAAACCTTAGTATGGTTTAAATCATAAACAGCAGACTATTTCCTGTATGTATCAAAATAAAAGTTGGTTGTAATTTAGCTATTCATTTGTTCATTTAAACTTTTTCTCAATTCTCTACTTACCATTTATGCTTGTTGCAATAAAAGGTTTTTATAAAAATACTTTGAAGTCTCCATGTTACAGTTCTTGTTGGGCATCCCAGGTGGTTCCCCCATTTTAAAATTATCTGTGGTCAGATTTGGGCAAGAACCCAAATTCCCTGGTTATATTTATTGGCAATCCCAATCCAAATCATAAAGAATCAGGCTACCGAATCACTATCTGCATCACTACTTGTAGCAAGTTACTATTACTTGGAGACCTTGCACCTAAGCATCAATGCAACCTAATGATATTTAGCTTGAGAGATCTAATGGGATTACACCAGAAGATAGTACAGCTGAAAGCTACATACATTGCATCTGCCTGAAGGCTACATAATATCTGTATGGGTCCATGATGCCTACAAATAACATGACAATAATTACGGTAAGTAACTGCTTATCATACTCATCAGTATGTGTCACTGTTTTCTTGCACTCCCCCATCTGTCTGAATCAATCTGTCTGTCTCACACCGTATACTTAGAATCTAAGCTTTTTGGAGGCGGTACCCTCGTGTGTTTCTGCTGCATCTAGCACAATGGGACAAAGCACTACTGCATACAAATGATTAATAATAAAGATGATGATTTACAAGACTAAGGCCTGGTCTACACTGCCACGCTGAGTCGATATGCAAGCTATGTACTGTAGAAAGCCTATCTCCTGTCGACTTAATTACCCTCCCTTACTGCAATGTCTTCACTGCGCTGCACCCATGGGAAACACTCTCTGTTTCACACAGCGTTGATCTGTTCTGGAGGGGGGAGTTACTGTGTTTAACAGAGAGCACTTCCATGATCATTGAGCAGGTATCCACTGGCCGCTCAATTGATCCCATTGGGTCAATTCGTGGAGAACGGCGCACCAGTTTTAATGTAGACAACCCCTAGAGAAGTATGAAAAAATTCACTCCTCCAGCAAAAATATATGAAAACTTATTCAGAGAGTCATTGAACATCAAAATATACTGCAGTCTCATCTTAAATCTTAATAAATAGTCTATGCGACAACGTAAATTGCATTTGCCTCTAGTCACACAAAACTACAGTATATCATATGTAGATTTAGCAAGGAAACTTTAAGCCTGACAATTCTTTTCATTAAAAGCTTTAGGGATCAAATCTGGAGTTTTTGAAGGTAAAAGTAAAATTCCTATTGATTCCAATGAGAACAAGACTGAAACCTTGTACTGGAATATATTTAACCATTAAACATTTACAAAATTATATTGAGAAAAGCGAATGGAGTATTCTCTTAACCCAAAAAACTAATTATTTGCATATACTTCTTTGTATGGGCTGATGCCATTTGACTTTCTTTTTTTTTTCCTTTAAGTTTCAGCATCAATCCATCTCTAAACTGCATCATTTGTGACGTATAAGAAATTCTTTTATCTCTGCACTATTTAGACATAATGGGGTCACTGAAGCATAGAATGACCACCTAAGAACTTTTCTTAACAACATTTACAACCTACTGATCTTTTTAATTTAAGAATACCACGTATGTTGGTTTATATCTACATTGTAGATACTATGAAACCTTTTCAAATGCAAACTTATTCCACTAAAAAGGTCTGTGATAAAAAAAAGCGAGTGATTCTGGGATAAGTAAAAACAATGACCGTGGTTAAACTGTGCAAGTGGATTTGCTGTGCATTTTTCCATCAAAGTAAAAAATAAGTCTACCCGAGGCAGGTCTACTTCCTTAAAAGTATATTATTGTTTCACCTCACTGCACCATATCATCTGCAAAGGGGGAGGATTGAAGGAAAGAGGGGCATGTTGGAAAAGATTCAGGAACAGTTCTCAAAAACACAAATTCTGGTACCCTCATGTATAAATAGACAGCCAACAATCTGATATCTCTGCCAGACTCTTGCTGGCTTCTCTTGTACTGTAGATAACAATCAGACCTTTGATTTGTTAGAATTGTTTTACAACACCCAAGTTCCTGGGACATACAATCTACTTTGGTTGCAAAGGCAGTCAGCTAAAGTTCATAATGGGTCAGTCACAGAAGTGTAGTCCAGAGGTGATTTGCAAGCCACCAACCCATCTTGTCCTGACCTTTGAGCTGAAAAAGAACTATATTTTATGCACTGACCAGAAGCAACCCATAAAAGAATCAAAACAATATAGTGTGCAAAGCTCTGTCCTATGTTTGCTTTCAGAATGCCTTTTAAGCTATTGACACAACCTTGGATTAACAGAAAACTGATTTCTCCATCTTATTCTTCTCTTCAGAACATTCCTCTTGCTCAACTAAATTTACATGCAGACTTAGATCAGAACCTGGACCTTCAAACAGTATTCAGTTTTACAAATATTACTGAGGATTCCTAAATGCCATGGTTTTATTGCAATTAACACCTACTTTCTGGTAGTGCTGGTTCCTATGGGATAATCTGTACCATTTTATTGTGGATAAAAAAATGTTTTAAAGCTAGTAGATAATACTTTTTTCTCCTATATAAAACTTTTTCTCCAAAGAACTCAAAGTGCTTTACAAGGAGGGTAAATATCATTATCCTCATTTTACAGACAGGGAAACTGAGGCAAAAGGCAGTGAAATGGCTTGTCCAAGGCCACATAGCTCAGGGACAAAGCCAGGAATATAGAACTCAGGTTTTCTGAATCCCAGTTTAGTGCACTGTCCATTGGGTCACATTGGTTCCCTTTCGGAAGTAGTTGCCTTGACTCTGCATATAAGCATAATTTATTTTTCTTGTTTGAAAATAACATCTTTGGTCAGCTGACCAAGGAAGACGCACTGTGTGCTTTAGTCTCTCTGAGTTGCACATCTGAATTAAATTTAAGGGCAGCCCGGGCCAGCTTGTAGAATTCCACTGATCACATCTGTCCACCCATTCTATGTGGCTAAATAAAGAACAACCTCTGCTTCAATAATACATCTGAATAATAATTCTATAAAATGGTGCAGCTGCCACAGATGATCTTCATTTTGAGAGATGGACCAGTAATCAGATCACAACAAACCCAACAATATCTAAAAAGGAAAGACTATGAAGTATCTTCCAATAACTGCATATCATGTATATACTTCCTTTTATCCAGAAAAATGTCTCAAAACTAGAAACTCAACTGGACCTGATACTAGACACACACAGTAGGGAGCAGCTGGAGGGAGATGGCTGATGTAACTAGTTTTTTGCCTTGCTTATTGTATTATTATTGTATATTCTACTCTTTTAGGGAAAACTTTTCAAAACAGTTAGGAGCACAAGTTTCAGTGAGAGTCAATAGGATTTGTGTTCCTAACGTCCTCTGGCATTTTTTTTAGAATTCCACCCTTAGACAAAAATGTGTTTATTTAAACACTGCCACGTAACTTGACTTTTGAGATGTGGAGATGAAAAGTTACTGTTGGTTTCTTGAAAGTATGAATAATTCACTATTTTCAGTCTGGTGTTATCCTAAGTTCTAAAAGTAAATGCCTCCAAACCCACATTTGTTGACCTGGGGACTGGCACTTGGCATGAGCAGCATGTTAGATGCTTCGTGTTAGGACATAAGAAGAGAAGCATTAAGGACCAAACTGAAATAGAAGGAGTATTTTCTCTTTTACTTCTCACAAAAATACCGTAGCTCAATAAAAAACATGCACATTTAATGCTCATCTGCCAAAAATTTGAAGCAAAATCCTAGCTCTGTCTATGCATGGGCAGGCAAGAGAGGCAAATAAATATAATATTGACTTACTTAAGTATTCCCTGATGCGCTCGCTCTTGGGACTAGCTAGCACGCACAACAGCATTCCATATCCTCAAAGAAGCCCAGCCAACTGCTATGGAGACAAAGCCAGTTCCATATCACACCTCCTGGCATTTAGCAGCAAGCTCTTGAGAAGGGCACAATGGTCTTTTCTAACAGAAGGCATATGGAACACGATACATCCTGCTTTGGAATTTCCGGAACATTCTGCCTGCATCTGTTTATACTAGTTAGAATGCCTCAGAGCACCTGTGCTCCAGTCTGTTCTAGCTTTCTGTCCCATACTGCTTTCAAATCACTACCGCTTTTCTGGAGAACAAGGCCACAGTTTGGCCTCGACTTTATAATGAAAATAGAGATAGGCTGAAAAGCCTGTAAAGAAATGCCACTCTAAATAATCCAGACAATGAATTGTATAATACCCATGATAAAGGCCATCCAGGCATTTTAGGAAGCAAATTTCTTTCAAATGAGGGGGAGGGAGGGAATGCACCAGAGCGCAAATTTCTCAAAAATTAAAAAAAATTAAAAGCATTCTGAAGCAGAAGGTACCCAGTAGCCAGAAACATGTATTTGTTAGATTGACAAATATATTTATCACATGAGCTTGCATGCGAGAAAATCCCACTTCAGACGACGCTTTGAAGCATCTGATGAAGTGGGATTTTCTCGCATGCAAGCTCATGCGATAAATATATTTGTAGGCCTTTAAAAGTGCCACAAGACTCCTTGTTTATTTTGCTGAAATAAACTAACAGGGCTACCCTTTTGGAACATGTATTTGTTAGATTCACAATCAGGGTCAAATACCAGAACAATGCAACATCCAACAAGCCAAAGACCCAAATTCCACTGTGCCAGAAGTACTATACATTCCAGAGTGTTGGACCATCCAAGTTGTGCAGATTTGTGCGTAGCACTCATAGAAAGGTTTGGGAAATAAAAACAGAAAGTTAGAGGGTTTTTTTGCCATGCCACCTGTAAAACTTTTCAAATATATAATACTGTAGAATAATGTAATATTTCTGTTTTAGATAAGTCAGAATCAAAAAGCAAGATCTAAATACCAATTTTAGACTTTCTCTAATGCTGTTCTCTCTCTCTCTCTCTTACACGCGCACACACACACATCCACACACCCCCCAGACAAGATCATGAATTGCTGCAAAAGCAGCCTCCACAGCTCCAAGGTGATAGAGATTTGTCTGGACCGGCAGAAAAGAAAGGTAGTAGCTCCTTTAGTGGATCCATCCCTCCCTCCCAGAGATTGTCACTGGCACCTGCACACCTGTGGGTAAGTATATAAATCCCGTCCCTTCACTGTGAGCCCTGCCTCATGCCTGATTAGTAGCTATTCATTATATTTTGTCTCTTCCCACAAAAAATAGCTGAATGCCAGTCTTTAGTGGCCAAGGTCATTAATGGATGCAAATGGAATAAAACTTACTAATGCAAGGCAATCTACAGTTCACAAATTCAATTACCACTCTATAGTATGATACCAAGAAGGATCAGAGGTTTTTGCAAATAGACACTGCAATAGACATATGGTAAATAGCATTATGTATTAACAAGAGGGGCATAGAAAATATTAAAATGAGTCAATTTATTATTTCTAAATCCAAGTATCAGCATAAAAACTTGCAAACAATCTAAATGAGGAACTTAAAAGAAGTAGTTATGCCAAACAAAGCTTCAATTTTCAATGATATCCACATAAATCACTAAAAAAATACCCATAAGCGTAGAATCAACAGAAGTGTTTAATTCCACATCAGGGAAGTGGATGAGGAGGGAGTTGGTTGATGTGATTGCAGAGCCGCTGGCCATTATCTTTGAAAACTCATGGTGAATGGGGGAGGTCCCGGAGGACTGGAAAAAGGCAAATATAGTACCTATCTTCAAGAAAGGGAAGGAGGAGGATCCGAGGAACTATAGACCGGTCAGCCTCACCTCAATCTCTGGAAAAATCATGGAGCAGGTCCTCAAAGAATCCATCCTGAAACACTTGGAGGAAAACAGAGTGATCAGGAACAGTCAGCATGGATTCACCAAGGGCAAATCATGCCTGACCAACCTGATTGCCTTCTATGATGAGATGACTAGATTTTTGGATGCAGGAAGAGCTGTTGACGTGATATACCTTGATTTTAGCAAGGCTTTTGATACAGTTTCCCGCAGCATTCTCATCGGCAAGTTAAGGAAGTATGGGTTCAATGAGTGGACCGTAAGGTGGATAGAAAACTGGCTAGATCACTGGGCTCAGTGGGTAGGAATCAATGGCTTGATGTCTAGTTGGCAACCAGTAACGAGTGGAGTGCCCCAGGGGTTGGTCCTGGGGCCGGTTCTATTCAACATCTTCATTAATGATCTTGATGATGGGATAGATTGCATGCTTACGGATGACACCACGCTGGGGGGAATGGTAGACACGCTGGAGGGCAGGGATGGGATTCAGGGGGACTTAGACAATTTGGAACACTGGACCAAAAGAAACCTCATGAGGTTCAACAAGGACAAGTGCAAAGTCCTACAATTAGGATGGAAAAATCCCATGCACTGCTACAGGCTGGGACCAATTGGCTAAGTAGCAGCACTGTAGAAAAGGACCTGGGGGTTATGGTGGACAGGAAGCTGGAGATGAGCCAACAGTGTGCTCTTGTTGCCAAAAAAGGCCAATGGCATATTGGGCTGCATCAGTAGGAGTGTTGCCAGCAGATTGAGGGATGTGATAATTCCCCTCTATTCAGCACTGGTGAGGCTGCATCTGGAATACTGTGTCCAGTTTTGGGCTTCCCACAACAGAAAGGATGTGGAAAAATTAGAAAGAATCCAGCGGAGGGCAATGAAAATGATTAGGGGGCTGGGGCACATGACTTATGAGGAGAGACTGCATGAACTAGGCTTATTTAGTCTACAGAAGAGAAGACTGAGGGGGGATTTGATAGCAACCTTCAACTACTTGAAAGGTTGCTCCAAAGAGGAGCGAGCTAGGCTGTTTTCAGTAGTAACAGAGGACAGAACAAGGAGCAATGGTTTCAAGTTACAGCTAAGTCACGGTTGGATATTAGGAAAAAACTCTCTCACTAGGAGGGTGGTGAAGCATTGGAATGGGTTGCCTAGAGAGATGGTGGAATCTCCGTCTTTGGAGATATTTAAGGTCCGGTTAGACAAAACCCTGGCTGGGATGATTTAGTGGGAGTGGTCCTGCTTTTAGCAGGGGGTTGGACTAGATGACCTCATGAGGTCCCTTCTAGCCCTAAGATTCTATGACTGCAAGAATTTGTAATGGACTTTCTGCCTGAAGGTCACTGACTCAAGCAGAGCAGTAGTGATGAATGCCCCAATCTTGCAAACATTTAATCAGGTATGAAGCTTTATTCATACAAACAGTTCCATTGACTTCTATGGGACTCACCATGCAAGTAAAGTTACACATATGTAAATGTTTGTCAGATCAGGGCCAAAGTCATTATTGTTGGCCTGTGTGAAATCAGGTGACCCTCTCAGACCACTTCCTAAATCATGAAGACTGGCAGAAAGTGGCCCACTCAGTGGCAGGGTCTCAGCAGGCAAGTGAAGGACTGAATGAGCATATAGAGTGATATTCCCTTCCCACTCAGGGTTAGCAGTACGCTAGTCAAACCATGGAAGGAAGTTTAAGTTGCCAATACACACACATTGCCAGGTTTTAGATAAACAGTGTTGCATAATACATTGGAAAGAAAATGTTCTTAAATGTTTTTTTTTAAGAAACCTAAGAACATTTACCATTATATCAATGTGATATGTATTCAGTGACCCAATCCAAACCGCACATCTTGCTAGTCACCTCTAAAACAGAAAAACACTTCCTCAGTCTGTGCTTAAGTAAGTCTCAAGCAACACTTTCATCCCACAACATTAGTTGTGCATGCCTACAGTACTGATATTATACAACAATGTAGCCAGTCCACAGAAGGATTAGATATTTCACAAAGCAACACAGACCGACAATGCCAAGTTATTATCTCAAGATGTGTAGAGTCAACATAGTTTAGAAATAGGAGTAACATTTTCCATTGTACTTGTCAAAAGAAGTCTTTCCTATGAATGTATATAGACATTCAACATGAATGAATAGATCTGCTTTCAAATACTGCCAGATAGTTTCAAGACTAGTTCAACTCATGTCCTAAGAGTAGCAAGAGCAGTTCCAATATCAATAATTTTTTCCTGTTTCAAAATCATTAAATCCACTCAAACATGCTGTGATTTTGCCTGTCATGAGTAGGACACAATAAGCTGAAAGTACAAAAATTAATAGGCAACAGAAAATGTTATTTCTATTGGCTCAGATCTCACTTTTGTCGGGATGAGTTGAACTATTCTTGCCCCAGCCTTACAAGTCTCACAGTTGGCTGACCTGTTCATGGCCAGCTGATATAGGTGTTTACTGGAAAGCGGAGATTCTCAGCAATGAAGTAAGAACTCTGAAGGAACTTGCATGAATACTTAAATCGACTTGTGCATTGTTAACATCTGTTTGGTGACTTCAGAATCAGTGGAGCAGACAAAAAGAGCACCAATCACTTCTTTCATGAGTTGATAATATTGCTAAATCTGCCTGAGCAGTGAAATGTACTTGTAATGCATTGTAAATAATTATCTATAAACGACTGTATTTCACTCTACGTAGCAAGTACCTGATCAGTGATGGGTACAGGAAATCATGATGTGAAGAGACCACTAGATCATGTGCTAAGTGCTCCCCTTTCACTCAGGAAAAGAGAGAAAAGCAGAGAGTGAGTGCAAAATGGAGCAGAAAAATCTTGAAACACCCATGGAAGGGGAGCATTCTCCCCCTTTTTCAAGGAGTAAAACCTTAGGGCTGTGCAGGTTTTAGGGGTGGAAAGGAGCTGGGGCAGCTATGATAAACTGTATGCTTCCCTGGGAACCCAGTTATTCCCATGGGTGTTAATTACTTGTTGCTCCTGCTCTGCACCTTTAAACATCCAACACTCAAAGAAGCCAATGGCAGTCATAACTTGTGAAGGCACCCCCAGTACAAGTTTAAGGGAAATGCCTAGTAATATGAAAAGTAGGTTACATGCTCCCATTCAGCAATGTGGCATAACCGTCTTCCCTAAAATGCCTTAGAAGAATAGTTTATAGTTAGCTGTTAAGTGTTTCTATTGTATTAGTCTGGCAAAATTTCTTCTAAAGTTCATGTTTGCTGCCACCATAATTCTTATTATTCACTCATTCTAATCTTATTACACATGATGTTTTTCATTACTCAGCCAGCTACCAGCCCATCTCTCTCTCCCCAACCATCAGGAAGTTCATGGAACAGGCCCTGCTCCATCATCTGTCTGACATTATCAAAGGCATCCTCCGACTAAAGGAGGCAGAATTTCACCCAAAGAGGAACTGCTGTAACCAAGTAGCTTTATTCACCAACCACACTGAAGCAGGGTTTCACTGTAAGTTGAAGACAGGGACACCCCTCGTTGGTTTGTCCTTGACATACGACACTGTCTGGAGACAAGGAATCCTCCTCAAGATCTCTCGCATTATGCACTGCTGGCGAATGACTCATCTTTCGGTGGCTAAGACTGCAGACCACCACTCTAAGTTGTACCTTACTGGCCAGATCAGAAGACCAAATTCTTAAGCTCTGGCATCCCTCAGGGCTCTGTCCTGCCCCAATACTTTTAAATTTATACACAGAGGATGTACCAGTGACAGAGAGTCATGAAAACTTTTGTATGGGGATGACATTGCCCAAACTGCTCAGCACACAAGCCTTCATACCATCAGCTGTCCCCTAACCCAAGGTCTTAATGTAATGGCATGCCCCTCCTCCTACCCCTCCCCCCCGCAAATGACCGCTTTCCATCTGAACAATAAAATGGTTAGTACCAAACTGGATGTGCAATTCTGGGTGAGCTATGGATTAACCCAAACTATCTTGGCATTACACGACCAGAGTTTAACCTTCCGACAACACCTAGAACACCTGCAATAAGGTTGGGTCTCATGCCATGCTTATTGAGAAGCTAACCAGAACTTCCTGGGGCTACAGTTCACAGATCCTACAGACAGCAACAAGTACCTGGGTACACTTTGTGGCTGAATACTGTGCGCAAGTGTGGTCTCACAGCAGTCACACTAAACTCCTTGATACTCAACTCAATAACACCATGCACATCATGTAAGGGACATGCAAAGCAACTCTAGGTGACTAGCTCTTGGTCCTATCACATATCCAGCCTCTGCATATTAGACAAACTGCCCAGATATCTTGCTTTCTTAACCATGTTAATGCAAACATGAAAGTCATTTTGCATAATGACCTGCAGAACTCACCAAAGACAAGATTAAAATCCCACAATGCTCTGGGAATGGCATCAAGACACTTGCACTCAACTTTGATGACAAGGCTCAATGGAGAGCCACATGGAACATTTCAACTGGTCAAAACAAGCAGCACATCATTGGCTCTGCCAAGGAACTACTGGCTTTTGATTTATTTCAGAAAGACTGGTGCAGATTGAAGCACAGCAGGACATCTCATGGGAGATATGGACAAGCCCTCTTTAAATGGAAAAATGAGGGAAACACTTATATACGACTATGGTCACCAATCATAAACGATGGAACATATCATTTCTGAGTGTTCCCTTTCTTTTCACTGGAAGTCTACAGGACATTCGCCAGCTCACTGCTGCAGCAATGTGTTGGCTATCAAATCTAGATATACATGTGTAACTATTTCTATCTACCCAAGCCACACAAAAGAAGATGAAGATCACCTATCTTCTAGTTGTTCTTTGGTTTGTTTAAATGGCCTTGTGTATTTTATAACTAGAGTACCTTTTGGATTATGATTATATAATGTTCACCTTTTGGAGTGTTAACCTTGTTTTTAACCGAAGGCTGTCTGTGTATGAGCAAGTGGGTAATTTGTAACTTATTTGTTTGTCTGAGTATTTTGTTCACATGCATAGCAGCTTTTATAGTTCAGAAATGGATCTGTTAATAAACAAGAAAATATATGCAGGATCAAAACATTTCATTTTAGAAAAATGCTTATTTTCATATTATTCTCCTGACTTTATCAGTGAGAGAAATGTAAAAGTTTGATTCAGTCAAGCCAACATACAGAAGCACTAATGTCAGGCTTTACATGCTTAACATTTAACCAGAAAAGCCGACCCTTCACATCTGCTTTGTATACATATGAACCACTCACTTCATCTTTGCAAGGATCAAAATAATTTCATCCTGTTTCTCTTTCCCCCTCTCCACCATTCCCCAACCAAACTTAAAATATCAAGTTGATTTTAAAATTGAGTTAGAAGACGTAAGAAGTTTTGCAGCTTTTAGACCACCTTTATGCTGCTTTTATATGATTCATAAGTGGCTGCATTTTCAAATCTGTATTTGGGAATCAATTAGTCTGATCCAATCAAATCTGATGCAGTATTTTAAAAATGTTACTAAGCTATTGGAATAATTCATATGTCATAACTAAGTATCATAAGACTTTGGACTGAACTTCAAGGCTCAATTCTGCAAGATGCCCAGCACCTCCAAGAGGCACCAAAAAGAATTTTATTTGGTGCTCTAAGGGATAGTTTTATAGATGAGGTATCCTAAAAGATGTTCATGCATTCAAGGCTGGAACGATTGTGTGGAGTTCAAGCATAGAAGTCTGCTAAATGGGGCACTGAAAGGGCTGGGCGAAGAAGCATAAAAGGAACAGGTTTACAAAACAATTAAATATACAATAAAACCTGCCAAGAGCAAAAGTGGCCATTTGTAGGAGATAGTCTCCCTTCAAAGGTGCAGTATGGTATTGCCACCCTTACTTCTGTGCTGGTGGCGGCACTGCCTTCAGAGCTGGGCAGCTGCTGGTCAGCTGCCTGCCTCTGAAAGAAGTAAGAAAATGTTTCTTCACAGTTAATTATATGGGGAAAAATTCTATAGCCTTTGCATGTAGTTGTGCAGGACAGGTGGTTTCTCTTCAGTAGGCGGGTTTTACTGGGCTGGTCTACACTGCGGCTGGATTTTGGTGGCAGTTGAAGGGAGATACGCAAAGGACTTAAAATAATTTGCGTATCTCCCTTTAATTGCCTACCACCTACTTACTGTGGTGTATTCAATATGCTGAGTCAAAAGGAAATGCCCTCCTTTTGACTCAACACTACTCCACTTACTGGGGTGGCCTTCAGTGATCAACTTCCTGATCAGTTGAGCGGGTCTTCACAGACTCAATCAGTTGATTGGGAAGATCAATCTGACAGTGGCAAATTTGCTGCCATCAGTGAAGACTAGCCCACTTTCTCTGAAGGGAATTCCCATTGCTGAAATCTTACTATTCAAAACCTGCCCTAATTGGACACGCCATTCTCTTAACGCTGGGCTTATTTGTTTTAATTTATTTCAAGTAATTTATTCTTTGGGAATGGTGACAGATTGACAATCCCATAGAAATACAACCATCCTAACATCCCTAGTCCAAGTGCCTCAACCCTGATCTGGAAGCAGCATTTCTGAGGCTGAAAGAGTAATTGAATTTCTGTATCATGTCAGCCCTGGTCTATTCTGCTGATTTATGCCAGTATAACTACATTGGTCAGAGGTGTGGAAAATACTCCCATCTCCTCCTGAGTGACATGGTTGTATTGCGTTAACTTCTGGTGTAGACGGCGCTATGTTGGCAGAAGACAGAAGGGCTTCTTTCATTGACATAGCTACAGTGTTTCAAGGAGGTGGAGGTACTCTGAATGTAGACAAGACCTCAGTCCTTGACCTGATTTCTCTGGGTGTGAATTAGATTTGAAATAGTCTACGTCACGTTGATTTTTCTGGCTTTTGTTAGTTTATCAGAACATCAGCTCTTGAAACAGAGAGACTGAAATCCTGGCAAAACTCCTGCTGAGTTTAGTATTTCACCTAGAGAACTGGACTGCAGAATATGGCACATTAATAATATATAATACACTTATCACTAGAAATCAGGAGGTTGCTAGTAGGTTACTGTTGTTCACATGAAGTGACAATAAGACTGGAAGGGACCACCAGATCATAGTGTGACCTCCAGCACCCACATTCTAAACCCAACGACCAAAGTGAGATCAAAGTATTACAGATTACAAAGTATTACAGGAGGGGAGACTGTATGCCTCAGGCAAAGAATAGGGGGAGCCAGGGGCGCCAACAACCAGAATGCCTACAATCAAAGGGAAATGATTAAGTGAGATACTCCCAGGTAATCCTGGTGAATGACCCACACCCACAATCTGCAAAGGAAGGAGAAAAAACCCAAAGTCATTGCCAATCTGACCTGGGGGAATATTCAGTTAATGTCTGAGCATGTGAGCAAGAACCAGTCTCACCTGGGGGAGAGAATGCTCAGTGTTACCTCAGAAGCCCTGGCCAACTCTGCCCATTGTCTCATCTTCAGCCATGGCCATCAGAGGTAGAAGATCAAGCCCTCCACCCCTAGAATACGGGGTATGGGGACTCCTTTCTGACCCCTGCAGGTGAAGCATGAGTTTCTAAGAACATAAGACAAATGGAAAGTGAGCTCTGGGACTACTGAGCCCTGCCACCGACCTTCACAGGGCAGCCCATCATACAATCACACTCATAAATTTGTCCAGCTCTCTTTTAAAATGAATTAAGTTGTTTGGCCTCGCACTTCCTATTCAGATGCTATTCCAGAACCTCACCCCTCTGATGATGAGAAACTTTCCTCTAGCTTCCAGCCTGAATTTGTTCATGGCCAGTTTAATATCCATTTGTTCTTGTGCCATGTAAGAAGTTAAAAGTTTAAAGAAGTTAAAGGTAGAGGGGTGTGTGGGTGAGAGAGAGAGAGAGAGAGAGAGATGTGGTTGGGGGGGAGGGGCAGAGAGCACCAGAAAGGTTCTTTCCAAAAGGTGGGGAGGGTGTTTAGACTCTTTTTTTCCCTTAAGCTGGCCAAGTTATTACCACACTAAAAGCACAGAAGATAGCACTGGACTCTG
Organism: Pelusios castaneus; assembly: GCA_007922175.1. Classification (NCBI taxonomy): domain Eukaryota; kingdom Metazoa; phylum Chordata; order Testudines; family Pelomedusidae; genus Pelusios; species Pelusios castaneus. Next base: position 23,492,201 of record ML685766.1, read on the forward strand.
TTGTCAACATTTTACCCCCTTCTTATGAGGCACAATATTTACTAGGTCTTTAATAGAACAAAAAATAAAATAAAATACAAAAAGATCTCTTTATCTGAGTTCATGGACCCTCTGCTTCTTTCTCAGTCAGCAAGGAATAAAAAAGTCACAAACATGTGTAAACATCCCTCAGTTCCGTTGGCAAGAATTTGGCTTCTTAAAATCCCATTCCCAGGGAAGATCAGCAGGTTATCTATCTCTTGATGAATTACCCATCATGTTGTCCTGTATTGTCTTTTTTTTGTTTCCTTGTACTCCCCTATCAGTCTGTCTGTAGATATCTGTTGTTTCTTGCTTTAAACATAGATTGTAAGCTCATCTGAGTCTATGTACACATGACAAACTTGTCCCGCAATAAGCTATTGCGGGACAAGGAAAATGCTATAAATATAGCACTTTGGTGTGTACACACGTGTTTGTTATATCGCAAAGGAGCGTTCACCTGTGTGAGCGCTCCTTTGCGATACAATAGCAGTGCATGGTGGGCACCCACGGCCCTAGTCCAGCTGCAGGGCTTCAGGTGGCAGCGAGGGCTGCCGGAGCTCCCATCGCCACCTGAAGCCCGGGGGCTGAGCTAGGGGGCTGGCTCGAATCCTCGCCGGATCGAGCCAGCCCCCTAGCTCAGTCCAGGGGTTCGGGTGGCGGCAGGAGCTGCTGGGCTTAAGCTCGCAGCTCCTGCCGCCACCCAAAGCCCAGGGGCTGAGCTAGGGGGCTGGCTCGAACCGGTGAGGGCAACCAGTTCAGGCCAGCCCCCTAGCTCAGTCCAGGGGAGCCGCCGAACCTGACAGCTCCCAGAACAATCAATTTCACTGCTCTGCTAGAGCAGTGAGATTGACATATTTGACAGCTCCAATGTCCCAGAGTGGCCTCCTTTGGCACTCTGGGACATTTTCAGAGGCTGTCTAACGTGCAAAATGGGGACACACGAGCATTACTGCAGAACAGCTGTTCCGCAGTAATGCTAACCACTCTCGATTTGAGTGGTTTAACTGTTGCATGGCAAGAGGGTGTTGCTGTGCAACAGGGAAAATGATCATGTGTACATGGCCTGAGGCAGAGGTCATCTTTCTGTTGATTTTTACAATGCCTAGAGTAGATGGCAGGTGTAAAAGGCTTGGGGGGGGGAGGGTGTGTGTGTGTGTGTGTGTAAGCCTCCCTTAAACATATGCCCCTGGAAACTCCCTCTCTACCCTTCCCATGCTCCTACTCCACCCACAACACACATCACTTCAGCTTTGCTTGAGCCATTCGTCCTCTCCCATGAGAGGCACAATCAATGGGTTGTAGTGAGTAAAGTGCATCTCATGGGAGGAGAGGATGAAGAGGGGCAAGCAAGGCTGTTTTCAGCCCAAATTTGTTCTATTTCTGTGCCCGAATTGAAAACAATCAGGTTAATTTCAAAGGTTATTGTTTCCAGTGTCATAAGAGTTATGCAGTGAAGACCCGATTCAGATGGTCAGGCTAGATGATCATATTGCTTTCCTCTGTTGTTAAAATCTATGGATCTTGCTAACTGTTATTCATTGAAGTATAAATTAGCAGACTTGTGTCCTAAATCCAGTAATCTGTCAAAATGGAACCGAGTTAGATAACTACACAAGTTATAATGTTTATAGTACTCCAAACTATCAAGATATGCTCAGGTACTGTAGATGGTTGGCAGAGTCTCTACCTTTAAAGGCAACAATCAAAACAAATTCCAAAGGGGTAGCCGTGTTAGTCTATTGTAGAAAAATAATAGAGTCCTGTGGCACTTTTAAAGACTAACAGATTTATTTATCGTATGAGCTTTCGTGGGAGAAAACTGATACTAAATTAACTATTGTCTCACAGCCAGTAGCACACCAACTCATCACATGAAACTCCAAAGTTTATATAGTCACCAGGGCTCATAGAAGTAAGAAAAGGGAATTAGAGCCTGATCCAAAGGACAAGGAAGTCAGTGGACACCCTATCACCTCCCCTGTCCGCTACTGTCTTCAGTGGAACTATTCAGGTATTTCAAGTTAGGCACATATTTATGTACTTGGCTTGGTCCAAGGTGGACTGTCCAGCATCTTGCAGATTCAAGCCTTACATGGACAGGTTGGCATGGATTTTCCTGCAAATTACCATTATTCCTGTTCTTTGCAGAAATATTTCTTATGATATCTCCTTTTTTATGTATACTGAACTATGATTTTGAATTAGATTACAATTTTAAATTATTTTAATGTATCATGATATGCTCTTTTATGATGGTTACATATTTTTGGACAGCCAGCTTGGCAGTCTACAGACCTTTTAACATTTTTCCATTTATTAAAAAGAGTATATATAATTCTCATAGAATAGCACGCAAACTTACAGGTAAAATCACTGCTAATATGGACATTTACTGCACAATGGTATTTACCTTGACCATGGTATTTATATTATTATCTATATTTAGAATGAGAAATGCCACAATTGCCATGGTAAGTTTAACTACCACAGGTGCTGAATATCCAGTTTCTAAATGAACTCACAGTATTCAACTATATTCTTTTTGCAGAACCTGAGAATGTACTTTACACAATCAGCGATATATCGTTATTGTTTCTATTACAGTCATTGATCCGGGCCATACTGGGCGAGGCATTGTACAAACACAAAGAAATAGTCCCTACCCAAAGGGTTGCAAAGTAAAGTATACAAACAGAGGGTGAGTGGAGCAGACCACAAAAAAATGACATAATATTAATCAGCATGTAAAACAAAGCAGTCACAGAGTGCCAGTCATCAGTCCATTGACATAAATGAAATTGTGAACTGAAAGCCACAGAAAATTTTAATTGTATATATTCACAGAGGCCTTCTTAATCAACATGTGCCATGAATTAAACTAGATTTTCAATCAACAGTTTGAGTGTCTCATAAATACCTCTTTCTTGGACCTGTATGAAGTCAGCCAAATGCTCTCAAAAGAGTTTAATTTTCATCTGAGTGAATTATTTGTTTAGTATCAACAATATACTCATGTTATACAATCATAAACATAAGAACAGGCTTTGCCCTGAAGAGGTTGCAATAAAAAAAAGAAAAACATAAACATTATATTAATTGGGAAATGTAGAGGTAGATGGTTTAAAGTTACATAAATATCAAAGATGCATTTCAAATTATGATATGAAAGACTATGGTCAGTGATGTGATTCTAACTCAGAAGTACTACACACTATGGGATTTAGTGGCAGGTTATTTGTTTCACAAGTTTAAGTCAAAGAGTGATAATAACCTATATCACATTTAGATTTGAACAATTCTCCAGATGATACACTTGAATAATATACTCTAAGATAAATCACAGTTTAAATGTATTTTGGCTTTGTATCAATCTCTTGTCTAAGCAGAAACCTATTCTTTTGGTTTCTGGATGGGAAATATTAAAGCACATATTTTGTATTCATATATTCATTAATTTTTATGAGGGGCATTTTGGAGTCTTATGAAAAGCATGTTTAAATCATTTTTTCCCAAATGAAGTTGAGTTTTTACTTAGACATTCTTAAGGGCTATTGGCAGCCATCTCAGACTTTTCATGGTTTTGGAACATTAGGAGAGTTTTCTATGTAATGCTCGGTTTGACAGTGATCAGATTTACTATGGAACAACTTTAAAATGAGTAGTCATAAAACAAAGTTATAGAAAGAAAGATGGGAACTCATCTGCTCAGTTCTATAAAATGACCTGATGCTTACAGTGATGTCAGTTAATATGGACAAACTGGAAAAAGTCCAAAGGAGAGCTACAAAAATGATAAAAGATTTCAAAAACACGATCTATAAGAAATAGGTTTAAAAAACAGGTCTGTTTAGTCCTGAGAAAAGACTGGGGGGTAATGTCAGTCTTCAAATATGATAAGGGATGTTATTAAGAGGAGAATGATCAATTATTCTCCATGTCCACTGAAGGTTGGACAAGAAGTAAATAGCTTAATCTGCAATACAGAGTAAACTTTAAGACCTGCTCTTCATCCAAACTTTGTAGCTCAGGTCCATCTATGCTTTAAATGTTACTTTAGCATATTTTTTTGTTAGGACTCAATTTGCATGTAAACCTGCCATTGATCAATGTTTGGAATGATGAAAGGAACAGGTTAACTTTGGAGTTATGAGGAAGAAGTCTTTGATGTGGCTTCTTTAAATTGGTCTTTTTTAGTTAATTGTGATGAATTTGCTGTATACTGATAATGCTCAGGAATATGGCACACTGATAGCTCTTGGACTCTATCCTACAAGATGTCTTCCTGCTATAAAGCAACTGCAGATTCATAAAACTTTCCATTGTCTCCCTAGAGAATAAGTTTCCTCTTCTTTTCTTGGCCTTCACTTTGTGGCTGCTTCATCTGCAGTAACAATATTCTAAAATGCAAATGTATTCATCATTGTTTGATAACATGTGTCATCTAGCCAGAAACAGAGCTGTAAGTCTTGTATGTAGATAGTTCATATTTCCAAAAGATGGCACATTCCTAAATGATGGCTAGAATGTGATTGTCCTGGTCACACTTCCAAAAATCCAGTAACCTTACTGCATTTTGAAAGAGTAATGGGATATTTTTAAGTGATATAACTGGGTTAGCTTTTGGAAATCTCCATTGTCTTCCATGATATAACTCATAGATAATCTGAGGTAATTAGTGTAGAATAAAATACATAAGGTATTTATTTATACCAACTCTTCACCAGTGATAGGTGAAGCTCCTGCATCACAGTCAGCTCTGAATTTCTTTATACAAATTACTTCAGTGTGATTTCATGTTTAGATGGGTGATCTCTTCTGTTATCATCAGGAGTAACTTTTATATATTAGGAGTAACTTTTATATATTAGACCTCTTCTTTTATATGCCCTAGGGATTAAGTTCACCAATTCTTGAAAAGGCTGTGGCATAAGAATAGGAAGTCCCCCCCATATTATTACATACAGGTTCAATTCTATAGCATAATAAATGCAGACTTTTTAAAAATGGCTAAGAAACTGTTTGAAGGTAGGTAAGAGAGACCAAATTTGAGTTACTATTAGCCAGAAAAAAAGATAATTGGAATAAGAAAATTAGATTTAAGAAAATTAACTGGTGAATTCAATCAGAAAAAAATTAACTGGTTGCTGATACCATTAATCTTGTCCTCATCTAATGCAGCTGATAAGGCTGAAGCAGAGGAAAGCTAAATAGAAAATACATCATTTTCCACCTGTGCACCCAAGTCAAGCCAGGTGTAACTTCTTAATCCTCATATATCTTTGCCTCTTATTTTAAGACTCTAAAACTATGTTCAAAATATCACTGCTTAATTTGCGTACTGTACAAACGACAAAAATAGATTCTTGCAAATCCCTGATTCCGTATTTCAAGCAGGGTTATTTTTGCACTGCTGGTTCCTTAGGGGAAGGAGAGGCCTCCAAAACCCCACAACCCAGTTTCACTCCTTGTGTGCTATTTCAGTCAGTGATGTAAGGAACAACAGGACTTGAACCCAGGCCTGCAGGGATACCAGGCAGCCAACATCCACAGACAAGCTCTTGTGTAGGGATCAGAGACATTGGCAAGCAAACAAAGGCACTTGAGAAGACAAAGATATTGAAATAAAATGTGTCAGGGCAGCGAGAGGGGTGATTTTGCTAAATATGTTATTAGAAGTGAGACCAAGGTGTGTGGCAGAGACAACCCAGGCCTGCTGATAGTGGGGAGAGTAGAATGAGGGTAGCCAACTTGAGCAGGGTTACTGAGCATGCTCAGTACTAGCCCAGCAGCAAATCTGGGGGGGACACATGGCCCTGCATGCCGGACCTACAGTGTTGGAAAGAAGCTGCAAAAGAGGAGGTGGAGGTAGCATGGGGATGTATGAAAGGGGAGTGTTTGCGGGCAGAGAACAGGAGAACAGCCCAAAATTGTGGACAGACTGCACACAGGAGGAAGCAGTGGATATGGGACAAGCATAGGGCTGTCAGGCCTAGGAAAGACTGATCTAGCAACCCAACGCCGAGCTAGCTAGAAAAGGAGGAAGAAGAAATTCAGGAAATCTTGACTGCGGTGCTACCCATGTAAGCATAACTAAACAAACTTCCTGTTACATAGTCTTCAGCTAAGTAGTCTTTATATTCTATGGTAATTAAAATTCTTGTGGTTTGGGATACTTGATATGAAATAGGCAACAATCTCTTCCCCTTATTTTCCTAATGGACTCATTCAGGTTTTCTTTCTTGTGGTGGGAGCGAGGTTTTTTGGGTTGTCACTAGCCGGCTAAACTTCATTTTACTGTGGCACATACTTTCTTAAAAATTTAACACAAAACATGTTAACTTTTGGGCCCCCTGAGAACTCTGAAATCAGCTAGGAATTTTAACTGCATGCCATTCACTTCAAGGTTCAAGAAACAAAGAATTCACATCAGTATAAAAAAGTTTCATGAATGAATATTTTCCCCATCCCACATCCATTATGGAAGTTCACAGTGTGACATACTTCTTTCAGTGCTATATTCAGTTTATAAATATGATCATAATAAGCTCCTACCATAGAGATGCACCGCCCAGCAGGTCTGATGTGGTGATTAGGAAGCGAAGTTCTTTCAAAGGAATTTCTTTCATAACTGTTCAATGGCACAGTGCAATAAAAGTGATACATTTGTAGGCTACAGTGCCACCATCGTTCCACTTGAACCAAAGAAATTAAGATTTGAAAATTCTATAAAAGATTTAAAGAAAAGCACTTAGAACAGATTTCTAGAAACCCTTAGTCCAGATAAACGGGTTAAAGACATTGGTTTTGAAAGATATTGTTTGACCAGTAGGCAATAAGGTTTCCATTTATAAAATGTTTTTATTTATATGAAGGAAGGGAGTGCCAACTCCAACTACTGCACTGGAGGATCTAGTTATAATCTCCTTAAAACTTACTCTCAACTCAAATAGACCCACTTCAGTTTACATGAAAATGCAATAAATCATAACAGAATAAGAAGAGACATCTTGCAAGAGAGTTAACAAGACTGGTTCCTGCAATCACAGTGAAACTGTTGAATAGGATCTAAGCTCCCAGCTGTAATCAACACAGTTCAATTAAATTATGAAAAGTCACATGCCTCTTTGTGCAACTGAATCTCTAAAAATCCAAGCTTCATGCTGAGGTTCATGGGAAATCCCATATATCCACCCATTTCCTAAACAATGTAAAAGCAAACAAAAGATGTGAAATATAATATTTACAAAAATATTGCAGCACCCTTGATCTGGCAAGCCTTTGTGTGTAGAACTCCTACTGAAGTCAGTGGGAGTGCTATGTCTGGAGGGTTTGCAAGGTTGAGTGCAGATGCTCTGAAGAACCATATACCCCACAAGGTTCCCATGCAGGAAGCAACCATCATTTGTCAGCCTGTGCTTTCTGATTACAGAGCAAGGTGGTGGCAGGAAGGACAGAGCTTGACAGCAATGCCATAGTCACGACACCCCCTCCTGCTCCACACCAGCTACTGCTAGAACAGGCTATAGGGGACAAGGGTAGTACATGGTTGTTTCTCTTTTCCAAATATACCGTAGAGGGTGCTGGTTAGCATGCTTCTCCTAGCACTCATGGAAACAACTTGTCTGTACCTGGCCTTCACAGGTACAGTGCCTCACCACAATCTGCTCTGACCCAATGCACTATTTCTATCTCAACAGTCCCACTGATTCAGCTCAGGAGGTAAGACCCTTCTCCATGAGAAATTCCAACCCTTTAGCTTGATGCATGTAACACCACATCAGAAAAGCATTAATATTCTGTACAGGCATATGAAAAAACAATTCCAGCAGAGCTTCGCTAACCTACAGTTGTGCTGTCTTATAGAACACAATTCTTCAGACAAAAGCAGCCTTTGCAGGAACGTTTTTCCTTTTCTGAACACTGCCTTCACAATGCATTGCTTGGAAAATCCAAGCTTGCCTTCAGGCTGTCCCTGAACATTATAAATAAACTACTCAGATTAAATTCCAAAGGGGTAGCCGTGTTAGTCTATTGTAGAAAGACAAAAGAGTCTTGTGGCACTTTTAAAGACTAACAGATTTATTAATCGCATGAGCTGTTAGTCTTTAAAAGTGCCACAAGACTCTTTTGTCCTACTCAGATTAAGTACTAGATACTTTGCAAGATATTGAACAACCAACAACATATGTGAATTAGTAAATGTAATCCTCCTCCAATATGAAGGTATCTTAGGGGGAAAGATGGCAAATTTAAACAAGAAAAAAATGAAGGCTGCTCTCTGAAAAAATTAATCTGTATTCCTTGGTTAGCAAGAACCAAATGGAAAATTACCATATGCTGCTTTGGCAGGTCTTGAACACCAAAGGCTAGGTGCTACAACTGCCCAAATGTGCCAAAATTCAGATCTGTTGGAAGTGGAAGCAACTCTATTGACCATAACAGAGCTTCAGCCACTTTAAACAAGTCTGAATTTAGTCCAGTACATTGAGTTAAATATTCACTTGCCACAGAGCTAAGGATATTACTAACCAAGCTCCCTCAACATAGCAGAAAACTATTCCACTGATAGAATCTGACAGGTAAAAGAGCAAGAAGATGACAAGAGTCATGATAAAATAGAGCTGTCCACTACAGGCCAAATTCAGAGGCGACATGTACAAATTCATAGGTAAATTTGATACCATTACCTTAGGCTTGAATAGAAATTTGAACTGGCTTTCTCATTACAATAAATAACTTTCCCCTATCTCTACCTCCCCATCTTTTAATATGTTGTTCCAACCTATTTGAATCTAATTTGCTCTGATTTGCTGAAGTACTCTGGCCTGATCCTATGACTTACATGTCTCTGCATTTATTTTTCCTCCCATTCCATAAGTTCATCTTCAAGTGTCTGATGAAGTGAGATTTTCTCCCATCAAAGCTCATGCAATTGCATCTAACAGCATGAGCAGTCAACAAGAAGACAGTCTAGCGCTTCGGGATATGTGCATCTTTAAGGTTCCAAAACTACTCACATAATAAGAGATCATGTAGCAAGAAAGGCAGCTAACCCAAATGGGCATGATTGGGGGCTAAGTTTAAACTGCACTAACACATAGGTTAATGTACATCTTCTGCCTCCAAAACATATACGTTCCAACTCTGTAGTGGGAAAAACAACAGTAGCTTAAGATTTTAATTGCCTCCACATCATACAACACAATTAGTAAGTTAATTATTTTGCGTTAATTACAATTCCTACAGTAGTAGTAATAGAAAACTTCATCCCCAATAGCGATAGAAAAAACTAAGTGCAGTTACTTCTGTTCATTTAATAGAAAAATTAGAACCATCCACAGGACAAGTATTTTGTTTCATGGCAACATCTGAGATATTAACATTTGTTTTCGGAAAACCAAAGAAATATCAGACAGGAACAGACCTCTAGTAGTCACTGAATGCACCCCACATACCACCATGCACTATGCTAAGGCAGGATCTAAACCACCCCAACAGATGTGTAACATGTTATTAAAACCTCCAATGGTAGAGATTCCAGAACATCCTGGGTAACCTATTCCAGTACTCAAATATTCCCTTTCGTGTCTTATGTACCACATTCCTGTTAGTACAGCCCAGAAAAATATTAGCCATTTCCACAACTGCATCATACTTTTGGCTCACATTCAATTTGTGATTCACTTTTCAGTGATACTATTCCCCATTTTGTAGTTGTGCATTTGATTTTCCACTTCCTTTGTCATTCTATTTACTGAATTTCATCTTGTTGATTTCAGATAAAATTCTCAAGTTTTTCAATGTCATTTTTAATTCTAATTCTGGACTCAAGTGCTAGCAACCCCTCCTAGCTTAATGCTATCTACAAATTTTATAAGCATATTCTCTAATCCATTATCCAAGTCATTAGTGAAAATATTGACTTGTTCCAGATCCAAGACAATCCACTGCACAATCCCACTAGATATGACCTCCCAGTTTGATAGTGAAACTTTGATAACTACTCCTTAAGTACTGTTTTCCAACCAGTTGTGTACCCACTTTATAGTTATTTCATCTGGACCACATTTCCCTAATTTGCTTATGAGAATGTTATGTAGTTTGTGTCAACTAAATGTTCAGATACAATTTGTCTACTGCTTTCCCCTCTCCACTAGGTCAGTGACCTTGCCAAAGGAGGAAATTAGGCTAGTTTGAGACCTTTTGTTTTTCACAAACCCATGTTAGCTATTACTTATAAGCCTATTAGCCTCTGCTTCCTTACACATTTACTGTTCAATAATTTGTTCCAGTATCCTTACGGGTTCTGAAGTTAGGCTCATTAGTCTATAATTTCCAGGATTCTCTTTGTTTCCTTTTTTTAAAGGTAGGTGCTATGTTTACTATTTTCCAGGCCTCTGGGACATCACCTGTCCTCTGAGAGTTCTTGAAGGTAACTGCTCAGAACCCAAGATTGCTTCAGCTAGTTCCTTAAATATCCTACAGTGAATTTCATCTGACTGGATGACTTGAATACATCTAACTTAGTTAAATGTTCTTAACTTGTACTTTCAAGACTCTGGATTGTGTTCCTTATTCTTACTATTAATTGTATTAAGCATTTGATCACAATTAACATTTTTAGTGAAGACGGAATCAAAACAGGTATTGAACACCTTTGGCTTCTAGGTGTTGTCCATTATTAGCTCTTCTTCTCTGCTAAGTATATACTTCTGACCCACATCCATAAGTGTGGACAGCACCTTCATGTACCTATGCTAAAAACTAAAGGTTTCCACAAAAAAGTGCAATAATCATGACAGTGATTTTGGTCCTGGAGCCTTCCACTCCCCCAGTATTACTCCATGTGACACATCAGTTAACTCCCACAGACATAAGCATCACTAATTTGCTTCACTTGTAAGAATCAAAACCTCATTCACTGGTCACATAACTGCTCTCTTTTTGCATGGGTACTTTGGCAAATTTTATTTTTAGTTACACTAACACATCCATTTATTTATGTTTCCTCTTATTTAAGATGATCAAGAAATCAGGGAGCTGAGATCATCTGTAAAGAGATAAACACACAGATACTATTCATGAATCTAAATGAAATACAAGAAATTGCAGGTGGACTAAACTGTAGGAATGGCAAGGGAATCCATTTCAAAGAAAACATATAAAAACTACTTCAAAACTTGTGACTAACTTTTCAAAAGTGATAATAAGTCATGACTTTGTAACAAACACCAGAAACAAAAGGCTACATACTCTCAACCTTTTTTAGCAGGCTGAGTATGTGTATTCATAAAGGATAAACCCAGCACTAAGAAACTCCCTCTCAATTAGGGGTAGAGCAAGAGGTTTTCAATGCTACCTAAGCAAGTAAATGACTAGTGAAGACATGCTGTCACGTCTATAGGTTGTGGTCAAAATAACCAGTTCCGTTTTCCACAAAGGGGCATATTTTATATATGTGCTGTAAAATAAATTACATTTGACTGTATTTTTAGTTCCTTCTCCAGGGTGAGCCCCACCCACATTTTCCCAATAGACATCAATTTGTTAGGGAGCTTTTCCTGCAGCCAGTAAATGAAATCATCTTTACCCAAGGTCAGTCTTTTCTACAGCAAGCCTGGGAATGTTCAGTTTAAAGCTGAACTAATAGGGCTGTCTCTGATTATAACATCTCATTTGAGCTGAATTTTAAAGTGACCTCTCTTAGACATATTTAACCACTGTTTTACAGTGCATAGTTCTTTGACTACATTCTTTGTACATTTTGAAAAAGGAAAATCATCAATGAACAAACTGCAAATACAGAAGAGAAACTTCTGTCCAACCAATAACAAGAAATTCTTGATAACATCTTCAATTTTTTTCCCCAAAGATAACAGTGGGCTAACTGAGAGTGTTGCTTTGTTTTCCTCAGTTTTGATGATGATTGAGCAGGATTTCATCCAGGATCATAATACTCTACAGCCAGGCTACGCAGATATAGAATATTCATACAGGCACAAATTTTCAAAACTAGCCTTTAAAAAAAACTGTTGCACATACAACAGTTTTTCCAAGCTAAAAACAGCTGTAATTTATCTATCCAATGTACTCATGAAAATACTATTTCAGAGACCTGTTCAAAAATCTTCCCCACTGTCTGAACACTGTTCTGCAGATACACTAAATCATGCAGTTCACTTTGTCCAAGAAGACAGAACAGTTAGAATTAGATTCAAACATATTGTATGGTAGAATACTAAAAAACACTGAAAGAAGATGTGAAGGATATCACTTAATTGTGTTACCAACACAGAACCAATTGTTCTGGAAAAGTATTCTGGAATCATGCCAAAGAACATACCACATCCTAGAAAAAACTCAGCCTGACATCAGTTAGCACTTTTCTACTATAAAATATTCAGCAATTGAAGACACGACAGATTATTTCCTTCAACAACAAACACTGTTCAACTTTTAGTTGCTTTGCAGGGTTGTTGTTAGTATCTGATACGGTAAATGTTCACCTGGATGATGTCCAGAAAATAAATAAACTGAAGAGGTTTAAAATAAAGTGATTTCATGCTAGAGACATGTTGGGATTAACTTGCGACATGAATCTAGATATAGGTGCTAAAACATCACTATTGTTTCATGAATTAACCAATCTACTTAACATAATAAAATTTGGGGGCCTGACTTTCAGCCATATCTACACTATATAAATAACATTAAAGAGGGATGGATGACAATGGATTTGCATGTACAGGGTAATGATCTGGATTGAGGAAAAGGAAAAGCCCAGATTTTCAAAAGTGGTCTCTAATTTTGGGTGCTCAACTGTAGAAACATAGGGCTTTATTTTCAGAGGTAAGAAGCACAGAAAATTCAAAGGGAGTGATGGGTGCTCAGCTCCTCAGAAAATCAGATCTGGCTAAACTTTTCTCTCTTCAGATTCTTACAGCACACTTGTCACCATATTACCCAAGGTCACAAGTCACTTGTGGAAAAGTGGGATTTAGTAGGTTGTCCAAGTTCACTCTGAGTATGAGGTTGAGCTGCAATAGTTCCCAAAAGTGTTGATGTCCAAGACCTGCTCTCTTAAAGAACATTATGGTATAACATACATAATATGCATTTATTAATAGTTTAGAACTGATAGCATGCTTGATATTGTATAAGATACAGATCAACATATGGGCCCTGTCCTTTTGTGTTTACAAACTAACTAAGCAACAATAACAAACACATTGAAAGATCTGGAAGAATATTCTGTATTAAAGTGAGGGGAGTAGACTGTTTTTCAAACAACGGGTCCATAACAGATTTATTTTTTTTGCCTTCTCTCTATTGAAAATACAGTATCTGCAGACTTCTTTATTGTGAGCTGAAAAGTTATCTGCATAGCTAAGATATTTGCTATTTTTCTTTGCTTGTAATTCAGTTTTGTTTTTAAACACTAAGCTTCTAATTGAATATTTATGTTTGTATATTCTAAAAGCTTTCTGTATAGTATAAAGTATCTCCCTATTGAACAACATTGATCTTAGTTGCCCTTACACCTTTTGGCTATGTCTACACTTAAAGTGGACCTTGTTAAGTCGACTTAACAAATTGACTACACTTTAAGTTGACTTTGTTAAGTTAACTTAACAGCTGAGAAAGCTGGTATATTGGCTTTAAATTGATTTAATAAAGTTAATTTAGCATTAATTCCCGTCTACACTGGGCTTAAGTCAACTTAAGGCTTAAGTCGACTTGCAAGGAGGTGTTATTAAGTCGACTTAAGGAAATGCTTAGATCAAGTTAAGAAAAGTCCAGTGTGGACTCAGGTTTGTTTAGGTCAACTTAAGCATCCTTAAATCAATCTAACTCGCAGTGTAGATGCACCCTTTGAGACTTAACCAGGATGAATTTCAATTTCAGCCTCTCAGTTGCCTGAATATTTACTTGCTTGCAGGGATTTCCCATGGACAACAGAATTTAAAACACAAACAAGAAAACTAAAAATTGGTTAATTTTGCATGGCCTTAAAAATCACTTTTCCTGAAGAAAAGAAGAAACCTTTTGTGTAGCTTCATGTAGTTCTTATCCCAACAAACAGTTCACACCTAATAATACTGAGTTCACTTGATCCCAGCTTCTTCTTCCAGCTTTTGTCTTATTTATCATATTTGTCTCTTTCAGCCTAACCTTACAATAGTCTTTGACCATGCAGTCTATTTAACATATCAGATCAGAAACAATCCATCACCAATTCCAAAGGGGTAGCCATGTTAGTCTAGGTCAATCCATCACCAGTTACTCCCTCCCTTAGACTCTGCTCTGTTATCCCACTCCATATTGAAATAATTTAATTCCCCCAGGATAAAGGTTTTGGCCTTCTTACATGCATCTCTTCTCTGTGAAAAAACATTGCCAGTTTTACTCTAACCATCTTGAAAGTCTATAACACATGTTCTCAAACTTTTTTATATCATCAGTCATATGAAAAATCAACATTGGCTCATGGACAGTCACCTATTAATCCTGTTAAACAGTAAATTAAACATCTTTAAAATCAGCAGGTCTGGATAACTTGCATGCAAGAGTTTTCAAAGAGCTGGCTGAGCACTCTGAACCATTAACATCGATTCTTAATAAATTTTGGAATACAGGCAAAGCTCCAGAAGACTGGAAGAAAGCTAATGCTGTGCCAATATTTTAAAAGGGTAAACTGGATGACAAGCAATTATAGGCCTGTCAACATGACATGGATACTGGGCAAAACAATGAAACAAGCAATAAGAGACTCAATTAATAAAAAATTAAAACAGAGTAATGCCAATGAACATGAATTTATGGAAAGTAGGTCTAGACTAATCTGATAGATTTTTTTAATGAAATTATAGGTTTAGTTGATCTAAGAAATCCTGTTGATGCAATATGCTTAGATTTCTTACGGCATTTGATTTGATACCACATGACATTTTCATTTAGAAATTAGAACAATATAAAATCAACATGACATATATTAAATGGAAAAAGCATTTGATAGGTCTCAAAATGTAATTGTGACTGGGGGGAAATTATTGGAGGTGGATGTTTCTAGTAGGGTCTCACAGGGGTTGATTCTTGGCTCAATGGTATTTAATATTTTAATCAGTGGCCTGAAGAAAACAAAATA
This sequence comes from Pelusios castaneus, assembly GCA_007922175.1. NCBI lineage: Eukaryota > Metazoa > Chordata > Testudines > Pelomedusidae > Pelusios > Pelusios castaneus. The sequence continues at coordinate 23,507,370 of ML685766.1, forward strand.
ATTACTGATAATATTTGCAGATGACACAAAACTGGGGGATGGGGAGTAGTAAATAATGAAGAGGGCAGATCACTGATGCAGAGCAAGCTGGACCATTTGATAAATTAAGAGCAAGCAAAAATATGTATTTCAATACAGCCAAATATATGGTTATCTAGGAACAGAATGAAGACACTACATAGGATGATGGACTCCATCCTGGGACACAATGACTCATAAAATGTGTTAGAGTTATGGTGGATAATCAGCTGGACATGATCTCCCAGTGGAATGCAGTGGCTAAAATGGCTATGAAGTCCTTCAGGATACAATACAGGAATATATCAAATAATAGGGATCTTATATTACCATTATATTTGGCACTGATGTGATGGCTTCCAGAATACTGTATCCATTTCAGGTGTCCACACTTCAAGATCGATGCTGATAAACTGGAAAGGGATAAAAAGAACCACAAGAATGATTAAATGATTAAAAACATGCCACAGGATTGAGCTACATCATCATAACTATGTCTCCATACCTCTGAGAGCAATAGCTACGGTGATCGAAACGCCAGTGTAGACAGCAGGAGGTTAATGGAAGAATTTTCCCTTCAATTTAGCTACTGCCTATTGGAGAGGTGGATCAGCATACATAGCCTTATTCTGAGAGATACTACTAGCTTAATCTATTTAGCTTATCAAAGAGAAGGACCAAAGGATGATTTCATCACAGTTGCTAAGAACCTACGTGGGAAATTCTTAAAATTTCATAACAGATGCACTCTAATTCAACAATACCTATTGGACTTGAAGAATATATTAATTCAGGGAAGTCCTATGACCTGAGTTGTGCATGAGGTCAGCTTATATGACCGCAGTGGCCACTTCTGGCCTTAAATCTCAGATGGCACAAACCACTTAGGTGATTGCATAGCAGTTCTGTAGCAACTACAGCAATTCCTAGAGCTGAAAAATAGGAAAACACATTGAAAATAAATTTTATTAAAAAGGCACCTAAATTTAACACCTGGAAACCAGTTCTGTCAGACGTGTTCTGAACCTGTATAGAAAGACAAGAGAGACTTGAAAGGAAAAGAGATCGGAGAAGACAGCAGCTGCTGGTAGGCCCATCCAGGAAAGTGGTGACTGTAGCCTGAGTAGGACCTGCAAAGAGTACCCAGGGAGTGGCTGCAGGAGGAAGCTTAGAAGGGGGTCAGGGAGGAGCCCTAGAAATAGGATGCAAAAACATGGGAAGGAAGCACCTCTGGAAACTGAAGCAAAGTTTGTACAAAATGTAAGGCAAGCATCAACTTTCAGAGGAGGGCAATGGGAACTAGTCATTGTCCTGTCAAAGAGCCTAGAGACAGAAGAGCCAATCTGATGGCTGCATATTGCTTACTTTGGACTTCTCCTATCAAAGAAAAAGGACTTTTTAGACCCTGTTGTCATTGGGAGGGCAATTCATGAAGCATAGGGGAGGAAAGCAAAGGACTGCTTTGTTTGGACTGTTGTTACTCTACTCTAGAAGGGATAGCTCTCAGTGGTTTGACCAGAGGCCTGAACTAACCAACCAACAGAGTAGGAAAGACTGCCTACCTTTGGGGAAGGAAACAGACAGTATCTGTAACCAATACCGGAGAGGTAAGCCATTTCATGACACTGATAGATGGAGATCTTCAAAAATGTTTAATAGTCTGTCTGTGTTTATTAATAGCTGTTTAAGTCAAATGATAAATTAAAGAAAACACATACTGATAAATACATTCAAACACCTATCAGATCTGAGAATGTTCACAGTCTGCTGTGAGATCTCTACTCAATCTTCTAACAAAGCCAGAGAATGTCAAAGATGACATCCCTGTAAATTGTTTAGACCTTTTGTGCGCTATTATAATTGGGGGATGTGAGGAGAGAAGACATATTAAATGTTTTTCTTTTTTGGCAGAAAATCTTTAAGGGTTTTAATACAATAAAGTATTAAAACACATTTAAAGCTGCTCATGTCCTTAGGTATGTTGTTGGATGAGTACCTTAAAAACATTAAAATAAGCAGCTCCATGTAAAAAAAAACAAAACACACATATAATTATACTGTCTATTGATCTTAATTGAAGAATTGTCTCTTAACCACTATGGAAAATCCAAAGGGCACTATGACCCTTTTCCTAGCCTCTTCCCTTCAGTTCCACAAAAATCAAAACCAAGATGAAAGAGGGCAATCATGTTTCAAGTTTTCATCTGTGGGAACAACAAAAGTCTCACAATGTGAGATCCATAGTGGCCTACATCCTGCTCTGCCCAGAGGTAAGAAAGCTCAGGCAACCAAGAAGGCCTGCAGTGTAAACAAATTGCTGATCTCAGTAGGTCTCCTCTCTCTGCTTGATTAAATAGAAGGGCTTCTCTTTAGGGTTCTCTACGCTTGCTTATGCTTTGTTGTAGGGATGTGGTTAGAGCACTTACAATTTTTGTTTCACCCCTTTTTTTTAGTTAATATTAGAAGGTATCAAACTACCAAAACACAGAAAATACTCTGATTTTGATTTTTGCAAATATTTCATCCTTTATAGTTCCAATTTAATTTAAATTTAATAATTAATAATAAACATACACAGTAAACATCTTAAAAGTCACAATTTAGCATTTGCTTTAAAAAAAATAATAAAAAGGTAAACTTGTAGCCAAAAAGCCCCACACATCTCCTTTTTGCTATTTTATTTTTCCCCAGCATAAGGAGTTCTTTATTTTACTGTATGTTATGACAAGGACAGAAATTTCAGTGACTTTTTGATCTCTAATAGATGAGGAGGTTTTCTTGACAGAAAAACCCACATCCAAAGTCTATTTCAGAGTCGACACAAGTTGCTGCGTAATAAGCCCCTTGAAATACAAGCATGCAACATTTGGGTCTATATAATTAATTGCAGATATCAACCAATTTGTGAGAAGCATTTGGTTACCAAGAAAAATTGAACTTCTTTCAATTAATGCTTCCAAATGCTAGACAGGAAAATTGCAAACGCAGAACAGCATCAAAGCAGATACCGTAGATTTCCTACCCACCTTTAAAACTACCACCAGCGTATACTTAGCTATTTTCTTTGGGGGTAGGAGGAAAATCTCCCTTTTCTACTTAAAAGAGAGACTCTGAAAGTAGCAGATTGTCCTGCTCTTGCATATAAGAAGAGCTGGAATAAGAAAATGCCACAGCTATGTTTGGAGGAAAACAGCTGCTTATTCTCTGTTCTGGTTTTACAAGTATTACAGGACTCTCATCCATCCAAGACTACCTGAGCTATACTGAATAAAAATAAAATGAGAGAGAGAGAGAGAGAGACACTAATTATAGGACCATTTCCAAAAATAACCATCCGAATACTGCAATGTGATTTGTTGAAAAAAAATTCCAAGATGCTCCATTTGCAAGCATTGAAACTCTTGGGTAGATGATTTAAGTGGAGGTTAGATCTGGTGACTAATTTATCTACTTCCAAGATAGAAGCCACCAATATTCTAATATAATAATCTCAAAAGTGGTATGTATGGAAGAACAATAACATTTCCAGGAATTATATCATATCAAACTGACAAGCATGGTAACAAACTTCTGGGAGAAAAAAAAAAAAATTAAAGCCTGGCCAAAAAAAAAAAAAAAAAGCCTTTTGAGTTGCATGGACTTCATTCATGTCACACTGCTGAATCACAGCATGAAGAAAAGATAACTGAGACATGTATTTTTACATTTAGGGCCAAATTCAGATCAAGTGCAAGCTGATGAAACTTAATAGATAGCAAGACATTTTAAAAAATTTCTTAGTTCATTCTGGCTTCCCTCTAAAGAATTCTCTGGATTTCAGTGGGGTTGCACCCTCTTGTACCAGCTCTTAATCTGTCACTTACAATACGAAAGATTTGTTCTCACTCTTGTTATCATGGTTGGACTTAAGACAGCTGTCATTCTAGCTGATAAAGCAGAATTCTTGAGTATGTTCTCATTCTGTTATCACTTGATTTATTGTTAATAACTGCACAACATGGAGGCGAGGGTGATGGGAGACATAAATTAACAGTTGATCCTGGTTAATACTATGTCAGCATCTGCTATTAATGTGGAAATCTTGAAAAAACAGCTTTCTTCAAGAAAAGGAAGCTACTGTTACATTTAAAATATATTCTGTAGCCCATGGGACCCTGGTTAAGTGGTTGGGTGGGATGATTTTTTTGTGGGCATTTATGCATGTTGGGAGTGAATGAGTGATACTATTTGTGGGACACTGTGGGTAGTGGCTATGGGGAGCATTACTATGGTCTCAAACATTCTACCTGAATCTCTGAGGAATCCTTGAGCAATTTAATATCATTTTCCAAATAAGGACTTGGATGTTTATTGCTCTGACAAACTCCTGCTAAGGATTTGGCAATAGAATCACTTTTTTTTTTTGTCATCATGAGGATCAGTAACGTGCCTGTACCACTGTCTCACAAAAATACATATTAAGTTAAGAGAGATGAACTGAAATGACTTTCGTTCCCATTCACGATTTGGTTTAACTGTTAATCTTTGTCCAATGGAAACAAAAACAGACTTGTGTTGTTTTAGCTGATTTTCATTACCAGATTTAGTTTGCCCGGTATTTCACATCATTGCTTAGACTCAAAACTATTAACAGGAGAATAAAAGGACAGGAGTCAAAACATCCATCTCTCCATGCTAATACTCCCTCAATGAGACTATTACCAACTCTAATGCAGGGCTACTGAAGTCTTAACCATGTAAAAGGCATTTTAAAGAGAACTAGATATATCTAGTTGGAACGCAAAACATCAGTTTATGTGTAGACATAGGCTATGTACACACTACAAACTTGTCCCGCAATAAAAGCTATTGTGAGACAAGAAAAGCGCTATATTTATAGCGCTTTGGTGTGTACACACCTGCTACTTGAATCGCAAAGGAGCATTCACTGTGTGAACGCTCCTTTGCGATACAAGAGCAATGCATGGTGGGCACCTGTCCCACCACGCACTGCCTACAGCCAGCCCCCTAGCTCAGCCCCGGGGCTTCGGGTGGCGGCAGGGGCTCCCGCCGTCACCCAAAGCCCCGGGGCTGAG
>ML685766.1:23512862-23576275 GCA_007922175.1 Pelusios castaneus
AGCCCCAGGGCTGAGCTAGGGGGGTGGCCTGAGCTGGTTGCCCTCGCTGGTCCAGCCGGCCAATCCCCCAGCTGCGGAACCTGGCATTTTGATATATCAATTTTACTGCTCAGCTAGAGCAGTGAAATTGACATATTTGACAGCTACAGTGTCCCAGAGTGGCCCGGTTTGGCACTCTGGGACATTTCCGGAGGCTGTCAACGGCGCAACAAGCATCCACACAGGCTGTACCAGGGAACAACTGTTCCGTGGTAAGCTTTACCACCCTCATTTGGGGTGGTTTACATGTTGCGCGGCAAGAGGCTGTTGCCGTGCAACAAGAAGCTTTCATGTGTGGACACTTTGATAGCTATCGCGCGGTAAGGAGCCTTACTGCGCGATAAGTCTGTAATGTGTACAAAGCCATAGTCAAACGTCATTGTCTTCTCACTGCCCATACAGTGCCCAATCCTGAAGCTGTAGCCTCCCTTTGGGGAGTTCTCTCTCACTAGCTTCCTGTAATGCCAGAGAGAGACAAACTTCATTTCCATCAGTGATCCACACCAAGAGAACCCTGATGATGCACAACACAGGATAAATGAATCACCCTGCGGTTTCCTGCATCAATTTAATGAGTACAAAGTTGCTTGGCCTATTCTCTATGTCATCACCCCTCTCTTTATACAGCCTTGAAGTTGGCTCCTTTTTTCCAGTTTCCATAGTTACAGTAAAGGCTTAGAACATGAGTATGTTATGCAGGCTCCTAGAGCTAGCTCAGTGACAAAAACCCACCCACGTCTTATAAACCATGGGGGTCAACTGTTAGATGATTCACTTAATCTTCCTAAAAATGCAAAATCAATCACGGGCTCACAGTGCTGTACCTCAAAACAACATGAGAATAATGCCATATTTTAATTATATATCACCTTTTATCCAGAAGGGTCCTAAAGTGCTTATATTATTTAGCAGCTTCTTATCTTCAGAACAGATCCACAGACTGTTTCTCATATTAATCTCCTAGGGGATAACGTATTGATTGAGAAAAATAAGAATGCTGAGAATGAAAGGCCAAGAATACTCCAGGTCAATTTCAAATATAAACTAAAAATTAATGGAAAATGATGTACTGTACTTGACAAGACAAAGCCAGTGAAAAAGAATGCCTCCTCCCAGCCCCATCACTAGGAAGTTAATGACTTATATTCATAGTCTAAAAACACTGTTATCATAGATGATAACTAACTGGTCATGGAATGAATTCCCAGAAAAGGCAGATCAGACATCATCACTAAAGATATTAGGTGTGATAGGGGACACTTGCCCCATTCTGATTCTCCAAGGATTTACTGGACCCCATGGACTGAAGCAGCCATATCCCTCCAACCCTGCTGGGAATGCCCCAGTTGGATAAGAAAGAGCCAAGCAGCTCAGTCAGGGCTGGTTACTGAGGGGGAGGATGCAGACTGCTGGGTCTTTCCAGGGAGCTGAGACAGGCTCCGAATCCCAAGCTCATGCACACAGAGTCCCAGAGAGATCCCAGACAAACCCAAAGAAGGAATCCAGCTGCCAGAAACTGCACCAGCTGAGGACACTGGGGAATCGTGCATCATCACCACAAAAGATAGGATAGAAAGTAGCTGATGGGCTTAAATGTTGCTACTGTGGGGGAATAGGGAGCTGAGTCAGCCTTGGAAGGATTCCTGCTGACTCAGCAGAGAATACCCTGGGCTATGGCTCAGGCTCAGAAGACTCCAGACATTGGTCCATAGCATTCTACAGGGAAGTGGCAGCCATACTGACTCTGACCATTAGGCCAGGCAGCTCTGAGAGAGACAACAGCCACATTGACTTTGGCCATTAAGCTGCACACCTTGAGGCTAAGGGCACAGAGCCACAGGGTTACAGCTACCCCTTCACAACCAAATAGGAGACGGGCATGCTTTCCCCATGACAGAAAGAAACAAACAGTCCTAAAAAGTCAGAGGTCTGAAGGTGATGCAAATAATCTTTTCTAGTTCTATAATATATGAACTAGATCCTGTGCTGATACTAATCAATGTAGTTCCACTGTAGTCAATTGAGCTATCCCTATTTACCCAAGGAGAGGGTAAATAGGGATAGCTCAAATGGCCCTTAAATCTAGCATTTATCAATTATGATAATGGCAAAAGGTGGGAGGATCAGCTATTGTTCAAGTCACACTCATTTTTTGTATGTTCACAACTGCCATTGTGAAATAAAACATTTTACAGAAGTAAGTGTGGACTTTCCAGAAACAAGAGATGCTCTGAATTTTATTCTTCTGAATGAATCTTCTCTCCTTTCTATTACGTGTCTGGCTACCTCCATGTTCTCTAGTAATCTTACATGTTTCACATTTTGTCTGACATTTCCAATTTAAAAAGTCAACGTCTTTCATTCGTGGGTGTTACTCACTTCTTTCAGGATTGCTCAAATTTTTTTTTTGTGGACTGGCCAGTCTCTTCTCCATTTTCACATAGTTATTTCCTCTCCACTGACAGGTTAATCTTTACACCATTAACGTTTTTGGAAAGTGTCTTGAAAAGATGTTATTTTCTGGTGAGTCTTTAGTTTCTTTCTTTTGGTTTTTGGGGAAGTGAAGAGTAGTCATCTGAAATATTCTGTTTCTTAGAAACAGACAGACACCACTTCACTAAGATTCAGCTTTAAAAGGCTCATGGGTGAGATGTCATCTTAGTCTCCAGGTTCATTCATGCACTGGCTTTTTCCACTGATACTATCAATAAGAGTATAAGTTAGAGTAAATAACTGGTACCTTGTCTGGCTAACAGTAGAGCTATGCCACTTTATGGACAGTGGCACCTTGGGATAAAGTGTGCTTACTAGCAAGGGAGAGGTCCCTGATATTCCCCAACACATGACTGTGACTGTCCCTGACCCAGCACACTAAAATGGAAAAGAAGACACCTTACAACCCTGAGCCAGTTGTTAGTTGAGATTTAAACTGCTGACCTAGAGAGGCACTGTATCCCACTAGCTTAGCTTTAACTGCAGTTAGATTCCCCGTTTTTCACATTTAATTTTAAGATCTCCACCTTTGGGGAGACACTTTGGGGTTCAGCATGAAATCATGAGAACAATGCAAGGTTGACTAATAACTGAATCTACTTCATGGAGAGCCATAAAGCTAAACCCTGGTTTGTATGTCAAGAAAAGTTCAAAACGCCACCATAGTGACAAATGACCAGACTGACCCAGAATTTCAGCTCCTCAAAAGGCTCATGAACTTCCTTTCCCTTCTGTGCAAAAAGTGAGAGTGCCTTGTACAAATCTGCAATATGGCACATTCAGGACTATTTTCATAGCACTTGTGATAGTGATTTACAATTAAAGCAAGGGAGTAACAGGTTTCTTGAGTTAACAATACTGCATTAAATTTGTAAATTTCCTTTGCTATATTTCCATGACTGACTTTTTCATCATGACTTTTCCTAAAACCAGTCATCCTCAAATCATAGCTGTATTCATTGCCAGTCACCTGAGTCATCCCGAATCATCTAATCATAGTTCTTACAGACAAGAATTTCACTTAGCAAGCCAGCTAGGTAAAACATTGGCAAACTATTAAAAAATGAAAAGTTATTGACAATTTCAAAATGTAGATTTGGGAATAACTCCAATTTTTTTCTTTTTAATCTGAACTGAATAGTAACTAATGAAATATTAATTGCCAAGAACATCAGTAGAGCTGACAAAAGTTCATCTGAAATGAAACATTTTTATTTTTCCCCACCTTTTCCATTTTTATTACTAATCAGGATAATTTATGCTATTTTTTCCAATATATAATGGAAAAATTTTTACCAGCAAAACTGTTTTGCTTTGTGGAACTCAATTCCAAATGCCTAAGGCTGGAAATTTAGGAAGATGAGGGTCTTGAATTTTTCTATTCCCCATTTTTCTCTCTCCCCCAAAAGCAGTTTGAATAATCTGTGTATGAAGGAAGTGGAATTAAATAAAATTTTGAATCTCATGTTCATGATTCTCATCTTGTCCAGAATGTTTTGTTCATCACTTCTGAAGTGTACTATCCTTCTATATACTTTGAAATAGTTATGCATCCATTACTATATTGAAGAAACCCAAACTGTTGTAGGAATTCTTTTGGTCAATTTAGCCCTAACCACATTTAAGTAACAGGAAAATTATCTCCTAACTTTACTAGTATAGTTATGCAACAATAATGCATGTCAAAAAAATTTATTTAAAAAAGAAAATAGCTTATTTGCATTCAGGAGACAGATCCCTTTGCTGCTGTTATATAACAAATTATATACAAGGTCAAATATTACCTTTTCGTTCAATTTTAAAACCCACTTCTCTTGGGCTGAATCTTACAATACAATAAAATTAAATTACACAATCTAAATTCTAAAATGAGGTGATGCAAACACAAACTACTTGAAATGAATGGCCAGTGTCAGCTATCTTACTCAGAACACTTTCCTGATGGCTCCCAAATGCTATAAATATATTTTATAAGGTAACAAGATAATTGCTGAATAAGGCAGAGTAGAAAGCCTGACATGTTTATCATTGAACTCAATCCCTAATCTTCCTGCAGTTTTGAATACTAGTCTACAGTATAGGGTTATGAATACTTTTTCTTGTCAAGACATCCTGCCTTCTATAAGTGTCCATGTTTCTTTTTACTCTCCTCTCTAGTCCATATATAGCCTTATAAATCTAAAAAGAATACACACTCACTTTGGCCATGTTTGATAACATGGCCCTCAGAATGAAGACTTACAGGCATCCACACAGTTTTACAAAGAGAATGAGACCTGAGGTGAAAACACACACATGCACATACAGTTACTGTGAAATCCTGTGCAAAGCGGGTTGTATGTATGTACAAATGCATAATTAGGAAATTTTACTACAGACCATTCAAGTCTGCTCTTAAGTTATATTCACACAATTCCATTAACATATGAACTGAATTCAGAAAACAGAATTTGGCCCATGATGTACACAGTCAAGCAGCAGTAATGCAATTTAATTTCTACTTTATCTTTATCAAGTATCACAAGGTATCAGGGTTAAATCCAAACTCTATTCAAGTTAATGACAAAAATCCCAGGATTTCACCTCCAGATTTGAACTAGACAAACCAACAGAACAATGTTTTCAAGGTGTTTGGCTCTTCCATGATACTTTTTAATCCTACCCTCAAAGAGAGAAAAGAAAGAGACAGAAAAGAAAAGCACACACCATAACAAGGCCAAGGGAAGAAATATCATCTGGAAAATAATCCTGTTGTATTGTACAGCACATAAAATTGACACATCAAAGGAAAACTTCCAGAAAAACATTAAATATGGTTGGCACTGGGTGTGATTCCCATTACAGTCTGAGCAGCAAAGATCAAAGATAGATCAACATTTCTTTCCAGTCTGTGCCTTTTTCATTAAACCTTCCTAAAAATCCAAAGAGGCAAAGAAGAAATAGCATCGTTCTTCAAAATAAAAATCCACACCTATCTTCCTTTCTGTGAACCCTGTATATGGAGGGGACAAATCCATTAAAGCAGTGCAAAGATCTAGGTAGGGAAAGGATGTAATTTTTTTCCTTGGTAATCCAGTTATATTTTTCTCCTATTATCTAATATTTGGGCTAACACAACCAACATAACTGATAGTTGTCACTTCAATTAGATTCACTTAATTTCTCAGAGAAGCAGTGGATTTTAAGTGAGATTTGCAATCCACTTAGAAAAATCAAGAAAAAAAATCCACATTTAGCTTTGTCTGCCTAAGTGGCACCCACTGATAGAGCACATCACCTTCTTGCATTCTTCCTCCTTACTGTGAGTTGTGCTTATGTTATGTTTCTGGTGCCATACTTACAACCTAGCTTAACAAAGAGAAAATTCAGAGACATCAGAATTCTGTAACTGCATTAAGACTGAAGTCTACTCAAAGTGTTAGTGTTCATTAGTTATGTGACTAAATAACGACTCATAAATATAGAATATTACAGGAGGCACTGGGAGACTGACCAACTAAAAAGTTGAGAATTCATCTTGTCTGTGTCACTCTGCACAGAAACCTCAGAAACACTGCAGAAAAGATAGAGTACTCAGAAGAAGCTCCTTCCGAAAGAATGCCTTTCTTTGTGTTGCCTTCAATGATAAATCTTGGCCTCCCCTTCCCAGTTGAAGATAAACACCCTAGATAGGCAGACATTTCCCGCTAATGTAAGCACAATATGTTCATTTTGTGTTAAACTACTGTCCTGATGGCCCCCTCTCATGGGAAAATCCTGAAAGAGGGGCAAGGGGAAAGAAATATCTGCTTGATTCCCTTGCAGAGTTACTCCCGAGTTGTTCCACTGCAGGCAGGGTTTGCTTTTCTCTGGATACCCCTTCTTGGGTTCTTCGCACTGTGGAGGAAACATCACAGAACAGACAATAATCCCATGGAAAAGGAAATACAGGCACTACATCCTGTCATAATATAAAATGAATACTTTCTGATACCCTAAAAAAGTATTTAAGAACAACTTTTGGGTCATGTGTGGGTGTCTCATGGGCCATGGATCACACAAACAACTTATTTAATGTAAAAAGATAGGCTAGCATTCTATCCCTCCAGATCTGTTTGAACTAACCTTGTGACCCACCCTTCTCTGTATCTGTCTATTTACAGCCTACATGCAATATTTTCCATTTCATTCATCTGACAAAGTGGGATTGCGCCCGTGAAAGCTTATGAGATAAATAAATTTGTTAGTCTTTAAAAGTGTCACAGCCTACTTTAGCAAAACAAGCAAGGAGTTTTAACATGGCTACCCTTCTGGAACTAGTTACTAGTAGCTCTGCTGCCTAGATCAGAGAAAGTAGCAGGATGTGCAGAGGCACAGGGCACCCATGTGGAGATGTGAATAGACATCAGCCAGGAACAGGGAAAAGAAATGAACCTGTCCCTCCCCTCTCATCAAGAAAGAATGAGAAGGAAACGCCAAAGTTGCAGTGTCACATTTTCCAGTCCCTTACAGAGAAATAAACTACATGAGGCCAGTGGGATCCTATTTTTGTAATTTAATTTTATTTTATGTATTAAAGTGCACTTTGTAACAATGGGTTCAACATATATTTGAGCCAAATGGGATTAAAAGAATACATGGCAGATATCACGAGTCAGCAATTTGCAACCATTTCAAAACAGTGTAATATTACCATGGGACAGTACAAGTTTGAAATCATTAAGGAGACCAAAATCTTGAGAGAGGAAATTGTAGCAAGACTGCATTATTTATAGAGTTAAACATTTACTGGAATGAATCCAAAGTAGCCGTTATTTAGCAGTGAAACCTTGACTGCTATGAACAAGCCATTCTGTTCCGTCTCATGTTGATATTGCAACAGCTGGTTTTAGTAAAAACTTTAATAATGAATTGTGGGCCAGTGTAATTATGTATTTGAGTCTTTAATTCTGTAATTACCACCTTTTGATAAAAAAAGTTTATCCATGTAAACAGAACAGCAAACTACACTTTAAAAGTTTTCAGGGCTTTTTTAAGAAATATAGTTCTACAATTGTGTTTTTGAACATGTTACTTTGTACTGGAGTGCCTAATTAGAAGGAAATTGTCAAAATTGAGACTCTCAAGTCACGCTTCTGAAAAAACTAATCCCTGTATTAAAGGCCAGTCCCGTAAAGGGATATTTATAGATACATAGACCATTAGCGTCGATGGATCGCTCTGTAGTATCAGGGCTTTAACATGCATACCTGTAAAGCTTTCTCTTTTTAAATCATCCACAATGAGGCTTGCAATGCTGTTTACATTCCAGATAATGAGGAGTTTCAACTCTACCCTTTACATTTTCATTTTTGGTGGCAGGTCACTGCCTTGAGAAAATGCGGCTGTTGCATAGCATCTTGGCACCTAAGACAGGAAGATCACAGTCCGAGAAGAAGGTTTACTGCCTTCTGAGGAGGAGTAGGCTTGGGCTCAAGTTTTATACATTTTCTCTATCAAAGGAAAAACTATCTGCTTGCAAAATAAATCAGAGGTTAAAAAAACAATTTTCAATTTTTCATCAATGCAATAAGAAAAAAATAAGGGGGGGGGCGAGTGAGTTCTTCAGTTTCACTTATATTGAAAAATGTATCACACAGCTTTGCCAATGGAGGAGTGGAGAACTCATCTAGCCAAGCTTACGAAAGAAGCTTTAACATATTAATAGACTCAGTTTCTCCAGGTACCCAAGACAAGCCAAAGCTATGAAGTGTGGATCCAGATCTAAATTTCCCCAATGTTCAGGGGTACTCAGCATTGCAAATCTGGTTTTGCATCATCCCTTTTCTGAGAGAAAAAAAAATGGGACAGTGAAATGGTAGCTTATCTGCAAAGAAGGATTCCTCACCATAACTGCTTAGAAGTCAAAGGAGAATGTACTTGTCCCATTAGGAATCCTCAGCCTGTAACCATGGCAGAGTTGGCAACAGAAGATGGTATTTCCCCTAAGAAGCAGAGTTGTAAAAAGTCCATTTACAGCACAGGGATTTTTTTCCTCAGTATCATAATATTCTATGTCAACACTATCCAAAGTTAGGTCGACTTTGTTAAGTCGACTTAATAAGATCAACTTTAAGTTGACCTAAAGTCGACCTTATAAGGTCGACTTAAAAAGTGCTTTCCCTTAACCGGGACTTATTAATTCGTCCTGACTTCCTTTAGGTCAACCTAAGAAAGTGGACTTATGCGTCCACACTGGGCTTAGGTTGACCTAAGAAGGGTTAGTTCAACCTAACCGGCAGGTCTTACTAAATTGACTTAAGCTTTCATTAGGTCGACTTAAGGATTTTCTTAAGTCGACCTAATGAAAGCCTAGTGTGGACAGGGCTTAAGTTATGTCAACTTAAGCCTCCTTAAGTCGACCTAACTTGCCAGTGTAGACATAGCCATAGGAAGAAAGAGCACTAGGATAAAAGTTAGTATTGTAACAAATGGTTTGCAACGTGTCAGAAGTTCTTCACTTACTAGGGACAAAGCAGAAACACTGTTCTATTTTCTTTCAGCATAGAAGCAACAAGGCCACGTCCTTGTTCTCACTGATCCCCTCATACCAAATAATAATTGAGCCAGGACACACCCCGAGCTATTCGTGTTTTGATTATGTCCCCAGTGATTTTAAACCTAGCCAGCTAACTGTAAATTGGATTTACCCTGTGGCTCAGAAATTAGAGTCCATCTTTTCAAAAGATTACTAGCTAGATTCCCTGTTCATCTGAAAGATTGGGATAAAAATGGTGTTTATTGTACTATAATAAACACGCTATTGTTAGTCAATGCTTCCTGTCAAACAAAGACAAAAAACATTACACAGAAGGATAACTGGAGAAAATTCTCAGGAAGCCAAGCACTTCCACTTTTCAGGTGTGATGCGTCTTCTGGTTTCATGTTTACTTTCATCTCCCCAATAATAAATCATAAGCACTCCTTTAGCATCTAAAGATCATAGTGTATTTTACTGTAATTAGTTACCTTAGCCTCGCAACACTATAGTAAAACCGATATTATTTTCATTTCCCATTGGGGGACATGGAACTTGAAGAAACTATACGACTTCTCCAAAATTTACACAAGAAGTCAGTGGCAGAGCCAGGAGTACAATCCAGGCATCTGAGCCAGTCTTCTCTTTGAAGCACTCAGATTCTTGATATTTGGTAGAGAGCAGTTTTGGAGATGATGCAACTTACTCCCTGTAGAAAGAGCAAATCAAGTATCTATCAAACTGGAGACAATTGGAAATCTAAAGCTGTGAGCTACCTCATCAATGAAAGTATATAAGTCACTTGGAACAAGATATATTTGCTATTAATATAGCTCAATTAAGAGATGAAAATATAAGATAGGATTATCAAATGGCTGATATATTTGAAACTGTCAGCTTTAACAAAAACTGAAAATTAGGTAACTATGCAGTTAGCTTCATGAGTGCTCCTCGTAATGCTCCACAATTGTTCAGCTGCTGAAAGATCACCAATATACATGCAACACTTCAGCATACAAGAACTTTAATTATAAAATGATCAGTGGAAAGAAAGGAGAAAACATTTTTCTACTATAATACACTGTTCTTGGTGTATGGGGGCATTTTAAGAAAATTTAAAAGCAACAGTCATTTTCTAGAGGAAAATCAGTTTGCTGAGTAATCACTTTTAATGGAAACTTCATAGGGATTTGCAGCACACCCAAATGGAAACCAAGTAACATGCATCAGCAGTAATTATCCACCTCTTAATTGAAATAAGTGACTCCAATTAGTGTCAAGGTAATTAGACGTGTGTAACAAGTACGCTAATAAGAATCCATAAGAACATACTGACAAGACTTTTGTCAGCTATCTGTGGAAGACCTGTGACAGAGATAGTTTAGAACTAATTTAAAGGATTTAGGTCTTCCTTAGAATTTGATTCCTAGAGAGTCCCTTCCCGGAGACATTCAGTGCCATGCATTTGTTCTCAGCACCTTACAGGTTCAAAGTTAGAGACTGCAATGGTACTGGAGAGGATATTATTCTTTGCATAAATGCAGTGTAACCTCAATAATTCATGCTAATAAATGGGAGACTTCACAATTAAAAAGATAAGGGAAAAAAGGTCAAGGATAGATACCACATCGCAAGATGGATTTAATCTCAGCAGACATAATTAAGTCTTAAAAATAGAGTTGTCTTAAAATATGGTTTTTCAATCATTAAGTGTTTGTGGTCATTAAATGAATGCAATGTTTGGCACACATGTAAGTAGGGCGTTACTTGCTAACATACATTTTACAGAAGATGTAAAAAATTTGACTATTAGTACTGAATACAGGGAGTGAATAAGGAACAAGCTTCGCAGATTTTTAGTTAAAAATGCAAGATATAATACATCTTTTGGTAGTTATGGAGAAGTGGGATCTCTCCCACGAAAACTCATGTGAAATAAATTTACTACTCTTTAAAAGTGCCACAAGACTCTTGTTTATGTTACAGTAGGTACCCACAAAAAGCACAAGAATTATTAAAACTATACTGAGAAACTTATATATACATGAATGCATCAGGCACATCATATGCTTTGCTATGTAACTAGGGCTACTGCTAGCTTCCATTTCAAACCATAGCCAAGTTAGAACTTTCCCGAAGGAAAAAAAAATGGGTCAGCCACTACAGATGGGTTTTGATTAAAACAATTAGAAGATCATAGGGTGTTTAGAACATTTTACTTTCGATCTACTTTTTTTGTTGTAATAATTTGTATGTTTAACACATTTGAAGATGGGACTGGGTAACTCAGGTGATTGATAGGTTAAAGGAGCCTTTCTTCTCATCTGCAGAGCCATCCCAGACACTGTTGCCTTGCAAGGAGCCACAAGGAAGCTAAGGCCATCGAGACAAAAACGTTTTTGCACCCTAAGGTGAAGACACGATGTCAGAAAAGAAACACATTTGTATGGCAGCCCTGAGAGAGCTTGAATTACCATTGCTAGTGTGGTATAAGTGCTGTGGATAGAGGATTTGAGTCTCCAGTGCTGTCAATCCAGCACCTTCCACCACCATTAAAATTCACTTAAAAATTACAAAAATCAAAGCTATTCAATAAAAGGATCCCATATAAGCCAAACAACTTAAAGTTGATTGCTGTCATGAAAAATAGCTTCCTCAGCAAGTTTAATGCTGCTCATTCTTCTCATAGCTATGACTTTCTTCCCACCCCTACTGGCCAATTGCTGAGTCCTTATCCAGGACCAGATCCTCCTCATTCCATGTGTTAAAAGCATGGAAACCGAGAACAGAGCCACAGCTCCTAGGATACAGCCATTCTAAGCTATCCTGTCAGAAGAAAAGGCCAAAAAAGGCCCACTTACTTCCCTAACATGCCTCATTTTTGAACTCTTCTCTGATAGCAGGAGGAAAAATCACTGCTGAGGGCCACAGTCCTGGCAGTCAGTGATGCAAACAGTCTCTTCCACATGTAGTGGCAGTAGTACAAGGGATATTTGCCCATAACAGTTACGGAGGCTAGGAATCATAGGGACAACACATGGATCATTGGCTTATGTGTGCCTCAAGCCAACCTCTAGGTCACTCCTGACCTCAGGCCTGCACCAAGGCACTGAGACTTACCACGCACCTGTACAGAATACGAAAGCTGCAAAGGAGAAGTCACTATCTGTTTTGTGCAGGGTTGTAGTAAATTGTAGGATCAATGTCTTAACTTTCTTGTGCCCAGTATTTTCTCTGTCTGACAGGTGTGTTATGAAGCTTAATGTTATGGTGATGTGAACCATAAAAAGCACCTAATTAAATCTAGCATTGGTATATATTTCTGCAGACCTTAGAAGCCAGAGGCCAAGTCTTCATGGGAAAGATTTTTTTCCCAGAATGTTTTTCTGCAAAAACTAATGCAGAATAACAAGAGCAAAAGAGTGCAGTGACTGTTTATTCCAACTTTAGCTATTTTATTTGTTTCCTCGTGGCTCTGCACTTTTTCAAAATAACTGCAGAGCATTCTAGACAAATATTCCATGGTGCAATGTTCTGTGACTGGGCTCTGTGCACCCTAGGATTTTTCTCACAGCACAAGTGTGAGATTTCTACCAGAAGTCTGGGCTCTGGGGGAATCAAACTAAACAACTCCCATAATTTGCTCCTAGTATACCACAATTCCTTCAGTGAGTGTGGTACAGAGCCAGCACCAGTTTTGAACTAATGTCTCATATTCTGAACTAATGTCTGGGGCAAATACTGCTGAATGCCACAATCCTGGCCGTCAGTAAGAAAAGCAAGCAGTTCCATATGTAATGGCAGTCATGCAGTCAGCTGGCTTAGGAGGCAGCTCTAGTGATAGAAGTGGAAGAGGATGAAAGGGAGTAATTATTTCTGCAGGACACTTCCTTGGAGCAACTGCACTTGGTGGCATGCCACTCGGGGCTCAGCCAGCTAGCACTGACAGATGAGAAACGATACTGATGCAGATCTTAGTTTGTCTTCCTCTAGAACATGGGACACAGGTCACCTGCTGATAGATTCTCTGTACCTTGAAATATTTAAGCCATTATTTGAGGATTTCAATAACTCAGTCTTAGGTTAGAGGTCTATTTTAGGAGTGAGTGGGTGAAGTTCTGTGGCCTGCATTGTGCAGGTTAGTCTAGATGATCATAATGGTCCCTTTCTGACCTTAGAGTCTATAAGCAGGGGTGGCAAAACTTCAGAATGATAAAGATCACCTTCCTAGAAATCTGTGCAGTGCTCAGCCAGATCTGCAGTGGCAGAACACCAACACAAAAGTGTTCCCTGAACATGGAGAAGCATGTAGTCATTGCAGTTTAGAAGCTTGCTCCCTGCTGTATCCCATTAGTAGCTAACCCCTTTAGTATTAATGGCGCTACTCTCAGGGAGTGATGTTCTGTTAAGTGAGAGGCTGTTCTTAAGTTAGGTTGTAAAGCTTGGCATCACACAGGTAGTTACGGATAAATTTACACAGTTAGGATTCCCAGATTGCATTGGGGCCCCCGCTGAGCTCAACATGCCTAGTTTTTGCCCCTCACACCAGAATTTGACATGAAAAAGTAGTATTTCTCCGTGCTGCTGCTTGTTCATCAGAGTGGAAGGGTCACCCATATTAATGTGAGGTAGTCAGGAAAAGTACATTTTGCTGGGATGACTAGAAATTCAGCCCTCTATATTGCAGGGAAAGGAACAGAACTTCAGCTTACAGGAATATTGCAGCTATTAATGGTGCTGCTCTCATCCTGGGAGAGCCAATTTGCTCTATGCTTCCATGAAGACACTTGGCCAGGAGAAAGAGGCTGTTTCTCTCTTCCCTCAGCAGCTGAGAACAGCACATGCAATTGGAAGACTAAAGGCAAAGTGGCAGTGCCTCAGGACTAGCCTGGATGCTTGTGAACAAAAGTGGCCATAACCGAGAGGTGGTGGTTTTGTTTTGCACAACATCTGAGACCCCAAGGGAGAATGCCTGGTAGGTGGAGGGGCTCGGGACGGTAGGAACAGTGAAAGAGGGAGCCTCTACAAGGTGCCCCCATTTGCCAGGGGTATGTTGTGCTCCTACTTTGAGGCCAGAAGGCAGCAGAGGGACCGTCTACTGTAACCAAAGAAGTAAATGAGGTGTCTGTCTAAACATATGAGAAATTGATCTTGTCAGGGAGAAGCTAAAGGCCAATGAAATTTCTCATCTAGATTTTTCATAATAAAAACCTTTATTGATTCAACATACCAATGCAAACCTAAAACCAGCAAACTGTAGCAGAACACACCTAAAGTGCAGAGTGTTCACCTCACCAGTGTGCATAGGTGGTGCTGGTTGTTCAGAGCCTGACTTTAGGAGCTTGAAAATGGGCTTCCTCTGAAATTTTATGGCCTGAAAGGGGGCTGCCATTCTCTTATGTTCCCTGCAAGGTGCAGGATGTGGCTAGGTGGGGTGCTGGTTGTGAACACAGCATGCTCTTGCAGAATTATTTGATTCTGCATGATTCACAAGAGCCTTTCCCCGGCTGACGCAGGCACATAGAAGTCTCCCATCTTAGTGCAGAAATCCTTTCCTCTGTTCTGCTTTTGAGCTCACCATTGAGATGCATTAACAAGGTGCAAATACCTTCACTCTTGCTCTTTTGCAGATTTTTCAGATGCTCGGTAACTGAGTGGTGAGCTGGCCAGAAAACAATTCTGTTTTGGGGAAAAAGTTGGAGGTTGCAGAATTTGTTTTTAGTTTGCTTTGGGACAAAGCCAACACTTTTTGAATTTTTTTTTTCACAAAAAAACTAGAGCCCTATCCCTCCTTCCTCCCCCATAGCAAATAGCCCACTGTTATGAGGGAGACCATGATCAAGTCCTTGCTCTCCCCAGAATTAGGAAAGTGAGTGTCCTAAACCACAATGTCAGTGGCTACTCTTATTGACTATTGGAGTGTGAACACACACACTTCTTTTGATCAGAAATTTTATATTGGATGCGAGAAACCTTTTCAAAGAATCAATGTTTCTGACAGAAATAAAGTTAAATTCCCTCCAAGTTTTTCTGATAAGCAGCTTTCCAGAATGTAGGATTCCAGCATTTCAGCAGCTAGGGAACAGACAAAAACAAACTAACTAGTGGCCCCATAGCAACTTCTATACCAACAATGATGAAAAGTTACTTTAGTCTCATTTTTAGAATGCCAGTATTTAGACTGCGCTTTATTCCTTGCAGCCTGGGGTGTGCTTGAGGATGATATGAAGTTTTCCACTTTATTTTACCTTTCTTGTCAGTGCTGGTTGGGTGGTTGTAGAAGGGCAGCAAGGGGCTGGTTAGCAATTGCATATGCACCTCTTCCAGTTGTTCTTATGTTGGAGGATGCTACTCTGAGGCACAAAAAGGATTGCCCGAAGTGCCACAAGGCAAACTAGAAAGATATACAGATCTCCTATTGCCTGGGATTGTACCCTAGCTGGTGCAGGCATGGAAGAGAAATGCCACCTGCACTGGTGTCTCTCAGAAAACTGTAATTACCTTGCAATGTTCCTGCATAAATAGGGTACTCTTCACCTTATATTCTCTTTTATAGCAACTCCAGCAGATCAGCACAAAGTGCACTACAAAAATAATAGGATCTTTTGTAGTAATTGGTTTGAATCCAAAGAGTTAACAGTGTGAGAGTCTGATAAAAGTGGCCTTATAATCTATGCATTTCAAAACATTTCTGTAGTACAA
Source organism: Pelusios castaneus (assembly GCA_007922175.1). NCBI lineage: Eukaryota > Metazoa > Chordata > Testudines > Pelomedusidae > Pelusios > Pelusios castaneus. The sequence goes on from ML685766.1 coordinate 23,528,593, forward strand.
TTTTGGCAATGTATCTCAGAAAGTATAGCTAAAAGCATAGGGCACTGATCAAACAGTCAGAATACTTTCTCTCTCTCTCTCTCTCTCTCTGTGCTGTATAATACAGCACATAATACTTACTAATAGTGTTTTCCTCTGCAGCAATTTCAGGCTGGCTCTATGCCTAAATTTCAGAAGGCACCTCTGGTGCTCGAGTCTCTAGCTTGATGTTTTGGTTGCCAAAAGGCATCTTGGCAGTCTGGAGGAATCGCCTTCTGGTCAGGGTCTAAAATAGTGGTTCACAACCTTTATAGCTTAAAGGTCTACAAATATATATTTTTACAACCCTGAAGGGTCACCAGACTCCACCAGCAGCCCCTCCCCACCCACTGCAACCAAAGGAAAGGAGTTCAGCAAGGAGGTCCACCTGGCTCCCTTCTGCAGCCTGGGGGATGGGAGATCAGTGTTTCCTTCCCTACGGCTCCAGCAGGGACCTAGCACCTAGACATCTAGTCAGAATTCTTTGCCCTGCTCTCTGTTACAGGGCAGGGCCATCCCTGGGAAGGGGGCAGGGCAAATCAGCCTGTGAAGGCCCCTGCCACCCCTCCTGAGCTGGGGGAGTGTAGGGGAGGACAGGGCAGGCCAGCCCAGGGGCCAGGCTCTGCTCTCCGACCCCAGCCCTGGGCTAGCTGCTCCGCGGTGGGGGGGGAAGGCAGGCCAGCACAGAGACAAGGCTCCACGCTCCTGCTCTGACCCTTGCCTTCGGCTTGCTGTCAAAAGGGGGGGGAGCAAAGGGGGGGGACAGCAGCACAGTGGTCACCCCGCTCACCTCCCCAGCTTCATCATATGTGAAGAAAAGTAGTCGTGTGTTAAAATTCTTGTCATATGAATCATTGTTAAAGCTTGTCCCAATGTTTTGGGAAGCATTTTAAGAGACTTGGAATCAAATTTAGTTATGGTTCCTGGGCTCCAGGATTTTCTGGCATATTTCAAACATTTTATTTAGTTTTCATTTGAAAGTTTAAATTTAAACTGTCCAACAAAGTGAAAGCTCCTTTACAAAAGAGGCTTCTGATGTTGACGTTCTTCCTCAGAATGGCAACATCCTGTTTTTATTCAGTCCTGCTTTCTCCATCACCCATTTACCACTTATAGAACATCTTACTTTTACCAAGATTAAAAGCCATTTTTAATAATCTATATATTTATATAGTGTCAATATCAACAGAAAGGATGAGCAGAGTGGACATGGAGTTTGAAAGAATACCTCTTAAGGAGAGAGTATATCCCCCCAAACGGGTATAATACAATGGGGATACAGTACTAGTTTTCTGTACAAAAAGATAGTCCAGGGTAACAAGCTAGAATGAACAAATGTGAACATGTTTCAGGAAATAAATTTCAGAAATATACTGCAACAACTCTAAGGGGTGCTGGAAAGGTGGAGGGAGCAAAGAGACTGACTTCCCTATGAAGACAATTCCTTCCAGGAAACCAAGACAGTTTTTGAGAGTATAGGAAAAGCAGTTCTCTGCCTCACCACCTGTCATGAACAAAAGAAAGAAAAAGCCAAAAACAAGAGTTGTTTCCACTATCAATCTATATCCTGAAAGTATGTTACAGAGTCCTTGTCCAGACCACAGGCAAATTGGTGTTTCTTCTTTTGAGGGATTTTTCATTTATTTTTGTTTTAATTTTGATACTTTTATCTGTTTTTCTCCTTTTCCTAAGAGAAAGAATTTCTGTTGTTTATAATGAGGGAACAGATCCTGGAGATCAGAATGCCTCTCCATCCCTGTGGAGGGAGGCTAACGAGTCAAATCCAACAAGCCAACTCTGCCAAGGACAACAAACCATTCAGAAGCGGATATGGTCCCTTCCCTCTGAAGGGCCACAGATGGCAGACCAGGAACACTGCGGTACAGAGGGACACTAAAGTATATCAACTCATTCTTATAGCAATCAGTGGTAACTATCACAATGAGCATTAAAGAGGTGCACTAAGCTAAGCTAGAAATGGGTAAGACTGATCCAGTTAGAGAGTGGAGACATCTAATGACGAGAAATACCTATCAAAGGTGTGTTTTGGATGATTGAAGAGAAAAATTGTGAAGAGCAATATTTCTCCTCATGTGTCAACATCATGTTTTCTTAAAACTCCTTTGTTGTGGTTTCATGATTACTATTTATTGCATTTTTAATTAATCAACTTCATTTCCTTTATGCATGAAAACTTTTAGTGTATTCCGCCCTTCACCCCACCCCTTTCCCCCATGAGGGCTATTGGCCTTATCTAGAAATATTGATACAATAGGTTGAAATTCAAAACAGATTCAACAAAATTGCCCAAGACGACTCAGGACAATAAAATACAAAAACAAAAAAAGGAACTATGTTATTCATATTTTAGGCACTGATGTGTGATGTACACCAGCTAAAATATACCCCTTGGTCATTATGAATCCAGAGTTATTTTGATTAAAATAAGTGAAAGGTACTATAATTATATACCAATTGCAGAGGAGCTTGAGAGATAGCAAAGTAGATTTCTGAAGTCAGCACTGAAAAGAATAATCTAGCAGATTTGTTGCCATCATTTTTCCCCAGTGAGACTGGGCACCTGATGGCAACCCAAGTGATATTAATGCATACAATCTGGTTCTGATTACTACTTTACAAAACCTCAAGGTCATGAAAAAAATACCATTGTCAGGCTAAGAACTGCATTAGTAGCAAGTCAGCAGAAAGTGACACTACTTATTACATCTCCTTTACCAGCAGCTACCATTACCACAACCTGAAATTCTCTCCCACCACTAACGTAAAAAATAATTAAGTTTGATTCACCTTATTCAGGGCAGTAATGTGCTTTCTGTTGAAGAATTACATCTCTACTAGCCTTTAGTCTACTACAGAGACGATGTGTATATTAACTATAAAATGTCATTATGTTCTTTTAATTGTAATGGTGAGCTTCAACAAGTTCAGAAATATCTCCCCCCCCCTTAATAAAAATTAATTTGGCTGTTTAACAGACAGAAATTGGAGACCAAAACTATTTATTAGATCTAGGCAACTTCCCCCATATGTTATTGGTTCATGAGAATTATGAAAATAAATCTATTAGAAATTAAAGTGGTGGGAAGAAAAAAATTCTCTTGCTTGCTAGTCTTAAAGCAGCCTTCAGCAAATTTACATACCTACAGTAAAGGTCGCTTGTTCCATTGCTAAACCTTTACTGTGCTGCAGACACTCTCTCTGGGTTTCAAGTTCTCAAGAGCCATGAAGCAAGATTGGGATTTTTTTAAAATATTTTTCAGGTTAGTTTTACTTCTTAAGAAAGGTTTTATACTGACTCTCTGAAGAAGTAGGTAGCCCCAAATAGATACACTAGAGGTAAGTGCAGAACAAACTTCCCTACCACAAGTCTGGAAATATGCTCCCTGGTCTTCATCCTTAACTTGAAGGGACAGTCTATTGCGGTGAATTTCTCTGCCTAATACTTAATTCTGAAACAAAACATTTCCTTCAGAAACCACCACTATTTTTTAGATTAAAGTTGGCCTACACTGCCCTGTCAGCTCTGGATCAGGATTTTGAACATACCCACAAGATCTACAGGAGAGCAGATCCAGAGTTCTGGCTCAGGAACTATTAGGGTAGTAGCATTCTGAATAGTTCTAGATATGAAGATAATTTGTCTTGCAAAATTATGGCCCAGAGCATGCAATCAATTTTTAAAATGCACGATTATTCAGAAGACTATATAAAAATAGCACCTTACCACCAAATGTGTATATTCATATCTCCTCTTTAGTGACTACAATGTATTTTCATGCCTATTAGCCCACCAGAACAATACAGCTAAGAAAATGAGTGACAGATTCTATCCCTTCTTGGAAAACCATTTGTTGATGGAGCACAAATTTCAACAGTTGGACTTATGCAAACCCAATGAAGGCAACAGGGGTAAGAAAGGAGCATCCCGGCACAATACCACATGAAAGAAGAGAGTTTTAAGGTGGTCAATGAGGTGTTCTTGCTAACATTCTTCAGGTGCTCCTCCCATGCATAAAAGATAGCATGAAAAAAAACCATGAAGGCACTTTTTGGAAAATTTTACAAGTAGGCCATCCATTCTGGCATCAAAGACAGAGGTCGACATCTCAATATCTTAGAGAGCCCATGTAGAATAGGGGTAGACTGCAAAGGGCCTTAGAAGTGATGCAAACTAGTTAATGCAACATTAAATACAGCAAAAACAAGAGAAGTCCTGTGGCACTTTAAAGGCTAACAAATTTCTGTGGGCATCAGCTTTCATGCATCTGACAAAGTGGGTTGCAGCCCACAAAAGCTTATACCCAAAGAAATTTGTTAATCTTTAAGGTACCACAGAATTTTAATTGTTTGTGCTATAGACAAACTAACACAGCTACCCCATGGGAATTAAATACAACAGTTTTCTATTAATACAAAAATTGAAATGTAAACGTAGCTCATTCTGTTGTGTAGTAAAATGCTTCTATATTTACATGCACCCCTCTGAAATACCAGGTATGAATTTTCTAAACTCCTCCATAACATTTAGCTTCAATTAATGCCTCCTTTTTGTAACCTCAGAATGACCATTAAGGAGATTAATAAAGCAACATTAGAAGATTATTGGGTGTCTGGACCAATTTATGATATTTTCCATTTTTCTGGATATCATATGACATTTGCAGTCTTAAATTAAGTGTTTTTCACCTTCTTTGCACAGTTTCATTAAGCTTCTGATGCATTTTATTACATTAGCAGAATACCACAAATGGCAATGTTAATATAATAGCATTGTCCACTTCTTTGAATGCATTCCTGTTTAAATCCTACCACCATTAAAGCCAATGGGAATTCTACCATTGATTATCTGCTCCTGTACTAAACATCATGAGAATGGAAAGAGCAGATTAAGGAAAACTTAGATAGTAGTAATTGGTAGTGTCTCAGTAAATTCCAAAGACCAAAGAGGACTGGGGGAATTACAAAGCAGTCAGCCTAACTTTGATACCTGAAAAGGTACTGTAACAAAGTATCAAACCATCCATCAGCACCAGAAGGATAAGAGGATAATAAGTAATAGCCAATGGAAATTTGTCAAGAACAAATCATGCCAAGACTACAAAATTTCCTACTTTCACAGTGTAATTGGCCTAATCGGATGGGGGAACACAGACATGATTATCACAGGTGTCGTGTACTGGCATGGTTCCTCACAGTTAGTTACAGAAGGAAGCCACCTAATCTACCAAGTGATTGAGAGCCAATTAACACTGTAGCCACCCCTGAGGCTAGGGCAGACAGCAACACAGTCCCCCCTGGCTAGGCTGGAGGAAAAGCAGCCTGTGGCCCAAGTCCCCTGGCTGGAGCAGACACCCAACACATGCAGGTCATCTAGCCTAAGGTGGGTAGGTGGCCACCCCAGGTATGATATTGGCAGCAGGGAGCATGGGTAACCCATCCCAGGGTTCTATCAGTCTTCAGGAATCCCACCTCTGGGCCCGTGGGGATCATGCAGAAACATGCAAACTGTATTTTCAGCAATACAATAGGACTAATGGCTAGTTTCAGTGTGCTACTTCCTACCCCTATCTGATCATAAGGTTCAGTTGTTCACAGGTTCTCAGAATACTCAACATCTGGCAGTTCTAGCAGTTTCTCCAGGTATTTGCCTGGCAGCAACTCCTCTGGGTATTCCTCCAGAAGCAGGTCTTGATACGGCTCAGTCCCTGATCCTTCCCTAGCATTCCCTCAACTGAGCAGGAAGCTGTTCCCCTTCCCTACCATTGCTTCCTGTTCCACTCCTCTGCTTCCAGCATAAGGGGTGGGCTCTGCCCACCAGGGAAACGGAAGGGGGTTCCAGGATCAGTGTCTAAGGAGGGGGGCACTCTGCCTCACAATAAGAGGGAGTCCTCACCATTAGTGGCACCTCTTCTTGGCTGTCCTGAGGGTTAGCTCAACCACGCATTACACCCTGCTGCAGTGGTGTCTTCACCCATCTTGTCTCATCCCATGACCCCTCTTTCTTCCACAGCCACCTCTTTGTGATGCCATCCTTCAAGCTGTTTTCCAGAGTCCTTCCACACACACTGTCTCTGGCAGTCTTCTACAGCATTGCTCTGATCCTGCTACTTCCCCAATGGCCAAAAGGCAACCCAGGTCCACCAACTACTCTCGGTTCCAGTCCAGGGATCTCCAACCAGCAGTTCTGCACTTTACTCTCTCAGCCTTCACTGCTTTGTCCCTGAACTCCTTTCCATTCGTGTGATTCTCCCCCTTCCTCTGGGTATACTGGCTCTGAATCCACCTCATTCTTCCCCCAACAAATGCAGTTTTCCCCAGCAGCTGGCCCTACTTGCTACCTGGCTTTATAGGCCACACATGTTCCTGCATAGATGAGTCACTCTCTGATTAGCTGCCTTCAGCCTAAAGCCTCCCTGCTTGCAGCCTAATTAGCTGATTGGGCCCACCTGTCTAATTCAGCTCTTGTAGGGCTAGTGCGGAAAGTCTACCCCATCACAATGATAGATCTTGATTTTAGTAAGGCTTCTGACACAGTGTCAATTGATATTATTGTAAGAAAACTAGGAACATATCATCTAGATGAAATTATACAGTTCAACTGAACTCACAGATACTAGTCAGACACCATTTTATAATTTCTCATTATCTGAGGAGAGAGAAAAGGAGAGGAGGGCAGGGAAGAAAGTATATTTACTTAGTTCTGGGAAGGAATCCTTTATCCCAGATAGTTATATCACACTGAAACTAAACCTGCCCATACATTTGTCATCTGAACACTCTTTATGCATTTTCCTTAGTAGTATGCAGAGCAGATTTTACCCATCCCATTCAGATCAATCTTGAAGTTGTGAAAGATTTCTCAGAATTAAATTATAGACCACACCTTAACTCAGCAAGTTCATGTCACACCCTGGGAAAAAAAATTCTGGTAGGAAATAATAATAGAGATACTAGGTGAAAGTTCAAATTTCAGTTTTGATGCCATATTTTGTGAGTACATACACAAGCGCCCATTTAATTTATAGTGAGAGCCTCAGAGAGAAAGGTGAATTTGGGGACTTGTTAAAATGGGCCTGGACTAACACTGCAGTCACAAGTACTCCCAGATTTTGAAACTGTTTACACCTGGAAATATAGATCCAAGTCTACCTCACTGATTTTGGATCCAGGTCCCTTCCAAAACTGCAGGGTGGCCAATTTGCAAATATGGTTCAGATCTGAACACTAGGCTCCTGGCCACTATTCACTTCCTGTGGATGCCCCTTGTCCCTTTTACATTCCCACATACCACACCTATTCTCGATATGGCTCTCCATCCTCATTCCATTTTCCTTTCTTCCCCCACATACTGCTCAAAAGGAAGGAGGGCAATAAAGATTCCCAAGTGGGTCTTCTGCATACCCCACTGTCTGAGCTAATGTTTATCATACAATGATGACCTCCCACACATCCTTCTCCCATTGTCTGAATCAAGTGGCAGGGCAGCGAGTCCCTTCATAAGGCATGTGATCAGTACAGACAGCACCACCACCAATAAACAGTATTGCATCTTTATCTTGGCATTAAGTTGTTGCTTTGTATGTTTTTATGTTGTTGTATCTGCTCTGAGAGGCTTTATAGGAAATTGAGTTCTACCTTTAGGTTCTGGAGTTAGAACCTGAAATGTTCCACTAAACCTCGGAATTATATAAGGTCCCCTCCAGTAACCTGCAAAGTGGATCAAGGGGAAGCTACCCCTCAGGTAACAGAATTTGAAAGGGAAAATATATATATATATATATATATATTCCTTATGGGTCCCCAGACTCAGCTCCTCAAGCTCATTCAAGAATACTACTACTTTGCCCAACACCCACAATGGTGTACCATTCTGTTCCGGGGCCCCTTGGGTTTAAGCAGAAGGAATTCACTGCTTCATTCAGGACAGTTACTGTGATGACCCTTGAGAATGAAACACTTCCCACCCCTCAGTTCTCCACAGACTGAATCTGCTAACTTGCCAGACAATCTGCAAAACCCATCTCTTTTCATGCATGTTTTAAAAGGGGGAAGCTTTGAGGGAAAGGATATAAATGAGAAGTCTTACTGTGTACATCTACATTTCAATAAAAATCCCAAGGCACTGAATCTCAGAGCCTGGGTCAATTGACTTGGGCTCACAGCCTGAGCCCCATATGCCCAATGTCCCATGCCACATGTCTTTTATTGCAGTGTTAGACATACCTTTTATTACTATTTTAAAAATCAATGGGTACTCCAGAGTGGAGATTGTAAAAAAATCCTACAACACATTACTAATGAAAGTGCCTATAACAGTGTTTAATTATTATGGAATTGTTTAGAGTAATAAGTGGAGTAGTTTTCTACAAATTTACATACATCAGTGAAACCTACTAACCCAGGATCCTGTATAAATATAGTTCAAAGAGTCTGTCATTGTGAAGATGTGAGCACTGGGGATCACACATACAAGGATACCACCACACACAAGGGAAGTTTTAGTTTCCAAATAGGAGAAACATCTGTATACACAAGACAAAATATTTGTTTTATAGTTAGATTTCTCATCAGTGGTCAACTGAACATTTTTGTGAAAGCCTATGCACTGTGATGAAGCCTGCAATTTTGTGGCAAGCCCATCATTATTAAACACCAAAACACTGAAAGCAGCTGTTTTCCAAAGAAGCAGACCCAAAGGCTGATATTATGGACCCATAAAATCCCCAAAAGGTAGTAGCTATACCAGACACAAGACGCAGGCATTATTACTAGTGTGGTATCTGTATCCCAATTAGTAAGACTGGAGCCAGAGGACCCATGTTGGCTCGGACCAAGGGAGTTTAGGCTCACACATGGACAGCATAGCCCACAAGGTTTAATAAAGTTCCATTTGCTCGTGTCACTCTTGTGTCTGAAACACTGCCTAGCTCTGCAGTGTCTTCGCCACCAGTGGAATAGCACTTAATGGGTATTACACGTCTTAAAATTGCCAGTACAGACACTCTCAATCATGATGAAAGGAAGCAATGGGTGAACAGATTTTCTCTATCCGCAGCTTATCAGGTTTCTCTCTCTTTTTCCCCCTTTCCAAATTCCATTTTGTTACATGAGCACTGTGCTCTCAGGCTGACAATTCTGTAGTTTTGTTTCATGCTTACTCTTTGGTTTCATTTTTCTATCTATCCCACAGCATAGTGTGGCTTGTGGCATTATGAAAGTATTTCAAATGCCAAGTTCCATTAAAATAGCTATTTCATTTCATTGTTTTCATGAAAAGTTTAACAGTGTGAAACCACATTAAGGACATTTAATTTTTTATGTGAATATTTTCAGCCCGGAGACCCACAAGCCAGAGTTTCATCCTGGCTGTGTTTGTCTTTTTAGCAATAAAGTTAGATTTATTCTTTAGTCTACTGCAAACTCTCCTGCTAGTTCTCCATAACAATCTTTAATAAGGAACTGAAGGAAAGTGAACTCACCTCACAATACATCCACACTTTCTGCTGCTGCTTTCTTCATCTCCCAATCAAAGCAATGCCCTTTCTGTTTCTCTAACCTCCTCATGAAATGTCAGCTGATCTCCTGCTCACATTCTCAGGTGCTGATATAACCTCAAATTCACTATCCACTTCACAGGTAACTGGCTATACCACCACAATCACACAGCTGGAATGTCCAGCTTAAGCCATTTCCTTGCTAATTCCCCGTCCACAGGTAGTGTCAGGAATTTTCACAAGGGAATATTTATGGCAGGAACTTAGACCAGAGAATGAGGAAGGCTAAATCAGGATGTTCATGTACCTCAAATCCCCATCCAGCCTAAATTTGCAGTATCTGTAAACCTTCCCTCTGTCTAGTGTCCCAAGTAGCCAGGTCCCAAATAATTGGCCTTGATTTCCTTAGGAACAATCTGCTTTGAAGAGCTTGAGTTATCATAGGCTTCTGGCCTGTCTTTACCAGCCCCGGAAGGCCTAAGGTCATTCAGTGCCACACCTCTTTCAGGCCCTTCCCTCAAGACACAATTTATTAATTCAAACAAAAAAACTCACAAGATAACAAAAAGAGAGAGAGAGAGAGAGAGAGAGAGTGAACTATTTCCCCCAACACAGGGTCCAGAGAGCCTCTCTCTGCTTGAGGACCAGTCACAGTTACCCTCCCAGCAAAGCTCTCAGCTTTTTATAGTCATCACTTGTCCCCTTTCCAGCTGAGTCTGATACACAAGTAGGACTGGCTAGCCTGGGGGTCATCTTAGTCACCAGCAGCAAATGGAGCTGGAGACAGAAGTGAAGCAACAGCCTTTGCAGCTCATATTACAGCAGCATGCAGTAGGAAATCTTGACATTCCTTCCCAATCACCACCACCAGAAAAGAGTTTTCTATTGATTGTGTAGGGCAGCAAGTAAATCATGTAGCCTCCTGAAAAGAATTAGTGGGTGAGATAGAGAATAGTGACCATCTAAGAGCACTGGTGGTACCCAACAGGGAGATGACAAAGGAAAGGGCATTTCAGTCTGACAAACACCACTCACCATCAGCAGATGATAAAAGAAAGGGAGGTCCAGAGCTTGGGGAGAGGATGTTCAGATCTAGAGAAAGGAAAGGAAGTTGGTGGGAAGGATTAAGGTAATGAAAAAATAGGCAATAAATACTTGGCACCTGCAGATTCTAATGTGTGAACATTATTTACCTAATTTTCAGATAAGGAAGCAGATGTGAAGGGAGTTTCCTGAGGCCATATAGAAAGTCAACAGTGAAGCCAGGATCTTTCAACATTCAATTTAGTGCCTTCTCCACTGTAGCACTGCCTCTTTAATACAGAGGACTCAAATGAAGCACTCAAGATGCATGTTTCTCCTCCCTCCACCCTTCTTTCCTCTATCCTGCTATTAATATTTGGAAACACTTACAGCCAAATAAGTGAACATAGGGGAACACTAATGCCAGAGATCTGGCAGGACTTTCAGCAACAGAGAGGTTATATGGGCCATTATTGTTACTTAGTTTTAACCCTCTCACTTTCCCAATGATGGGAATCTACATTGACCTCCTACCTACATTACCCATGTGAAATTTTCTTCCGCACCTCGTTCCTTACTACTAGTGGGCTTGAAACCAGCATGATGAAGGTAGTTCAACTGGGAGACCAGGATGCAGTCAGCATCAGATAGAGCAGGCAGGTAAGCCAACAATAAAAGGGAGAATTAGTTGGATCATTTTCAGGGGATCCATCTTGCAGCAATGAAATCTCTTGTGGGCAATGAAGGAAATTCCATTGCTAAAAATGATAGAAATAGCAGGGAGAGTGTAGCAATCTCTAGCACTAATTAGAGCTTCCTTTGTTCAGAGAGCTGCTGCTTAGGAACGTCTAGTATAAACATCTAGTGCAATAAATACAATAAACACAGTATTGACTATCTCTATTTGAGAATTTGATTGAACTCTCCAATGAACAGCAAGATCCATTAACGATGTTGTGACATGCTGTGTATTTTAAATTGTGCTTTATTTGAACAGTTGCACTAGAAAGAGTGGTGCTTTAAGTAGAGTGTTATATTTTGATGTTTAGAATATTAAAACTACATTACAGTAAACATTTCTAAATATGTTTCAGCTTATTCTCTATGGCTATGTCTACACTTGTTAATTTAAGTAGACTTAGCATGTCTACACTCAAAAATTAAGTCAATTTAAAGAGGACCCTGCCAAATCACCTTAGAGTGTCCACACTGGATGCCTAAGTCGACTTCTAGGGGCTAGGTGGACCTGGGACAGGTCCACGGTGGTGGTGGGGACACCCCTTGCCAAGTGCCAGAGGGCTCAGCATTTGCCCCATTGTACCTGGGTACAATGAGGGCTGAGCAGGACAGGGGCAGGGTATAGGAGCAGGGTGGGCAGGGCTCTATCCTGCCCTGTGGGAGGGCACACCAGGCTCTGCCTGTGCCAGCCACTCTGACAGGGAGGGAAGTGGGGGGAGCCCTTTAGCCCTTTAAGTCGACTTAAAGTCAATTTAGGGCTAATCTGCGTCTACACTGGCTAAGTCGACTTAATAAAGTCAATTTAGCCAGTAGAGTCGACTTTAAATGAGGTTTTATAAAGTTGATTTTAATTTTCCTTAAATCGACTTAAGCCACTGCTTAAGCTGACTTAAGGAAAATGTAGTGTAGACACAGATTAAGCAAATTTAAGTAGACTTAATTTGTAAGTGTAGACGCACCCTATAGGAGTGTAGGAGGTCCACAGTCTACTCCAGTATTCTCTCTCTAGCAGGGGTCAATACCAGAAGCTTCAGAGTAAGGTGCAAGAAACCCTGTCAAGATATTTATGAAATATCTTGCCCATGAAGGAAGTGCCTTCCTAAAGCCAGATGGCTTTTATTAGTTTATGTCCTGAACCATTAAACTTAATTTCCCCCAGACATTTTTGTCCTGTGTAATGTAATTGGAGGTATGAAGTGTATAAATATCTAATCCTATTTGAATCCTGCTAAACTCTTGGCTTCAATATTGGCTTGTAACAGTGAAGTCCGTGGGTTAGTCGTGCATTTTATAGAAAAGTTTTTTATCAATTAATTGCACTAAATGTGTCCCATATATCACCAACATTCTCAACAATTATTTAACATATGGCTGGATCCAGGTTTTTAATCAGTTCAGAGCAACAGTCCTATGTTCTCGAGAAACTCACTGATGCTCCTCTTTTCAGAATTTTAACCTAAGATAAACTGCTACTGGGACTCTGTTAGCCTGCCTAGCTTTCACAAGCCCCTCTCACAGGCAATGTCTACACTTGTAATTTTAAGTCGACTTTAACTAAGTTGACTTAACTAAGTCGACTTTAAGTCGACTTAGTGCGTCTACACTGAAAATTAAAGTCAACTTAAAGGGGAACTTACAAAGTCGACCTAAAGCGACCACACTGTACGCCTAGGTCCAGAGGCGGCTTTTGGGGTAGGTGAGGCAGGCAGCCGCCTAGGGCCCCGAGCAATAAGGGGCCCCGTCAGGGTCGGTTGCCTGCTTCCTTAATGGGTCAGCGACCCCCGGCGTGCCAATGCTGAGTGGCAGCAGCACCATTCAGGTTCACCTTGCTGGCCCCGCCCCCCCCCCCCAGTGTGGCCTGAGGGCTGGGGCCACAAGAGCCGCCTGCCGTGGCTCCAGTTCCCTCTAAGCTGTGCGGGTGCGCAGCCGCACAGCGGCCGTCGCATCCCCGGCAGCCCTCAGCACCCCCTCCAAACCCCCGGGGCTATGGCTTTGCTGCAGCAGACCCAGCCGGCGCCTGGCCTCTGGGCTGGCCCTCCCCGCCCCCAGGGTGGAGCGGGCAGGCTCAGGGCCGAGGCAGGTGTGCGGGCCTGCCTGCCTGCCCCATGCGGCTGGGGCAGCGGAGTGGCTGTGGCTGGGGCAAGCTCCCGGGCTCCTACCCACTGGCCCCCTCGATTTCCCGGCCCGGGGCCGGGATCGGCCTCTGGAGCCAGGGTCTGCTCAGCCCCACCGGTGGCATCCCGGGGCCCCAGTTGGGTCTCCCCAGCCAGCGGCCTCAGCTTCTCTTTCTTTCTTTGTCTTCCTTTTTCTCTTCTTTCTTTCTTTCTTTCTTTCTTTCTTTCTTTCTCTTCCTTCCTTTTTTCTTTCTTTCTCTTCTTTCCTTGTCTTCCTTTTTCTTCCTTTTTCTTTCTTTTCCTTTCTTTCTTTCTTTCTTTCTTTCTTTCTTTCTTTCTTTCTTCTCTCTTCCTTCCTTCTTTCTTTCCTTCCATCTCCTTTTTTAAAAAAAACTTTTTAAAACTTAATTTAAAAAAAAACCTTTCTAAAAATTAAATTTCAATTCAAAATTCATTCAAATTCAATTAATTAAACCCAATTAATTCTGTTTACAATCACTTTAACTTCAATTAATGCCTATAATTTCTGTTGAGTGAGTTTACACAAAAATTTTATTCAGAAAATGTTTTGCACACCGCTTGAAAATTTTGCACACAAGCCGCCAAACCTTAGAGGGAACATTGCTCCAGGCTCCCTCCTGCTGGCCGTGATTCCCCACTCCGCCCTGTCCCCGCCTCTACAGCAAGGTAAGTGCTGTGGGGGGAGCTGGTTTGGGGGCTGGGGACTGGATCGGGGCCTGGGAGCTGGCGCAGCCCTATTCGGGGGCCTGAGGGCCGGGTCAGGAGCCCAGGGGCAGCGTGGGGGCGATCTCAGGGCCCGAGGCAGCGCGGGGTCCTGAGAGCCAGCACGACCCTCTTCGAGGGCCCAGGGGCCAGCTCAGGAGCCTGGGGACTGGCGTGGGGGCCCGGGAGCTGGCCCAGGGACCAGCTTGGGGGCACGGGGGCTGGTGTGACCCTGCTTGGGGGTCTGGGGGCTGGTGCAGGGGCTGGCTCAGGGTTCAGGAGCAGGCACGGGGCGGCTTAGGGGCCAGCTCAGGGCACGGGGCAGCGAGCCAGCGTGGCCCTGGTCGGGGTCCTGGAAACTGGCGTGGGGGCCCGGGATCCAGCGTGAGGTGTGGGGGCTGGCTCAGGTCGTGGGGTCTGATGTGGGCCGAGGGAGAAACCTGATGAGCCATTAAGGATATAAGGAATACAACCATTGTGTCCTTAATGGCTCATCAGGTTGCTTCCTGGGCCCATTGTATCTGGGACCTTCCTTAACATTAAGGACACAATGGTTGTAGACAGCTTGTCTCGGGTATTTCCACAGATTCACACAAGTTAAACTATAGATATAACACCAAATTCCTAACTTCTAATACAAATACAATTTCTATACATGAACTATATAATCATTCCCAGCAAATTACTACCTTTCTATTGATACCAAACGTGACATAGTTCCTATGGATTATAGCATATATGAGATATGAATAGAAAATAATTTCATAAATGCTTCTCTAAATCTAGACAGCGTCACACAGGGCTCTGCCCTGCCCTTTGGGGAGCATGCCAGGCTCCCCCCTGTACTCCCCCCCCAGCAGGGAGGGCATTGGTGTAGTCCTGGGGTAGCCCTAAGTCGACTTAGGGCTACCCCACATCTACACTGGCTTAATTCGACTTTAAAAAGTCGAATTAAGCCTTAAGTCTAATTAAATCTAGGTTTAATAGAGTCGACTTAATTTTCATTAAGTTGACTTTATTTTCCTTAAGTCGACTTAAGCAAGCTGCTTAAGTCGACTTAAAAAAACTGTAGTGTAGACGCAGGGTAAATGAAGTAGACGCAGGCAAGCTTAAGTCGACTTAATTTACAAGTGTAGATGCAGCCACAGAGCCCATGATAAAATGTCTTGCAGTTAGAGATGGACCAAAACAAAAGTCATTTAAGCTAATCCCTCTCTAACCTACAGCCCAGGATGAACTAAAAAGCTTTTGTAAAATGCAATCCAGATCTGAACCATCCACATTTTTGTTCTAAAATAACAAAATCCAACAGATGTGATATTGCAAAATTAAAACTATACCTTTTCTATGAACATATCTATTTACAATCATTATAGGGTAAATGATTAACCTCCTGTCCCATGGTCTTCTCCAGGGTATCCTTAGGTATCATCTCTCTCTGGGCAGAGACCCATTCCCCACTCCCTTATCACCAGCAACTTTGGACTATAACCCTGTTGCATTTCACTGTGATTATTCCAGGAAGGTTTGACAAACAGTCAGTCCCCTGCTCTTTGGTTTCTGTCCAAGGGCATTGACAGTGATTTGCCAGTAACCTAAACAGCTTTTTCTTTTAATCACTGCCCTCTCCACCCGCACCCATGTTTTTAGCTCTGGAGGAGCTGTGGTAACCACCTGCCGTGAAGTAGAACACAGTTCCCTAAAGCTTTTGCAAGTGGTTGCAATATCTGTTACTAAACCATTAGGATGACAATCTCAATATAAACAGAGAAAGGATAGTCTTGTGTACAGGTTTCAGACTGGAAGTCAAGAGACCTAGAGTCTATTTCCAGCTTTCCGACAGACTTTCAGTGTGATCTTGGTTAAGTCACTTACAGATAGTAAGGTTTCTCAGTTGCAATATAGGGATAGTCCCCCACTTGACTTGATCTACATTAATGTTTGTAAGGTGCTTTGAGATCCTCATTTGGAAATCAACATAAAAAGTTCAAAGAATTACAATAAAATCTGACAAAGATTTGATGAGAAAGTGAAAACCAGAGTGGTGCCTCATCCTTGTTTCATGAATCATACTTGAAGACTGTCCTGCTTTTTACGGCTGAAGAACACTATCAGTCCAATTCCAAAGGGGTAGCCGTGTTAGTCTATTGTAGAAAGACAACAGAGTCCTGTGGCTGGCATCTGGGGAGAAATACATGAATGAGGTGGAAATGTCCTGCTTGATAACAGGAAATGTCCTGCTTGATAACAACACCTGCTTGGTGTGGCTAAACAATGTTGCAAAGGAGGTGTGGGATGTGCAGGATTGCTACATTAAAGAGATCTGCAGAAAAATCAAATTTGTAAAGTGTTCCTAAAATCTCATGACTTTACCAAGTCATACTTAGAAGGGATGGATACCCCACTATCTCACACACATTGTACACAGATATATTATTTGTAACCTTTGTTGAGGACAGCTTCCTTACAGCTTCAGATGGCAATAAATCAGTCTCCATTCCAGTCCCTATGAACGTCAATGACAACACTAAGGCTATGTCTACACTGGAAAGTTGACCTTATTAAGTTGACTTAACAAAGTGGCTCCCTTTAAGTTGACTTTATTAAGTCGACTTAACATTGGACATAGGCGTCCACACTGGCATTAAGTCGACTTAATAAAGTTGAGTTAAGGGCAACTCCCCATCCACACCGTCCTTAAGTCAACCTAAGAAGTCGACTTAAGGCTTAAGTTGACCTAAGGAGGGGTAATTATTAAGTTGACTTAAGCTTTCATTAAGTCAACTTAAGGAATTTCTTAAGTCGACTTAATGAAAGCCCAGTGTGGATATGGAGTAATTTAGGTAGACTTAAGGGTCCTTAAGTCGACCTAAATTGCTAGTGTAGACATACCCTATCTGTCCAACATATGGAAAGAAAAGGTAAGGCCACCCACCACTTTGAAACAAACAGAGTCCTGTGCACTTCTAAAGACTAACAGATTTATTTATCACATGAGCTTTGGTGGGAGAAAATCCCACTTTGTCAGACACAGGACTCTGTTTGTTTCTCTGCAATAGACTAACACGGCCATCACTTTGAGTGTATTGTGGCAGCAGGCAACATCTTTAATCACTGGCTTCTCACTGCCAGGGACACACTGTAACATGCTCCAATCCTGTCCACTTCACTACATTTAAAGTATATTTCCTAAGGCAATTTTTGCAACTTTAGTTGAAGTTAGTGTGGAAGATTTATACCACATAACAGGGAGCTAGTAGGGAAAAACAGACTTGCACTATGTTAACCTGGGAAGAACCAAATGCCCCAGCTAACAGTGCATTTGTGGTTTAACTATGCTAGATTGACACCACCCTATTCCTACCATAAATCAAAGTTCACCACAATTCCCAGGTTAACCTGTCTCAATACTTAAGTGGCAGGAATATATGTACTGCAATCAACCCTATGGTTAACACCCCCTTTGCTTTCTACCACAAAAGTCATCCGAGGTAAGCCATACTGTATTTTGGACAAGAAATTCCATTTTGTACTGTCTTTTCACTGGAGGCTTTCAAAGCTTCCATATATTATTTATTAATTACAAAGTACTAGATATTTTTAGAACACAACACTGCTCATAGAGACAATGAGGCTGTTGTGCCCACCTAGGGCATGAAATTGCAATTATGTTTTGCTAGAGTTTAAATGTATAATGTTCTTGGTGTCAAAACAATGAAATAAAAGTCTGTGGTATTTCTCTAATGGGATTATGGCACAAGCTACAGTTTAAGCATCACACAGATTAAACAGATCAACATTGCAAGATGTTCCAGAACACATGCATCTAGATCACCTGCTTTCCCAATGCATCCATAGGTCCCAGATATAGAATAACCTTTTGTTGTTTATTGCTTTGAATGGGTGTTCTGGTAAAATGGTTTACAAGAAACATGTAATGTAAGTGATAACATTTTCCTGTATATATACACACTTCACCTTGCTTTAAATCGGGGTGACTAACCTTTTAGCGTAAGGGGTCCACATTACAGTAATTTTCTCACTCAGCACGGGGGGGAGCAATTTTCAGATGGAGGGGGGGTGAAGCTGCACCCAGCTGGCTGACTGGCAGGGGACTCCAGGGAGAGGAGAGGTTATAGGTGCCAACTTTTATTTTTGTTAATGGGTGTGGGCACAGGGGATGAAGGCAACCAGTCACATGACTCACATCTCCCCCTTTCCCCAGGCTGCCTACTGGACTGGTTCCCAAATGAACTGGTCTGGAAATGGGAGAGGGGAAAGGAGAAGGAGGGAACTGGGAGCTCTAGTTCACATGGCTCCTGCCCCCAGCTGCCAGCCTGGATGGAGAGGGGAGGCTGCTTCCTACAGTCAGTCGCTCGCAGACAGCTGCCATGCTTCAGCGTCCCAGCCAGCTGGGGCTGCTGCAAGATGCAGGCTACTGCGGTTCTGGACTGGCCTGCGTTCCTCTGCTGGACTTGACCACCATGTTAGGGGGAGGGAGACCTCTCAAAGGGAGGGGAGTTGCATAAGCTGCACAGCATGCAGCAGCATCCCCTCACAGCCAGAAGTGGCTGATCTCCCACGTCCACCTCTGCTCCTGAGTCCTGGCTGGTGCCGTGCAGAGCAGCGCATGGGGCTAAAGGGGAGAGGCTGCTCTTTGGCTCCAGAGGGGTGTGTTGGGAGGGCTCCTGCTGCACCTGGCCGGCTGGTTAGCAGTCTCTGGTGGGCCACATTCTGGCCCCCAGGCCGTGGGTTGAACAACCCAGCTTTAGACATCACAGAAACTTTATAATATAGGAATATGAATTATTCCAAAGTAAAGAAGCCACTTTTGAGAAAGAAAGAAAGAAAGAAAGAAAGAAAGAAAGAAAGAAAGAAAGAAAGAAAGAAACCCTGTCCAGCAAAGCATTGTGTTTCACGCTCTAAATCTTATATACAAGACTCAGCAAAGCCTCAACAAAGGAAAAGTTGTTCTTTTGATAGATGGAGTCATTTAATGTGGCAGCTAATGCCCTTTTTTCAGTCTCTGTTTTTCATCCGGAATTTTAATATTCTGTATGGTTACAGTAATTAGATACTTGTGGCTGCTTTGCCATTTTAAAGCACATTGACTATGAAAAGGCATTTAACAGTAACAGTTCAGTTTAGTCTTTAAAAATCCAAATGTAATTTGAATGTTAAGGGCTGGGATCTGAGCTAGGTTAAAATATTCCCAGATCTGAATAAGGTAAACCTCACTAATTCTCACTTTGCTTAAATGCAACTTAATTATCACAAAAGAGCAGAAGTCTTGTCCCATTTCTCAGCAAAAGTATCATCACAGAGACTATACTCAGAACTATTATTACTATGACTTAATTCCTTAGACACAGCATGTTTGTAAATCTATTGTAGTGTAGTATCAGTATTACCGTAAAACTATTTAGAGCTAATGTATAGAGTTGCATATTGGAAACCATTTGCAATACACAAGTGTTATCACTGAAAAAACTCTGGAACTATGTATGTGTTCTCTGTCGCCATCTATTGGCACTTTACTTATATACAGATATAAAGCACTCTAGTAACAATTACAATTAAAACAAAACTACATCTCAGAAAAAAAGAACAAAGTGTGGTTGTTGATGCAGTACCCTTGACCTTTGATCATATTTGATTACTTTCTAGTTTGAAACTCTGATGATCTGCAATGGGTCACCAAATCACAGTGTAAATTACAGAATGCTATTACGCTGTATCACTCTTCCTAGATTGCAGGGCCTACCTAGTATAGATACCCAATGAATGATGCACAGTGCTATATACACAGTGCTGGATCATGCTGCCTCCAGATCAAGAGAAGCAAGGGTTAGCAACACCATAGTTAACCTGAAGATACTGAAGTGGTTTGATAAATTTCAATTAGCTGCTATTTCGATTGTCTAATCAGGTCTGGTTTCAGTTAATTTATTAAGATTTAAATTGTGACATTCAACCACAGTTGCAAGAGGGGAGTTTGCCGCTCCAAGAGAGGCTCTTGGTGGGATTATATATACTTTTACCAAGCTCTCTGGTGAGAGTGGCATCCTTTTCCCAGGAAATGGCAAAGGGTTCACTTCTGCATTCCAAGTCAGTACAAGGGATTACATAATTCAGTTGATGGGGAAGTAGCCTAGAGTTTAAAAAATTAAATAGCTGTTGAATATCACTTTAATGAGCAGGTTTTGTACCACAATTAAATTTGAACACTTTTAATAAAGCAAAATAAACAAGCACTTCTGTAAAGATAGTCCGCATCGGAGGAGGGAAGGGGTAGAGTCCTACACCCATCACAGCCTGTGCCATAGCCAGATATAATCTGGGTCTAAATAAGTGAAGACTCCAGTCCTGCATATACCTCCAGCAAAAACTGGCAGCAAAATCTGTTTTGGCAGTGATTTCAAAAGGAAGCAGAATCTCAACCCATTGTATTTAATGTAGACACAAGAACAAATGAATACAAACGACCATCTACAAGTGTAGGCTTGAAATTAGACGAAGGTTTCTAACCATCAGAGGAGTGAAGTTCTGGAACAGATTTCTAGGGGAGAAATGGGGGCTCTGAGTTACTGCAGAGAATTCTTTCCTAAGTGTCTGTCTGGTGCATCTTGCTCAGATGTTCAGGGGTTAGCTAATTGCCGTATTTTTGGTAAGGAAGGAATTTCCCCCAGGGCAGTTTGGCAGAGACCTGGGAGGAGGGGGTCACCTCTCTCTGCACATGGGGCATGGGTCACTTGCTGCTTTAAACTAATGTAAATGGTGGATTCTCTGTAACTTGAAGGTTTTAAGCCATGATTTGAGGACTTCAGGAACTCAGCAAGAGGTTAGGGTCTGTTACAGGAGTGGGTGCGTGAGGGTCTGTGTCCTGCATTGTGCAGGGGGTCAGACTAAATGATCATGATGGTCCCTTCTGCCCTATGAATAATTCTTGGAAACACATAATTATTATTCTTACACATCCTTTTTTTTTTTTTTTTTTTGCTACCTTGAGGAGCAAAGGAAACAGTGTATTTTTTTATTGTATAGAACTAGTCTGTGTACTTTAAGTTGAGTAGAACAAAATTCTGCAGAGAAGCAATTAATTTCTTATGATTCAGATGCTATTTCAGCACTACATAATTTGCATATTAATGAAATAAAATTGATCTTTCCATAACATTTACCAGCTGCCCAGCTGTTAGCTTTCCTATTTTGCCACCTCCCGAAGTGCATCCTCAGCACTATGCATGCACTCAGGACCAGAGGCAGCCTTTGGCTATTGGGGGCCCCAGGCAAAGGCCCATTGAGGGGCCCCTGATATGCCCCCATGCCGCCCTGTGGCCCCAGCTCCAGACTGCCAGCCCCCACCCTGGCCCCGCCCCTCCCCCCTGCTGTAGCCACAGTGACCTGCTGTCCCTCCCCAAGCCGCAGCTCCCCATTGCTGGCCCTGGATCCCCCACCAGCAGCCCCAGTCCCTGCCACCGGCCCCAGGGGCCAGATCCTCCTCTTGCTGCCAACCAAGGCAGACACAGTTTTTGGGGTAGCTGAAGCAGGTGATGGGGCCCCTTACTGCTTGGGGCCCTAGGCGTGTGCCTGCTTCACCTACCCCAAAAGCCGCCTCTGCACAGGACCAGGTATTCAGCTGCTGTAAGCTGCAGAAATTCTCCTGTCACAGATGTACTGATCTGAATCATAGAATCACAGAAGATTAAGGTTGGGAAGAAGCTCAGGTCAATTAGTCCAACCCCCCCGCTCAAAGCAGGACCAACCCCAATTAAATGATCTCAGCCAAAGCTCTATCAAGCCAGGCCTTAACAACCCCTAAGGATGGAGATTTCGCCACATCCCCAGATACCACATTCTAGTGCTTCACCACCTTCCTAGTGAAAAAGCGTTTCCTAATATCCAACCTAGACCTCCCATGCTGCAACTTGTGACTATTGCTCCTTGTTCTGTCTTCTGCCACCAGTGAGAACAGCCTATCTGCATCCACCATGGAACGCCCCCGCCCCCCCCTTTTAGGTAGTTTAAGGCCACTATCCAAATCCCCCTTGTTCTTGTCTTCTGCAGACTAAAAAAGTTCCCTCAGCCTCTCCTCATAAATCATTTGCTCCAGCCCCCTAATGATTTTTGCTGCTCTCCTCTGGACTCTTTCCAATTTGTCCACATCCTTTCTATAGTAGAGGGTTCAGAACTGGACACAGTGCGCCAAATGTGGCCTCACCAATGCTGAATAAAGGGGAATAATCACTTCTCTTGATTTGCTGGCAACGCTCAAACTAATGCAGCCCTATATGTCGTTAGCCTTCTTGGTAATAAGGTCATCAGTTGAGGATCTAGCTGAAAAAGTCCTTTGTAGCTACACAACTTTTGTTCATGTTGTTTATAAAGTGAAGGTAAATGTAACTCATATAACTAGCTGCCTAGCTACAAGACCCAGCAGCTGCATTTTGAGCTGGTATTCAAGTAAGACAGAAGCAGCCTGTACCAGCGGGGAGGGATAAACAGGGATGAGAAGCTAGGGATGCAGAGAGGAGGAAGGCAGGGTGAGAGCATGACATAATAATGCAGTGTTCTTATAGGGAGCTCCACCCTGTACCCCAATATACTGCTCCCCAGAGATCTGGCTCCTTGTGGCTTCAGTAACATTGTGTTCAGCACTAACTAAGCCAAGAGCGGAGCTCAGCTGCCAGCCAGTATGGAGGCACTAGCACTCCTTCATTGTGAATACTCAGAACTTGGAACACAAAATTCATTTTCCACTAATATGTAACAATGGTCACTACTAATTCACCATTTCAGCCACCTCACCTGCCAAGGAGCTCATTTGCTAGACTAGCCACAGGAAGCAGAGACAAAAGGGATGAAAACACAGCTGGAGCAAGTGAGTTTCAAAGTCTGAATGGACATTTGTGAAACCTATGTAGCAAGATCTGCACAGCTGTAGGCGCCTGCCTTTGTGAAACAGCTATTTAAATAAAGGTGATTAAACACCAGGGGTGAAATCCTGGCCCAAGAAAGTCAATGGCAAAATTCCTATTAACTTACCATAGGCCAGGATTTCACCCAGTTATTTTAAAGCCCTCTTGTTTCAATCAGAGCCTTAGAGGAGTACTCAAATACTATGGTGATGAGGGCTATATAAGTACCTGGAAAGATGGAGCTGCATTTGCTGAGCAGTTCTAAAACTCAAGTTACTTCTCTCTATTGTTCACAGGTTGTAGAAACACCCGGGGGCTTTTCAGTAGACATTATCTCAGTATGACAATGATAGGTAACTGTTGTTAAAGAGATTGCTTTATATTTGCTCTTCGGAGGGAAGAAAATTGGTTTGTAAAATTCCAACTGGCCTAAAAAAGCAGAAAACATCTGCGGGAGTCACAGGCAGTTTGTGAGCTCATTTCATGCCCCGTGAAGGGTGAGAAGCAGAACATCGCTGTTCTGACTACTCCAGTAAGAATGTGGAATATCAATCAGTTTCAGAGGCTTGAACCACACAAAATAAGTGGCAGAGGTAAGGCTGCTGGCCCACAGACCCTCCCTAACCAGACTACTGGACTGATTATGGAGTTCCATAGTGGTCAATCCATAACCATACATGCCATCAATGTTAATTTGAAACACTTGACAGAAATTCAGTTCAAATGATACAAAATGTTATTTTAAATAAGTCATGATCCAAGAAACCTTTGGCTTATTGGTGTTGTATCATGTTCCAGCATCCTCTCTTTATTAACACAGCTCTAGTCTACACTTAGCGCTGTTTTCAGTGGCAGTCAACAGGAGATACGCAAGGGACGTAAAATACCTTGCGTATCTCCCACCGACTTCTTAAATCCTCCCTACACACTACACTAAGCCAACCAGAAATGGCATACAGTCGGCGTAGTGTAAGTGCAGTTACAGAGCTGGTGTTCCAGCTCCAGTTTGGTTTTTGATTGAGCGCATCTACACAGACACCTCAATTAAAAACTGAAGATCGCGCTGATGGCGGCGACTTTGCTGCCATCAGTATAGACTTGCCCTCGGACCTAATAGCATATAAAGTATCTGAAAACATCCCGTAAGACCCAGACTGCTAAGGCAGAATTCAAGGCCTTCAGAAAGTAAAGAAAAAAAGAGAGAGATGGCCTAGACAACGTAGGCTCTCAAGCAGCTTCCCCAGTCACCAATCTCTGCTTCTGGATCTGGGGAATAGTAAGCTCCAAACCTACTCATTCAGTATGCCACCCCAAACTGAATTGGAATTCTCCTTTTTAAGGACCCATCCTTCTCCAGGTTTGACAAGCCTTGAAGGAGCCCTGGGCTGGGGCTGATTATACCCAATCAAGCTCTTTAATCCCTCCTTGACTGTAATGGGAATCTGCCCAACCATAGTTGGGTAAATAGAAAATTTAAGCATACTACCAAAATAAAGTAGTTGCTCTGAACAGTATAGGCTACAGTTCTCAGAAACTATTCCCCTCAAATCTCTCAGCTCTTTTGGTTTCTTTCGCTTACCCACAGAGTCCCCAGCCACAGCCTATTGGTTCCCTGCAGTGTTCACTCCCTAGGCAGTCTACTGAAGAATTATCTAGTAAATCGGCTCTTTCCCCCACTACAAGGGTTTACTATCACAGTCAATGCCAAACCCTTGAGGCAGTGGACAAATTCACCTAACTCAGCATTACACCAACACATGCAGTTCACATTGATCATGAAATCAATGCCAGAGTTGCCAAAGCAGGTGTGGCCTTTGGCAGACTACATGCAAATGTGTGGAAGCACAGCGGCATTAGTCAACAAACAAAACTGAAGGGTCTACAAAGCCCTTGTGTTGCCAACTTTGATATATGGATGTGAAACCGGGATGATGTACAGCCATGATATGAAGCTGAATCATTTTCATATGGGCTTTCTAAGGAAAATGATGAGGATAAGGTGGCAAAGCAAAGTTCCAGATACTGAGGTTCTCGTATAGGCAGTTATTGATAGCACCCATACTCTGTTGATGAAATCACAGAAGAGATGGACCAGCCATGTCACCAGAATGTCAGATGAGCAATTGTCAAAGATCTTTTATGGTGAGCTAAAGGAGGGAAAGAGCCCTCAGGGAGGCCAGAAGAAACATTTTAAGGACTCTCGCAAGCTATCCTTGGGGTGCTTCATCATTAGCTCAGAGTTTTGGGAAGATCTTGCTCCTGACCATTCTACCTTACAAAGCCTCATCCCTACTTCCAGCCATTAGGTTGTGTTATACCTTTCTCTGATAAGATTGAAGAGCCCATTATTAAATATTTTCCCCCCATGTAAGTATTTATAAAATGTAATCAAGTCACCCCTTAACCTTCTCTTTGTTTAGCTAAATAAATTGAGTTCCTTGAGTACATCATAAGGCATATTTTCTAGTCCTTCAGTCATTCTCATAGGTGTTCTCAGAACCTTCTCCAATTTATCAACATCCTTCTTGAATTATGGGTACCAAAATGGGGCACACTATTCCAGCAGCAGTTGTACAAATGCCAAATAAAGAGGTAAAATAACCTCTCTACATATATTTGAGATTTCCAAGTTCCAAAGGGGTAGCCATAATAGCTCCTTCAAGCACAGTACCTCAGTGGGCGTGCACGTTCAGCTATGACCTCCAAATCTTTTTCAGAGTCATTGATTCCCATGATAAAGTCTACCATCCTGTACTTGGCCTTCATTCTTTGCTCCTAGATGTATGCATTTAGCCATAGTTAAACAGGTTTGCATGTGCCCAGTTTTCCCAGCAATCCAGAGCACTCTGAATCAGTGATTTTTTTAATTATTATTTATCACTTCGATCCCCCAATTATTGTGGCATCTGCAATCTTTATCAATGATGATTTTACGTTTTCTTCCAGGTTATTGCTAAAGATGTTAGGCAGTGTAGGCACAAGAACTGGTCCCTGAAGGATCGACTGGAAACATGGCTAATGACAATTCCCTGTTCACAATTACATGTTCACACCTATCTGTTAGCCAATTTTTAATCTGTTTCATGTGTCATGTTAATTCTATATTATTCTAGCTCTTCAAGATATCATCTGAATCCCTAGCCTCTACTTCTCTTTTTCAGGGAGAGGATAGATCATTCTAAGATCATCTCCCTGATGGGCCTCTGAAAATAGAGCTGTGAGTAGAGTTGGATGAAATTTTTTGGACAAACTACTTTTTCCCCCACTAAAAAGGGGGAAAAAGAAGCAGATTTCAGACAGCTAAAACATTTTTTTAAAAGTTTTAAAACTTTGTCTTGATATTTTCTAAATGGAATGTATAAATTTTTCAATTCCAAATGACTGTTTCAAAGTATCCTTCATTTTATTTTTAAAAAACTTTTAAATATTAAATGCTCAAAATTGAAAATAAATAGTTTCATTTTGGATCAAATAGAACATTTTGTTTGACCCAAAGCAAGGGGGGGAGGTATTATTATTTTTTTAATTTGCTAAAAAAAAATTCAAAAGAGCCATATTTCTGTTGGACCCAAAAGAAATTTCATTTTCAATTAATCAGAATTAACAGCAAACCCCAAAATCAATTATTTATCCTGCTCTAGTGGAGAGCGAGGGAGATTTCAATAACATTGACAAATAGCATTGGGTTCCCCTTACTAACACAAGGCGATCCCCCGTTATGAGTGTCATTCACAACAAACTGGATGATGGAAAGAGAATTTTTTTTTAATGGGAAATTATAAAACCACAAATGACAGACTCAGCGGCAGATGTAGTACATCAACCTAACTTTTATTGTACTAGATTTAAAGTCGGTGTACCTATAGTGTCACAACAGGGGTATGTGGGGGCAGGAGAATATATGTCATTAATCTTTACATCTTGATATATATTGAAGTGTACAAAGTTGCCAAGAAAAACTGGTTTGGGAATTATGCATCTGAATTACCTCACTGTTGTCCATTCAAATGCTTAATCATAACATGACAGCCACAATTTTGAATTCATTCTTTTGTAACTAAAAAAGAAAAATGAAGGGAAAAAAAACCTCTCCAGGACTGTGATAAACAACCAACTAAAATCTTCTACTTCTGTGTGTATCTGAATGCGCAGTGCAAGACTTATTCTCATATGGATATAAATCTCTGTCTCACACATTCAAATAAATGCAGCTGTGTTTATTTCAGTGTGCAGAGTTCCAGACGTACACATGCTCACATGTATATCTGGAGTTCTGCACCTTATTACATTACAATTTTCCATTACATTTTTCTAACACTTAGAACTTAGTGTTACAGAGCCCTCTGGAATATGCCCCAGTACATTCAGAACTCACCCAGATGATGAAGCCTGAAACGCTGCTGGCCACCCAAGTTAGAACCTCTGCAATATAGCCCTATAATAACATGTTTTGGAATGAGAGAAGCCTTTCATTGTGTGCAGGGTCTGTGACACTTGTAAACTCTTGGCTAATATAATTATATCAATTGTATTATACTCATTTAAAACCTGGGTTCCAGTAACAGCCACATACTATGCTGAATGGGGAAACCCCACCTCCTTCCCCCCTCCCCTACCAAAACCTGAAATCTTCAGGCAAATACTCTGCATGTGTCAAGAACTAGGGTGCCTCCTTCTACTATTCACATGACAAAAGAAAACCCAGCTTCTAGCATCATTTCAGCCAAAGCAATATACTTCCTTAATCACAAAGCACTGGGGCCACTAAAGATAAAGACTATATTAAGAAATTAGAAAGGTAAGTTGGGGAGATGATCCACACCTCATTCACATATGGTGTAATTTTCAAATTTCACTGGCACTGATATACAAATACAATACTCTTGCTGGAAACAGCAAAAAAAAAATCTAAATTACTAGAAATCTTACAGAAGCCTCAGACTAGAGTCTTACTTTACTACAATGAAACATGCAAACTTGCCAAATACAGTGCAAATGAGCACAATTTGGAAAAAGCTATCAGCAGACAAAAGGTTCAATGGAAACCCAAGGACTGATTTGCAAACAAGAGAGATTTTGATTTCCTATTTCTCTGAACAATTTACAGAGGAATACAAGAAATACTTATTCAGATTATCAGAAATAGAAGATACTGTATTTCTCACTAAAAAATAAGAATTGGGCAAAAGAAGCCCTATAACCATGGTGGGGCAAAGAAATAAGAGAACCAAAGTTACTGAAATGAAAATTTCAGACCCATTCAGAAAATCGCATCCTTCAAAGCCCCTATGGAGAAATTATTAAAATGATAGTGGTATGTGAGGTACATAATTTTATTTTTGTGAACAGTTTGCATAAATCATGCTGTCCCCTCCCAATTAAGGTTTCTCCCAAAGAATAAAAGGTAATTTATTTTTTAAAATCATATCTCATATAGATAACATTAAAAAGAACCACCATTAAGGCTTATCTGCTAGGCATTGTAAAGCATACCAAAGGGGGTGTGATTTGTAAAGTTCATTAATATGCTACTCTCTAACTGCTCCATATAGATCCCGCTGCAGTGCTCTAAGAGGTACCTAATTAACGATAACTTCATCCTGTTTGAAACCTTACTTAGAAAAAGATCACGTGCTATGTGGTAGTTTATTATGAAGCTAGATTAGTGTGACATGTCAGTCACTAAACACTTATCTTTATCGATAAGTAAGTCAAAGGCAAACTGGAAATCTTTACAGTGTAATTTCTGAGTTATCTATTTATAGATACCTATTTTTATTTATCTAGTTATATATTTTGAGTTATCCACAAACATGAAGATTTAACACGTTATAAACATCTCCAGTCAAGCATTAATAGCTCAATTGCTCTAAAGGAATTTTATCAAGAACTTTCTACAAGAAGTCACCTTTGGCCTGAGAATTTCAATATAAGGGATTTCAGACAAAGAGGTATTTTTTCTGAAAGTTACAAGCACCTGAAAACAGCCTCCTGACGTATATTGCTACCATGAGACTAACTTATAGTTAAACATTTAAACATGAAGTACAGAGGGAGAGAGTCCAGTATTTAATCTTTTCCTGTGTATACACTGCGGCACTATACTGTATATATATCCAGTAGAACTCTCACTCAGCTTGTAAAGTTTGATTCCATACCATGAGTACCTTAAGAAAACAGTTTAAAAATAAGTCTCCCACTGAATAGCAGGTGGTACTAGCCTAAAAAACATTTTTGGCCACACAGACAAACTAGCTGAAATATTTCACATACAAGTATAATAAAGATATATTACTTGAAAAACTGGTTAGTCTGGCTGATTTCCAGGCACAACTTAATAGTCTTCATTTTATGAAAGAATCTGCATCACTATAACGAGACATGAAATGAGAAGCAATTGTCATTAATATCAAAGAGCAGAAAACACCTCTATTTCCCTGACGCCCAGGTGGGCAAATGGAATTATGCAATACTCCATTTTTGGTCCTACTTTCCCTGCTGGATTAGTGGCAGCATTATTTATCAGCATTTAAATTAATCTTAGTGTTTAGATGAAAAACCATATATAGGTAAAAGGGATAATAAGTTATCAGACGTTTTATTAAAATACACTTCTTATCGGTCACAGAGAGCTTGTCTACACGGTATAGCAAAGCACTGTATAGCGGTTTGATCTGTGGAGCACTCTAAGTACCTCATGTAGATCCTGCTGGTGTATTTTAAAGGATATTTAGTTTGTGCAAAAAAGTTAATCCAAAATTACCTACCTTTTAGTATACACCAGCAGGGTCTATACAAGGAAGTTAGAGCACGACAGGTTAGAACAGTCTACAAATCATACCCCACTAAAGCACTTCATTGCTACATCAGTGACACAAGAATATAAGAAAAATAAGCAAGGAGTCCTGTGGCACTTTTAAAGATTAACACATTTATTTATTGCATGAGCTTTCATGGAAGAAAATCCCACTTCGTTAGACACTTTGAAGAGTATAAGCTCTCCTACCATTATTTTAGGATATGTCTAGGTAGCAGTTAAACATCCATGGCCAACACTGAAATTGTGAAGTCAAAGAGCCAGGTAAGCACTCAATGTTATTCATATATTTCATCTCTGACAACATCTCTGTGGACATTCCACATTCCTCAGCATTCCAGTCAAATACTAATGCCCTATAGTCAATCAACAAATTTAGCCACCAGCCTTCATTTAGTGCTGTGTGGAGTTGCACCACCCCAGTAGACACTCAGGGTGCATCTACACTTACAAGTTAGGTTGACTTAAGGAGGCTTAAGTTGACCTAAACTACTCTGTGGCTACACTGGGCTTTCCTCAAGTTGATGTAAGCATTTCCTTAAGTTGACGTAAGGAAAAGTTAAGTCTACTTAATAACACCTTGTTTTAAGTTGACTTAACACTTAAATCGACCTTATTAGGTTGACTTAAGCCAGTGTGGATGGAGATTAGCGCCTAAATCAACCTTATTAAGGCGACTTAAAGTGTTAAGTTGACTTAATAAGGTCAAAAGGGGGCTATGTCTACACTAAAAAAGTTAAGTTGACTTTTGTTAAGTCGACTTAATAAGGTCGACTTTAAGTCGACTTAAAGTCAACCTTATTAAGTCGACTTAATAAAATTGACTTAACTTTTCTGGTGTAGACATAGCCTCAGTTAGGGACTGAGCTCCAATGAAGAAAAATTGCTCCCAGAGCTCCCTGAGAAGAAAGGAGAACACCCACTGCTTAATTCTTTCAAAAACTGCAGGATATGCCTATCTGTGTGCCTAGCAAGCTATATTGGCTGATGCAAAAAGGTGTCAGTTCCACCACCTTTCCATCCCCTTTTGGATGTCTTGGGCCTTAGTGGACACCTGGTGACAACATTGCCCTGTACTTCAGAGAGCGGAAAGACTGCAGTTGTACCCAGTAGCTACAAATGGAAAAAAGCAAGGTGAAAGGCCTTCTTGTATCTTCCTGTATCGATTTGCACAGAGGGAAGGAGCCAGATACAATCTGACCTTGTAGCATTCTGAAATGTTCTGAATGATGCGGTGCAACTGACCTACAACACCAAGAGTAGGGATAGATGGACTGAGGGACAATAGATGGATACCTGGCTGTTGAGACTTGCCCACATGCTCAGGGTTTAACTGATCGCTATATTTGGGGTCGGGAAGGAATTTTCCCCCAGGGCTGATTGGCCTGGGCTCTGGGGGTTTTTCGCCTTCCTCTGTAGCACAGGGCGTGGTTCACCTACTGGTGAATTCTCTGTATCTTAAAGTCCTTAAATCATGATTTAAGGAGGTAAATAACTCAGTCATAGGTTGGTGGCCTATTGCAGGAGTGGGTGGATGAGGTCTTGAGGCCTGCATTTTGCAGGAGGTCAGACTAGATGATCGTACTGGTCCCTTCTGACCTTAAAGTCTATGAGTCTTTGAGACAATAACAGGAAGGGAGCAATTCAGGAGTCATTCAAAATCTCGGAAGTCCATTGACATCAGTTGTCTTCAATTGCAGCCAGAAGTCCTTGCCACTATTGCACTGTTGCAAGAGAAGGAAGTCATTGAGGAGCTAAAATGTAAGATATTGTAGTTATAAATTATTCCTTGCTAAAATATTTCAAAAAGTTATTCACGCAAAATATGAGACCTAGAGGCATCATAAATGGGGTAGTGACCTTGCTTGAAATTTTGTCAAAATAAACTACCATTCACTCCTTATCATTCAGTAATTATTTATTTTCCTGTGAAAGATGTTATGCAAGTGCTTGCTCATGATGTGATGCACACACCTAGTACTAACTACAAATTCTTGAGGATTGCTTTGTAGTTTTTGACCTATGTCCTAACTATTATATGTTATCTACATCGCAGTCTGGATGATGGAAACAAATTATATTTACTCTGTAAATATAGTGAATCACTGTAGCAATGCTAGCCAAAATACTCAATGAGCACCATCATTCCTTTTAATTGTCAAAAAACAAATTATATGACATCTGAGGTATTGTCATAAATGTCACATTTTAGCATTTTATTTCATTCCCACTCTAGTTCAGTTATTGCATGAACATAATAATAATTCTTGTGAAAGGTATGATTATGTAGAGAAAAATCTGTGGCCAAAGTTATTGTAACTATTTAACTGTCTCTTCTCACATTTTGTACAAGTAAAATATATCACAGCTGCATCCTTGTGATACAGATCTGCTTATGAATTGGTAAATTGGTATTTGCTGTGAATTAATGCACAAGGCTCTTGCACATGGTTTTAATTTTTTCTTTGTTATTTTCATCTAGTGTCTACTGCGTTCCTGGGAGGCAGCACTTTTAAGATGACTTGTTTTTAAAAGTGTGAGTTGACTGGCATCCAGATAAGTGTAACACTGTGAAAGAGGAACAGAAAAAATAATACAGCCAGGGAAGTACAGTCAGTCAGAGGGCTCTAGTCTCTTCTGACTAAACAGATTCTCTCCCATTAACCTCATCAGGAGTCTGCAGTCAGCATGATTGCATCGAAGGGAGACTAGGCCCCAGAGAATATATCTGGGATTTATGCTGTCTGAGATGAGAGAGGCCAGAATTTGTGAGTGCACTTGCACAGGAATGCTGAAACACACATTTTGCCAAGTGCTAAGTTTTTCCAGTTGCTAAACCAATTTTAAAATAGTGTTTGTTTAGTGTTAATGCAGCATTGTGATTAAGAACTAGGTAAATTTCTTTAAAAAGTTTATAACAACATGTGTGTCTTCAGGCACTTCCTGATAATCTTATCGATATTAACCCTGCATTTTCAAAGAGTCCAACATTCCCCATTACAATCAATGGAAACTATCACAATAAATGGCCAAATCCTCCAGGCAAGTTCGGCAGTACGCTGTCATATGCAGAACATAGTGATGATGAAAACAACACCAGAATCACCAAAGCAAGTATGGTCTTTGGCAGAATATATACAAAGGTATGGGAATTTCAGAGGCTTTAGTCAACAAACAAAATTGAAGGCCTACAAAGCCATTATGTTGCCAGTTTTGATGTATGCATGTGAAACCTAGATGATGTACAGACATCACATTATAAAGCTGAATCACTTTCACATGGCATTCCTGAGGAAACAGATGACAATAAGATGGCAAGACAAGGTTGCAGATATTGAAGTTCTCATACCGACAAGTATTCCAAGCATCCACGCTCTGTTGAGGAAATGATAGATGAGAAGGGCAGGTCACATCATCAGAATGTCAGATGAACAACTGCCAAAGAAGATCTTTTATGGTGAGTTATAGGAGAAAAAACACTCTTAGGAAAACCAGAAGAAACTTTTCAAAGACTCCCTCAAGTTATCCATGAGGCTTTTCAACACTGACCCAGAGTTTTGGGAAGCTCTCACTCAGAATCATTCTACCTGGCAAAGTGTCATCCATAACGTGCCTCTCCCTTCTCCTACCACTGTACCCCATTCACCGTGTTGTCCTCCGTGGTCAGTATTGGAGACCCACAGTTCAGAGGTGATTTTGCATGAGTTCACCTTCCAGAGAAAAGAAGGCACCGTCTTCTGCTACCTCCACACCATGACCTGACTTTTGTGATTTTAAGTCTCAGTGGGGGAACTTATGATGATGCAGGCTAGCAGTCTCTCCACAGAAACACTGTGACTGTCCCATAGCAGGTCTAAGTGTAACCTTCGGGTGGGCTAAATTCATTTAATTGCCCTTCTCCAGTGCCCCACAGAAATCAATCCCAACCCCTATGGGGAAAGCAGCTGGAGACCCAGGATCCAGTCTGTACAGGACTCACGGCGAAGTTTGCTCAGAGCTACACTCACACATTAAAATGCTACTAAAAATAAACATAACAATGAACTTTATTAACTACTAACTAAATGAACCTTATCCTAAGAAAACAAACTACAATTAACCAAGAACAATCCCTTGCATGAAAGATACCCAAGAGTCCCAAAGTCTGTGTAGAGTTCACCCAACTCTCAGCTACAGTCTCTGTTCCAGTGTAGAGGCTTGAGTGGCAAGAAATAGCTGTCCTCTTCTTTCTTTGCTGGGATCCTCTGTAGCATTACATGCAGGCTTTCTCTTCTCCTCTGCAACCAGCCCTCAGTCCCATATGCATGTCTGCAAGGTCTGTCGCAAATGACTCCTTTACATGGAGAAAACATCTTGTGCACTCCTGGCTCAGCTCCTCTCCAGAACACTGAGCACATGGTCTCCCCTCAAGGCAGCTCCTGCCTGCTGTCTGCTCAGGCTGCTGCTCTCCAGTCATCTGACTGACAACATCCCATCACACCAGCAGGGTACACTGTGGAGCATGCTCAAATTGCTACCACTCCCTGCTTCTGGAAGTTTCCAGTTGTGGGTCGCTAATCTGCCCAACAACAGTAACCCACCCTCAGCAGGTCTCTCAGAGATAGCCTTTTCAGGCATATGGGCTACATAAGCACTAGCACTTATCAGTGATTTCAGCTATAATGGTCACTTAAAATAACAAGAATCTGTATGGAGTCTAACTAAGAGCTACAAACACTATTTGACCGACCCAATCCTTGTTAAAAGACAGCACTGATTACTAATCAGATAGTGCTTATAACTCAGGCATCCGTCCCCTCTCTACCCCCACCTTCTCTTCTGAATCAATCTGGCATGGCATTTGAACCCTCTTACTGCTTAATGAGTTCAGTTCAGTCATTTCCAAGTTTCAACCAATGACTAAATTGGTATAACACTATGTTACGAGTTTCTGAAAACTGGGGGGTGTTAGGAGGCCCCTTATAATCTGTGGCCCTAAGCTGTAGCTTATTTATCTTGTGCCTAAATCCAGCACTGGCTGATGGAGTCAATCAAGTAGTCATTGCCTGGACCTTATCCACCATAGTTCCCCATCAAGCTCACTGCCCCTACTAGGGTTGATGGCTGATTGTGCTTTGCTCATTCCTTCCCTGCCAACTGGGAGCACATGGATAAACTGTTCCAACACCTGACAGTGTCCTGCTTCTCTAGGGCCAATCAACACCAACTCCGCTCCTGCAGATGGCAAGCCTCCAGGTGGCTTCTGATCGGTATCTCTCTTTTCAGCACTGTTGGTGGAGCATCATCCACCTCCATCCATCCTCTGCAGCATACACCCCTGTTGTACATCGATTTACCCCTTTGGTTTGTGAAAAAATTGTTGTGGGAGCCCTTTCTTTTAGAATACTGGTAGCACATCATTGTCCTATCTCATTCTCATCTTATCTCAGATTAATTAATACAATATTGTTGTATTGGATGATAAAATATTTAATTCCCATACTGTAGAATACTGCAGTATGTTTTCCAAATAATTTCTTGATATATAGGGATTGGTAGTCCTTTTATAATTTTAGCCAAGAGCAAAGAAGTGCAAACGTTATACATGCCTTATGATTAAAATAATGAGGGTTCATCATTTGAAACCGGTAATAGTTAAAAAGTCAATGGAGCCAGACGAATTACACTTCATATTTACAGGGAAGTAGCTAAGAAGATTTTCAAAGCTTTAATGGTAGGAAGCAACAGATTATTTTTTTAAGAGGAAAGTGATTAAATGTCTTTTTTTTAAAATATTGCTTTTGTAACATAAACCTTTGCTTTTGCCAGGATGATTTTACATTTCAATTAGTTCATACAAAAAACGCTCCTGTGCTATGTCTCAAATAACAGGCTGGCTGCCTATTTACGGTGGTTCCCAGTGTGCAGCCTCCCACAGCACTGAAATTCCCATAGACATAACTTCAATATTTCATTTCATAACAAAAGACCAATAGCTTTCTTAAGAGGTAAGAAACTTCAGACGATCAAATGGCTGTGGAACCTGTACTAGATGCTGGAACCAGAAGCATATATGGACAGATGACAGGAATAGCAAAGGAGGGGGGTTGACAAAGGGAAATGATCTCTGGCCTGGTGAACTCAACTCAAAGGTGAAGTAGAATATGAAAAATATTTAGGGATCTTTGCATGCAAAGTAAGGTCAGGGGTGCTATTCAATTGCCGGGTGTTCAGTTTCAGGTTGGAGCAGTGTTGTCGGGGCTTAGTGAGTTTTTGATAATGAAGGACAGAGTTTAAGCAGCACTGCTGCTGAGCCACAGGCCTTACCCATGGGCAGAGGATAGCAGGGAAATAAGTCAACAAAAGAAGGAAGGAGACTCAGACCCTTCAAGCATAGATACATAAAGCTAAGCATCTAGATCGGTATTTATGTACCTCAATCAAAGTGGCCTGATTCTCGTAAATGTTGATCAGTTGCAGCTCCGAGTCAAACCAACAATTTAGATAAAAAATACAGTTTTAGCTGCCTAACTTTAAACACTAATGCTAAAATTTTCAAACACAAGAAAAAACTATGAAGGGAGTAGCAAATTGTACCATTTTTCCAGCTGGTTGCATATGAATACAAGAAGGGCTTCCATGTCTTTGGCCAGCACGTAGCACAAGGCAGTTCTGGTTCTTCACTAAAGCTCCTTGTTGCCACAGTAATACAAATAATAATGATAGTATCTGACAGTTTTTCGGTTCTTCTCTGCTTTCTGTCATGTAAACACCATAATGCTTTTCAGCCTTTAATCCGTCAGCTTTTAAAGAGAAATCATCTTCAACATTCTACTTTGAGGTACTGATGAGAAGTACAAATGTATGTAATATATTCCCATCTCTTGCGCCATCACACCAAACTGGAGCTAGACTCTACGTCAAGCTCCTAAACTTTCCTTCAGGGTATGCCATATGTAGCAGCAGTGGCCTGCCCACTTATAATCTAGGAACTAAGGACCGTCACAAACCTTGCCACTTTCCACACCAAGGCCAAAGCACACTTTTTCAGCCTTGCTTCCTCTAACCCAGGGGAGTCAAACTCATTTGCTCTGGCGAGCCAGATTTCACTTAAATGTAATTCAAATGAGCCATACATACCATAAATCAAAATAGTACGGCACTCCGGCGGTATCGTGGAGTGCTGTGCATGTGAGACTGCAATGTGCGATACCACTCTCTTTGGGTGCGTCTACACTTAGAAATTAAGTCAACTTAAGCTTGATTAAATCGACTTAATTTAATCCGTGTCTACACTACACTTTCCTTAAGTCGACTTAAGCAAGCTGCTTAAGTCGACTTAAGGAAAATAAAGTCGACTTAATGAGAATTAAGTCGACTTTATTAAACCTGCTTTTAATTCGACTTTAGGCTTAAATTGACTTCCTAAAGTCGACTTAAGCCAGTGAAGACCTGGAGTAGCCCTAAGTCAACTCTCCAGGATTCCCCTACTGCCCTCCCTGCCAGGGGGGTGGCACAGGGAGAGCCTGGCATGCCCCCCCAAAGAGCAGGGCAGAGCCCTGCCCACCCTGCCCCTATGCCCTGCCAGGGTCCCTGTCCGCCCAGGTACAATGGGGCAAAGGCTGAGCCCCCTGGCACTGGGCAAGGGGTGGCTCCCTACCACCATGGACCTGCCCAAGGTCCCCCTAGCCCCTACAAGTCGACCTAGGCATCCAGTGTGGACACTCTAGGTCGACTTTGTAAGTTCCCCCCTAAGTTGACTTTAAATTTAAGTGTGGACATGCTAAGTCGACTTAACTAAGTCGACTTTAAATTGACTTAGTTAAGTCGACTTAGCTAAAGTCGACTTAAATTAACAAGTGTACACATAGCCTATGTTAGGAGGAGAGTGTGGTCTCATGGAGCACAGTCTCACATATGCAGTTCTCCGTGATGTCACAAGACCTGACGCTCTTGCAGCATTGCAGAGTGCTGGGTATGCAAGACCACATTCTCTCTCTCTGTTAGGGAGAGAGTGTGGTCCCACAGAGCGCAGTCACAGGCCAAATAGAAGAGGCCCGCAGACCGCATGTTTGACACCCCTGTTCTAACCCATAGTATCATGTATATAAAAAAGAGAAAAGAAGAAAAAAAACTACCACACTAGACCATTACACCCCACACACATTTCTCCCTCTGGAGATAAGATAAGGTAAACAAAGAACCACATATGACAGCTATAATAGATCACATACAAATACAGGTACCTAGATAAAGATAATTTTAAAAAATCATCAGATTGATTTTGTGCTAGGCACACTGACAAACTTTGGTTCCAGTCCTGAAAATGATGGGAGTTTTGCTGTTGACTTCAGCAGAAGCAAGATTGGAACTTTTCAATACATTTCATCCTGGAACAAGTTTTCATTCAATAACAAAAATATTAACTCTACGTCACAAGAGCGCTGCTGAGGTGATAAATGGGTTCCCCAATTACACAGTCTAAATCAGCTCACCCATCCCTAAATATTACAGTATCAGAAATACTGATTTAAAAGTGTAGGAATGATATAAAAGTGCCAGTCGCTATTCAGAGGCATGATTCCTAACCGTAATATAGCCATTGTACCAAAAGGTATATGATGTGGATATGCAGCGTATATTCATTGTCATAAGAACATCCTTCTCCAATTTTTCATGCCTTCTTTTTGTAGATAATTTGGCCACTTGTTATCCAGAGTTTAAACAAAAAATATCTAGTGGCCCATACCTTTAGAGCACTACAGAAGATGAAGGAATCTGCTAGGAAACCATTTGCTTGATGCCACAGCTAGAAGAGAAAGATTTTCATTCTGTAACTGCATTCCAGAAGGAAGGCATAGTGTCATGTCACAAAGCCATGCCACATAGTTACAGAGGCGTTTATATCCTACATTGGAGCTACTGTCAGGCACACTAGATGTATCCTGTATCAACAGCATGGCTTTATTTCTGTGTACAGAATCCTAGCACTTGACATCCTGTCAGCCAAGTGTGATGCTGTCCGGATTTAGGGAACCATTTATGATATTATTTTGTATTAATATTTTATAATTGTTATAATCCATAGGAACTATGCCATGTTTGGTGTCAATAGAAAGGTAGTAACTTGTGGGGAATGATTATATAATTTATGTGTAGGATTCGTATTCATATTAGAAGTTAGGAATATGATCGTTATATTTTAATTGGTGTGAATCTGGGGAAATTCCCCAGACTGAATGTCTACCCAGCCATTGTCCCCTGATGGCCCATTAAGGAAGTTCCCCAGTATAATGGGCCAAAGAAGAAAACCTGTTGAGCCACTAGGACTTGAACATGTGACTCAACTCCAGTTTGATTGGAAAGAACTGCACACAGCATGGAGAAGGCCAGAGGTGATAAAAGGCAGCAGCCCCAACTCCATCTTGCTCTCAAGTCCCCAGTCTACAGCCAACACCCATCTCTGGAACTATTCCTCTGAGACTGAACAAAGGATTGAGGCCCACCCTGGTGCTGGGTGTTTATCAGAGGAACAAGCCTGCAAACTCCAGAGGAACAAGCCTGCAAACTGCTTTACATGAACTTTAAATCATTTGTATGTATGTGATTCGCTTTGACCCTTTAACATCCCTCATATTTTGCTTCTTTTCTTCTTATATTAAATCTTTAGTTGTAGTTGCTAAAGGATTGGCTACCAGTGTGGTATTTTGGGTAAGATCCAAACCTATATTGTCCTGTGTGCTGTGGCTGGCCCTTTGGGGTCAGAAGAACCTATATCTTTAAGGGACCATGTGGCTAGGTGGGAGCCAGAGGAGCTGGAGTGCAATAAAGGGAGCTGTTTCTATTTTGGGCAGATTTCTTGGTACCTGGTGTGGGGAACCAGAAACCTGTTTGTGACTGATAGGGAGACTGGTTTAAGAACCAGCCGTCAGTGTGTGGGGAGTTTGGCTCCCGGTTTTGCAGCATGCCCTGATTTTTGCACGTCCAGGAGGGTATCCCACGAGGCCCCGGACACACCAAGACTCTACCAATGGGAAGGACATGGCATAGGTGCTAATGTATGGGTAAATCATCTTTTAGTGGCTCTCTCTTCGTCTCCCTCAGAATAGAGAAAAGCCTCTGGCCTTGTCTACACTGACGCCATCAGTTCGCTCTTCTGGGTTCAATTGAGTGGCCAGTCAAGTTGCACTCAATTGATCTGGAGTTCAACGTAGTAACTCCAGCCCCATAAGAAGAGTAGCACTAAGTCAAATGGACAGCATTAACGTTCGACTTAGCGCAGTGTAGACAGGGAGGTAAGTGGGAGTTAAAAAGTCGAAGGGAGATACGCATGGTATTTTACATTCCTTGCGTATCTCCCTTCAACTGCCGCTGAAAGTGCCGCGAGTGTAGACTAGGCCTCAGTTATTGTAGAGCCTAGGCACTTGACAGCCATGAAGACAAAGGCTTTGTCTATACTAGAAAGTCTTAATGTACTTTAATTATACCAGTACTGCACCCTCATTGTACAGATGCAGTTATAG
Source organism: Pelusios castaneus (assembly GCA_007922175.1). NCBI lineage: Eukaryota > Metazoa > Chordata > Testudines > Pelomedusidae > Pelusios > Pelusios castaneus. The sequence goes on from ML685766.1 coordinate 23,568,961, forward strand.
CAATAAAGCACAATGGCTATGTCTACACTTACAAAAGCTAGTTCGAATTAGTTAATTTTAGTTAGTTCAAATTAACTTAATTCGAACTAGTATGGCCCCACTAGAATGCTAGTTTGAACTAGCCATGTCCATGCAAGGCTTAGTTCGAATTAGTCAATTGCATGAAGGTCAATCTGCCAATTAGTTCGAACTAAGCAGTTAGTTCAAACTAATATGGCCACATTGACATAATTCGAACTAACTATTTCAAATTAAGGGTTAATTTGAACTAAGCAATCAAATTTATTAGTTTGAATTAAGGAAGCCCTTAATTCGAACTAATGAAAGCCTAGTGTTGTCAAGGCTTAAGTTAGTTCGAATTAAGCTTCCTTAATTTGAACTAACTTGCAAGTATAGACATAGCCAATTATTCTGGTATATGATGGGGAATAATTATACCAGTATAAAACAGCTTTATACACCAGTATAAGTGATCCACTAGGGCTTTTACTAGTAAAACTCCTTCAGTTAAAAAATGAAAATTATACCAATAGTCAAAATAGGTCTATTGGAAAACAAGTGTAGACCAGGCCAACCTCAGGGAACCAAATCCTGGTTTTACAGAACTCAGTGGGATTTTTGTCATTAACTTCAATGAGGTCAGGATTCTTCCAGGGCTGAAGTAAACAAAAAAGACATAGAACATTCTTCCTGACCTGCTGTATTTTGCAGGACTACTCCATTAATCATTCCCACAATGAGTTTTCTAACATATTCTTGACAAATAAGTAATAATACCTTCAGCCACCTGCTTTGGTAGACTATTTCATTCCCCCATTTGAAGTTCATATTTTTTTTGAGCCTAAACCTTTCCTGCCCTCATTTCATGTGATTGTCCTAGCATCATCATCTGAAATTATATTCTTATTTTAAAAAGACACATGTGCCAAAACAGGTAAACCAATTATACATTTTCATAGAACCAGAGAAATGTAGGGCTGGAAAGACCTGGAGAAGTCATCTAGAACCACCCACATGCATACATTAAAGCAGGACAAAGTAAACCTTTATCATCCCTGACAAGTGTTTGTCTAACCTGTTTCTTAAAACACCAGTGATGGGGATTCCACAGCCACCCTTAAGTAACATATTCTAGTTAACTAAACTATCCTTACAGCAGGAAATAGCTTTCTAATATCTAACCTAAACCTACCTCGCTGCAAATTAAGCAGATTATATCTTGTCCTACCTTCAGAGGAAATGGAGAACAACCAATCACCATCCTCTTTATTACAGCCCTTCACATATTTGAAGACTTATAAGGTTCTTTCTCAGTCTCCTTTTCTGAAGACTAGACCTCCCAATTGTTTTAACCTTCCATCACAGGTCAGGAATAATTATGTTCTATGTTTTACAAACAACAGTCCTATTAATACAGCCAAAAGTTATATTTTGCCACTGTATGACACTGTTGATTCGTATTCATTTGTGATCTGCTATAACCCCTAGATCTTTTTCTAGCAGTATTACACCAATTATCCCCCATTTTGAAGCTGTGCATTTAATCTTTCTTTCCTATGTGAAATATTTCACACTTGCCTTTATCGAATTTCATCTTGTTGTTTTAGAACAATTCTCTAATTTGTGAAGGTCCTTTTGAATTCTAATCCTATCCTTCAAGTGCTTGCAGCCCCTCCCAGTGTAATATCATCTGCAAATTTCATAAGAATACTATCCATTTCATTATCCAAGTAACTAATTAAAATATTGCCTTGTACCAGACAGGGGACAGACACCTGTGGAACCCCACTAAATGTCCTCCCAGTTTAACAGTGAACCATTGACAACTACTCATTGAGTACAGTCTTTCAATCAGTTGTTTTTTTGAAAAGATCTTTTTTATTTATAACAAGAAATATGGCCATATTTCTACCTTTAAATAGAAAAAATGTGTTTTTAAACACTGCTCCTGAGAACAGCTAGTGGCAATTTAAGAAAAGTGAGAAATCTACCACTCTTTTCCTCTCCTAAATCACTTAAAAAGGGAAATGGAAGAATATTGCCACAAAGGGCAAGATAGGTTTTACAAAATGAAGCAGTGTTATTAAACCATCCTTTTCATATGTCCTTAGAGATGGGAAATAAGTATTTGTAGCTGATACAATTAACGAGATGCTTACAAAATGCTTACTCTAAACACCTACTCCCTCAACTCTAAAGAAGTTCAAAACCAGGTGCAAACTTTATAGCTCATGAGCATCTCCAAGTACAACTAGAGTTGCAGCAAACTGTATTATTATTTGAATGGGACACAGTGTGTCCTGGGCATTTTACAGACAGATTGAAAGTTCTAAAGGACAAGGATTTTGTCAATCAAAATAGAAAACATATGGAGATGAGGAAGGGGAACAGTACAAAACAATGTACTTCATCAAAGAAGCTAAGCATGTGTCTTGTAGTTCCACAATTTGGAGGATTTATTTTTAAATGCATTTGGGATCCAAAGTCAACTGGAATCAGAGTGAGTCTTTGCAATGACTTCAGTGGGCTTTGGATCAGGTTTTTTTTCTGTAAATTACATTAGCTAACACCTCAGCTGGGAGATGGGGAGGGGGAATGGGCTGGGGTTTGTGGACCTCCTTGAAGAAGTGTTTTAAAGGAGGCACTTGAAGGAAAGGAACCATAACATTAGTAGGGTTACCTCATTGTTTATCCTGGAGACTGTTCTAATGATGCAGATGGATTTAGGAAACCCCACAGAGTAGAGTTAACATTCTGAAGAGCAAGCTGGTGTAACAGGGTGGTCTGTTTAAGAAACTGGTTTTTTTCTTTTTATCTGGGATCTGGGAAGGCAGGTTTTCAGGGAACTTCACAGCAGGGGTTTGGGGTTATTTACTATTCCTCCCACTCTACACTCTCTTTTTTTAAGCTGACATTCCTGAGAGAACACCTACTGAAGGAGGACTGGGTGGTGGGGAATAGAAATAGGGTGACCAGATGTCCCAATGTTATCAGACAGTCCCAATACTCAGGGCTTTGTCTTATATAGGTGTCTATTATTTGCCACCCCTTGTCGTGATTTTTCATGCTTGCCATCTACTTCCCCTCTCCAAGGCCCTCAAGACATTTCCTTTTCATTTTTAAATTCTTTCTTTGCACTAATAAATCATTTCTGTTATGGTATATGTGAGCATAAAGAGCATTAATAAGATGTAGGTGATGTATGAAACACATCCAACTATCCCCTTTTTACTTCTAAGCCACAACAATTTATTTCAATCCTTCCTAGCACCAAAAGGAAACACTTTTTATTTCGCTATTTAAAGGGCTTACTAAGAGGTGCAACATGGCTGCACTTCAGCAACTGAGATAAAAGATTAATGTCACTCAAAGAAAGAACAAAGTCTAAGGTTGTTTACTTTTAAAATGCTGTGCCACCATAGCACTTCAGTGTAGACACTTACTACAGCAGTGGGAGAGGTTTGGTGTAGTAAATCCATCCCTGTGAAGAATTCATCCATCTGCCTAGAGCTATCTACATGGGCTATGTCTACACTGGCAAATTAGTTCAAATTAAGGAAGCTTAACTCAAACTAACTAAAGCCATGGCTACACTAGGCTTTCATTAGTTTGAATTAAGGGCTTCCTTAATTTAGTTAATTAAGTTAATTCAAACTAACTTAAATTAGTTTGAATTAGTTAGTTTGAATTAACTAATTCGAACTAACTTTAGTAAGTGTAGACATAGACATGGGGATTAGGTCAGTTTACCTGTGTAAAATCAGGGGTGTGGATTTTTCACAGCCCTGAATGACGTAGCTGGGTTGAATTCATTTTCTAGTGCAGACCACCCTTGAGTTTAGTTTGATCTTTACTGAGTTGTAGAAGAAACAAAAGACTTATCTGACTAAATCAGAAGGGAAGAAGAGGGAACACAAATCTGTCAGCTACTTCCTGACAGTGGACTACCATTACGGCAGACTAGTTATGGCTAATTAAATCACAGGGGTGTCAATAACCAGTCAGGTGGAAGTGAGGGAATGTGGAGTAATTCTGCTACAGAAAAGTCCTGAAGCAGATGCTTGTTTTGTACATCAGATGGGAATTCCAAAGATCTAGAATAGTAGAAACCAATTTTCAATCAACAACCAACCCACGGGAATGTATGCTAGAGGTTTCATATTTGCTTTGGCCTTTAGGGAAGATGCTTGCCATGGTTGCTTTGTCTTATTAATATAGTATTGTTTATACATCTTACTTCTAAGTTGCTTCAAGTCATCATTTTGCTAGCATAGGTTAGGCCTTTGCTCAACAATATCTGATAAATGGATATTTAGGATTTACTGATACGGAGCTATTAGAAATTCCCTTGTGTTCTATCAGCAACCAGATCTAAATCATTTATTCACAGGCTCAGACCTAGACTACCAACAACATTTTCATACATCTCTTGCTCTGCAGAGAACAATTAAGAGTTGGTAAGAAAGAAACCCACTCAAAAATATTGAACAGGAGTCTGAAACTTAATTGTAAATGAAAGTTTTGGTTAAGAAAGGATGATGATATGGAGTAACTTGGTTATGCAGGTACATCACTGCGATTGTCAATGTTTACAAAGCCCAATCTTGTATAATGAGGCCAAAAAATGTACAGGTATAGTTCCTTTAATAGTACACTACATCTGTCATTTTAAATTGCATTAGAAGCATCTACAATCATTATACGAGCAGTATAGCAGACTTTCGATTTGATAGCCTACTGAGAAAAAACTTGAAAGCATTCAATACCATCTCAATATTTAAGTACATAATGGTAATGCAGGAGAAATTAATGTTATTTTATCAATACAATATCAACCATGACCCATGAATCATGCAAATCAAAACATAAATCAAAAAAGACTTGTCAACCTAACAGAACACTATGTAACATTCCATAATGTATTTGTTCTAAACTTGGACACATTGAAAAGACAGTATGAACTCTTATCCAATACTGTAAACTCTAAAATAGAAGGTAACATATAAATTGTATCATCAGTGACAAGATCTATCAGGTTTTAATTATTCGATATATATTATATTTAAGGGATTCACTGCTCAGGAAAGGTGCAGAATATAAACTCCTGGAGCCTGAAGGGTCTCAGTTTAGTCACACAACATGAGCACAATTCTGAACCTATAACAGCTCCATCTTAATTGGTCAAGAAGTTACAAGCTAAAAAATGTGTTTTACTGATATCGGCTAAATTAAAAATACCAGTACATAAAATAATCAGGCAAGATCTGGAAGGCCAAAAATAATGATTAGGGGTAAATTCACTCCATATATTAGACATGCAAGAGTGGAAAACAAGAAACTTAAAGTTCTGCTAACACCTGCACAAAAAATTCCTGAGCTAAATAACACTCTGGGCAATCCCACTGAGGTCTCTGGGATTATAAATCCACAGGGCATTTTACCACTGAGCTCTAGCCCGTTTATCTCTTTCAATCTCTCACCTAATAGGCATATTAGCAACTTTATATTTTCTGTTTCTGTACTACAGTAGTGTTGAGAGGGCACAGCCAAGATTGGGAGTCCCATACTTCTAGGCTTTGTACATACACAGAGGAAGTCCCTGCCCAAAATAATTTATACTCCAAGAGACAAATAGTGAGATGGAAAACACAGACACAAAGAAACGAAACAACATGCCCAGATCAGTGGCAAAGCTGGGACTAGACACTCAGTCCAAAGGCTTAATAACTGTGGAGAGAGGGGATTAAATGCAAACTCGTTCCATTAAACATCCTGTTGAAGGAATGGAGATTTCATACTTACCTATAGAACTCAAAGTCCTTTAACCAGATAACTGTCACTTCCATTTTACATAAGAACTAGCTGATCAGACAACTTTAAAGATCTAAGCCTTACCCTATTTGGATGCCTAACTCCTATTTATTTAAATGGGAGTAAGGTGCCTAAATACTTCTGAGGATCTGCATCTAAATGACTTACCCAACTTTATTTAGTAAATCAGTGATAGAGTCAGGAATAAATCCAGACCTGCTGATGCCCAGCCAAATGCTCATCTATTAAACTACTGCTCTCCCAGTAGTCCCAAAAGTGCTTCCATTTGAATGCTGTCAGCACAAATTTTAAACGAAGGAACAGCAGAATCATGTCTGCTTCTATATTTAGAGGTCTGACAAATTCACCAAGGTAAATACTGAGGTAGGGTATTATTAACTCCCATATTCCTAGACTGGAAGCTACTTCACCAGTCTGCTTTAATTAGCCAAAGGTTACAGAACTGGGATTAGAATTCAGAGCTTCCTGATTTTCTCATCTATACTCATTCATTCTACTGGCCTAAAAAAGATTTTAGAAAGCTTTTTTTATATACTTTTAGATGTGAATCTAAACCAATATAGTTCTACCAGTATAGCCATCTGAGTCAAGACACCTCTTCTGGTATGAGTGGAGTTTGGTATGTTTTTATTTAACTTGTATTGTTTGGGGGAAGAGACTAACACTCACTCAAATGTCTCAAGAATCTAGACCTTCCTAGGCTCCCCACACAGGGCACAAAGGCTTAAGTAAGACAGATATTAATTATTATTTGTATTACAGTAACTCCTAGGAGATCCAGTCATGAACCAGGACTCCACTGTACTAGGCACTGTGCAAATACAGGTAAAAAAGATGGTCCCCGCACCAAAAAGCTTACAATCTAAGTAATGTGTGTAACCCTTTTATTGTTTTAAAACCATTTTTCTGTTATGTTGTTCCTACTGTTAAAATTAAATAATACTTTAGTTTAAGAAAGCTATCTAATCACCTGTATTAACCACTGGTCACAAGCTTCACAAGGGAAAAGCCACAGATACTGAACCAAGTCAGAACTGCTGGGTACATACTGCTGATAAATAAGGTAATGTAGCCCAGGACACAATCTAAGAATGAGAATCACATGAGTTCACGCCAGGACTGGTATAGGTCTGAGACCTGAGGAGGGTGTACTCAAAAGAATCCCAAAAGCACCTTGGGGAGCCAGGCATGAAACCATGATATAGGAGCCTAAGGAACTCTGGCTCCTTAAGCACCATCACCATAATAACTACCTCAGTTCAGCTATTCTTTTTGCAGTGTCGTCAGTCCCAGGATATTACACAAAGGCATGATTGGTGATAAAAGCAATTATCTCATCAACCTTGCCTCTCTTCGTTATTCTTTGTAATAGAATCATAGAATAATAGGGATGGAAGGGACCTCACGAGGTCATCTAGTCCAACCCCCTGCTAAAAAGCAGGACCACTCCCACTAAATCACCCCAGCCAGGGTTTTGTCTAAC
>ML685766.1:23584507-23643170 GCA_007922175.1 Pelusios castaneus
GAGAGAGTGGTGGAGAGACAGCAAGACAGCCAGAAAGACAGAGACAGAGACAGCGACAGCGACAGTAATAGCAATACTAAGTCCCAGAAGGGCAAGAAGAGCACAGAGAGAGGGGGAGATAGCCCAGGGGAGGGTAGTGCTGCTACCAGCAACCTCAGCAGCGTGCAGCTGCTAATCCTAGGGCCCCTGGGCTGGGGCTCGGAGTAGAGGGAGGGCCCGGGCCCCTTCCCCCTCCTGCCTCTCTGTGCACCCAGGGCTTCCACTGCCCAGAGACTGAGGCTAGCAGGGCTTACCTTGGGCCCACAAGGCAGAGGAGCACAACACCCACGGGAGCAGAGCGGACCATTTGCCACAGTATCCATAAAAAATGGTTCAGCCATTTATGAGAACAAGATTAGGGGAAAATACATGCTTTTACCTATGTTAAATTGCTTATAAGAATATTTTTAGAAACTCTAGCTCCTCCAGCTCTTGGAACAGTGATGAAGTTTTGCAGAGTGTTGCACTGATGTCAGGAATGTCCATTTTTTGCTGTTGCCGACCAAAGATGCCCTAAGTATGTCCAAATTAGGAGCCTCTGAAATGTTTTAGTTTCTACATAAGTAAAAACTTGTTAGAGTTTAGCTGCTAACTTCTATGACTAGTCCACCTGTACTGAGCATGCGCCATCCCTTTACAGCTTCTGCATGTAATCAAATTGCATTTGTGCAACTGAGCGAATTCCATCCTGGGGCTGTAGTGACTGATCAAGACTTGCTCTTCAATTGCTGCTTTAATCCACAGTGGCATCAAGCACAGGAATGGAGACCAAGGAGATTGTCTCCCTTGTGTTTTCAATGCTCTCCCTGCTGGCACCCAAAGAAGGAAGAAGCTGCCTGACTTAGCCCTGGTCTACCCTGATAATGAAGTTCGACATAATGCTGCTAACTTCGACTTTCTACAGCCCGTGTCTCCACTGTCAGAGCAGTAAATGAGAAAAAAATGGTGCTGTAATTCAACCTGCTACCACTACCCCTGCAAGTGGCATAGCACTGAGGTTGAAATCTACAATTCAAATTTAGGTCTGTGTAGCCAAAGAGCAGCATAGCAACATAGCTCCTCTCCTGCCTGCAGCCCCTGGGAAGTTTTCAATTAATTCTTCTCTCTGCATGCAGCACTGTACCTGTCTGTTGTGCCTGCGATAGAGAAACAGAAAGGAAAAATTTCCTGCCTTCTTTTCCTTTAGAAAAGAGGGGAGGGAGAATGAGCAGAGGATGACTGCCTCTTCACAAGCCCCTGCACCTATTACCCACGGTGTAATGCATTTCAGGAAATTATGTGAGCAGTGGGAACAGGAGACCGTGAGCAAACAGTTTGCTGTGATCAGTTGCCTTCGCCTTCTGTAATTCAACAGCCTAAAATTGAATTACAATCCCACCCCCAGTGTAGACAAGCCCTTAGGATGAAGAGGTGAGGAATGAGGAGACAGGTGAAACTAAATGAGGCAGGTGTTCCTCAGTTAGCAGCCTCTTTCACTACACAGCCTGATTCATCCTCAGAGCATTGCCCATCATGGCCACTAAATGAGGCAGTCCTCTGGAAAATATAATATGTGATCAAAGACTGTATCATACATACAAAGTTCACAGGCAACCTTAATTCAGGTATTTCTTAACTTCTGAGGGCTTGACTTTGCTACTTTAAAAAGTATTTGTTTTATACACATGCTTTATTTTAGGCAGTAGGTCCATTGTGAGACCACTCACAGTGTCTTAAGTTAAACATGTGTATATATAAATATATTTTTATAGAAATAGGATCAGAGGACTATTGAATCTCAGGGCACTCAAAATGTCCATTGCAGAAAGTAGCTACACAGATGGAAAAGGCACCTGCTATGAGGCTGTATTATGAAAAAGATATAGCTCTAACTATATAATATACCTTCAGGGTATTTCTCTACATTTGTGTCTTTTTAATGTTCTGTTTAAAAAATAATGAAAATTTATGTCTGTTCCCCAAAATTAAAAATGTAATTCTTCTATACGAATGGATATTATTAGTAAATATTCAATTTATTTGGAACATATTTGGCCAGTGCCAAAGGATTAAGTGGTGTTTACCCAGATGTTAAAAAACAGGTGTGAAATACAGTACTCTGGTCTTCATACAGAAGTTGCCAAATAAAGATTAAAAGATGCAATAAAAATTAAATGCAATGCATATTATTTTTATTTCTGCACTTCATCAGTGGAGTACTTTATTTCATTTTAAATCTTTGTAGACATATTTTAAATGGCCTCTACTCTAAATCAAGGAAAATACTTCATTGGGATGATAGGTTATCCAGGTGGTGTCTCATTCAAGGCTATGCACAATTACATTCCACCTTACCTCCCTTTACTACAGACTTCCCAGCAGAAAATATCCAAAGCTGTTCTTTACCTTGTCTTTATTGAAATGAATTCTGTGCTTTCAAATAGGTGGCTATCCATCTTACCTATTTCCTGTTCTTAAACATTCTGGATCAAGTTTTCTAAAGCACATAAGTGAAATAGATGCTTAAATCCTATTAAGTTTTAATGGAGATTAGGCACTCATGAAAATGTCCCCCCACCCACCCACCCTGCTTCTATAGGGGATTAATAGTGGAGCAAACTAATCTGGAAATTCCTTTTCTGGTTAATTCCTTGTTCTGTCATGTAACAGTCAAAAGCTGAAATCCTAAATTCCCCAGTGCAGCAAGCCAGGACAACTGTTCAACCAGCTGAGCGGGAGGGATAAAGGGAAGAAAAGAAATAGTGTGGCTCCTAAGAAAGAAGACCCAATCCTGCATCAGGGCACTGAAGTCAACAAGATCCAGGCACAGGTGAACAGGTCTGCACTAGTGGACCTTGGTGGAGGATCAGGGGTCTTAATTGGTAAAATCAACTTTTTAAAAGTTCTTAGGTAACAGTATCCTGTCCTCAGGATCACTGATCAGCCAACAGTAATTTGTTATGGTGATGTACTGCTTATCATTTAATAAAAGGAATTCAAGGCAACAGGCAAGGGTAAAGAGTTAATGTAAAAACTAACAGAATAATGAAAGGCACAGGCAAAAACACAAAATGCATAAGGGCAATAGCAACATTTTTAAACACAAGGAAACAGACTACAGTTTAGCAATAGAAACACAGGAAACAACATCTTTAAAACCAGTAAGAAGGCAAGGATTTTTTTTAAAAAAATCTGACAACAGTGAGGTAAAGGCAACAATGAGATAAAGGTACTAGTAACAGTGAGATAAGAAGTGAATTTCACCATTGTGAAAGTACTGTAACTATTCATTTTGTCTTTATCACCATTAGATATCACCCCCACAATCATGAATTAATTTTATCTGCAAAACATCCCTGTGAGGTAGAGAAGTATTCTTTCCATTTTACAGATGAATAACTGAGGCACAAATTAAATTAAGTGATTTGTGGCTAAGTCAGAAAGGGAACCTATATCTCACTCCAAAATAGATGATACCATCATTTTCACATCTGTCACATCTTCCCCAAGATTTGACAATCCCAACCCTAGACGAACAAGTCATTGAGTATAGTATATTTCTTTATATTGTGGTAGTGGGTAAAATGTGCTAGATGCTGTACAGGCATGTAGGAAGACATGATCCTTACCATATACTCTATAAAAGACAAAAAAAATAAAGCATATGGGAAAGGGATACAATACATATGATCAGGGTAATGACTGTCACATCTTCCTGTGTGTCCACATAGCATCTAGCACAATTTGGCCATTAGTAATAAATAAAATTAATAATATCCTTGCTAAAAAGAGTTGTTTGGTGCATTTATACAATAACCAAACAGCAGTGGTTTCTCCTGCTGAGAGAAAACGCCAACTTGTACAGATGAAATTATCCCTGTGTAAAGGCTGTTGACTTCCAATTTACCTCTGGATTCATTATTATCATCACTTCAAAAATGCAGAATTTCTGCCTTGTCTCACTTCCCAAGCATACATATCCCACTACCTCTTGGCAGTGCTCAGACTAGTTCTCAAGGGTTGAGAAGAGAATTGAATCCAGCCTCCAAACCTGAAAGGAAAAAGTCAATGGACTGGAACCATGGTATATTGAATCGCAGAGGAAGCCCTATAATATTTATTTACTTTCCATGAAAACCCTATGAGGTAAGCAAATATCTTTACCCTATTTTAGAATAAATCTGAAAACAAGCTGTATTTCCTTAGATATTCCTGTCTCCTTTATTTCTCACAGCTAAACACACATCATCGCTATTTCTGCTAGCCTCTTTCTAGCCCCTTTTAAGGTGCAGGTGTTTGTGAGGGACAGGACTGAGAACATTTTAATGATATGCTTTTAAATTTTTGAAATCATTTAATGAATCTCTGATAAAAATAAGAGGATATATAAAACATATGGGGGGGGCAGTTCATTAAATCAGACATCTGCCTATGAAGTTAGTCCTGTAGTTTAAAGGAAAAGATAGAATCACAGCCTGAGGTCCTAACAAATAACCCTGTCAGCCTAAGGAAACACTGTGAGTACATTTGTCAGATGAATACACAAGAAATGAGGCTTATCAAGGAAGGAGGGTAGAAAATACTAATGCAGAAGGAAGGCTAGATTCTGATTTTATAACCAACAAGGAGTCCTGTGGCACATTTAAAGACTAACAAATTTATTTATTGCATAAGCTTTCGTAGACATAATTCCACTTCCATCTGAAGAAATAGAATTATGCTCACAAAAGGTTATGCGATAAATAACTTTGTTAGTCTTTAGAAGTGTCACAGGACTCCTTGTCTGTTTTGCTGAAATAGACTAATATAGCTACCCTGCAACTGCAACTGATTTTAACACAATTCAAATACTGACTAATAATCCCTTTATCTTTAAAACAATCACTGTGTGGAATCCCTTCAGTCCCCAAACTGTACTAGTTGAGAAGTTGTTTAGTGATCTGCTAACCTTTTTGGTCAATGCTGAAGCAAAAAAAATTAACACAACAGTAATGGCTGCATTTTCTGTTATTGCCCTTTCCTCATCATTGAGTAGAGGCCTATTCTGTCCTTGGTCCTTCTTTTGCTTCTAATGCATTTGTAAAATGTTTTCTTGTTACCCTTTATGTTCCTGGCTCATTTAATCTTGTTTTCTGCATATTTTTATATTTTTGTCTCTACATAGCTGTACTCGGGCTTTTGTATTCATCCTTCATAATTTGACCTAGTTTCCACTTTTTGTACGACTTTATTTTTTTAAGTGATAATATATTACAGATGTCAAAGTACATTCCTGGAAAATAGATATTGCTGTAATGAAAAATAATGGATGCTGGTAGATGCACTTTTTAAGTAGTTGTTCCTGCAGGATGTTAGTGGATATGAAATCTGCCTGAACGATAAGATCCCCAGTATCTGTTTAGATAATAGAAGATTATAAATGCTCCCAGTGAAGTCGCTGATAATAAGGTCCTCTCACTTATTACTTCCTTCTCTGCTTCCCATAATTTCACTGGCTGGCACTTCCTACAGTCCCATGAGTTAGATGGTAAAATTGTTAATTCTTGCTCAAGTCCACCCCCAATGAAGACCCAGAAATTCAAAATGAGATGAGATCTTGCAAAACATAAATTATGATTTTTCAAACTTACAATGTTAAAAATTTTAAAGGAAGGAGCATCTTCCCTTTTACCTTCTTTTAAAGGACAAAATAAATTCAAGATATGCTAGTGCTGCTGCTGCTGAATGGTTTTTGTCATGTATTAAGATTAAATAATGATCAATAGACATATCAGGGTTCAGAATTCCCTTACTGAGTTTTATTCAGCATGTCTGGCAGGGACTGCCAGCAGACTCACAGGTTTACCTGAGCCCTTAACAACCCTCCCATTTATCACTATGGCAACCCCCAATGGCCCCAGGAACCTGAGATAACACCCTCTCCCCGAAAATGCCCCCCCCCAAAGAATAAACATTAAACTGGGAGATGAGGGTAGACTGCCCCATCTCCAGGTGCAGGGCCGTCCTTTGGGGTGGTGGGGAGTGAACGGGGCGATTGCCAAGGGCCCCACGATTCCACGGGCCCTGCGCTGTCCCGCTCCCAGTGGGGCAATGCGGAGCCCCACACACACAGACACACTTCCCCCTGCTCCCCGCTGTCTTCAGCAGTGAGCCAAAGGCAGCGGGGCGGGCCAGAAGCGCTTCTCCTGGCCCCTGGGCCGGCCCTGCTCCCCGCCTCCAGGTCAGAACAGGCAAGCCCTGGGTGGGGCAGGTGCACGGGGCCCAGCCTCTTGGCCAGCCTGCTGCAGCCTGCCCAACACCCCTTGCCACGGCCTCATGCGGCCAGACAGAGTCCCCGGCCATGGCCGGGGCTGGCCCTCATTCGCAGCGTGGCCTCAGTTCCCCAGGTGGGGCACCAGCTGCAGCAGCCAGGGCTGGCTCCCCACTGGCAGGTGGCCTCGGCTTCCCGGCCCAGGGCCGGATCCCCGGCACCCAGGACCGCGGCCTCGGCTCCCCGCAGCCTGGTGGGTGGCCTCGGCTTCCAGGGGGGCAACCGGGATCCCTGGGAGGGCGGAGTGGGTTGGCCCACTGCACTCCCAACCAGCATGGGGGTGCGGGGGCACCACTCCCCCCAAGGGACGACCCTGTTGAGGTGAACCCCAGGGGATTATTCTGCCCCATGATGAAGGGGTTGCCCCTAGGTAAAGATCCAGTTGAGTTAGGGGCCTTCTCACTCCAGGTATATTGCGGCAAATTTCTGGTGGACCCATACCGGAAGGTGGTATTGGTGGTAGTATGGCCACAAGTACCGGAGAAGTAGCAGGCTTCGGCAAAGATGTTGTATCTGGTTGGGCCGGGGTGGAGGCGGATGGTGTTGAAGAGGTGGCTGGAGTAGGAGAGACATGAACCACTGAATCGTGACTTGATGATATATCTCCGACAAGGATGAAGTTAGTTAGGTCAGTTTGAGAGGTACAGGTATGATGTGGTAACAACTGATCAACATGCCGCCGCCAAGACAGGCCATCCGCTCTCTGGATAGAGTAGGAAACAGGTCCTCTTTTGGCGATGACTATTGCTGGAACCCATTTAGGTTCGGAAGCATAGTTTCGAGCGAGGACAGGCTGGCCAGTCGTGAAGGTGTGGTTGTTCATTCTCAGTGCACATCTGATGACCTGGTCCTGCTGTTGGCTTTGAACCTCTTGTCGTGTTTCTTGTGGTTTCAACAAATCAAAGCAAGAGCACAACTGTTGTCCCATCATAAGGAAAGCTGGAAACGCTTTAGTCATGGCCTGTAGAGTGTTTCCATAGGATAGCAAGAAGTTGTCCAGGTGTTTCTGAAGGGGTGTGAGCATCCCCTCACCGATTTTAGAGCTTGCTTCATTGTCTGTATGAATCTTTCAGCGAGTCCATTGGTGGATGGCTGATATGTTGCTGACCTGATGTGATGTATCCTGTTGGCCTTCATAAAACTTTCAAAATCCTGGGAAGTGAACTGCAATCCATTGTTGCTTACCAGCTGCTCTGGGAGATCATAACAACTAAAGAAGCCACGTAGGTTTTGGATAGTGTTTTCCATAGCAGTGGACTGCATTACAGAGACTTCTGGCCATTTGGAATGGACATCAACAGCAATTAAAACATACATCCTTCGAATGGGCCAGCAAAATCAACATGAATGCATTGCCATAGCCTTTCTGGTCACTCTCACGGGTGGAGAGGCGCTAACTGAGGTGCATTCGGTATGCTCTGGCATGAGGTGCAAGCTGTAACTATCTCCTCGATGGCCCTGCCCAAGCCCGGCCACCAAAAATAGCTTCGTGCGATTTCTTTCATGCGCGCCATGCCATAGTGACTGAAATGGAGCTGTTCCAACACATGTGGTCTTAATCAAGGCGGAATAATGACACTCATGCCCCACAACACCCAGACTGGGTTGATAAACTCCATCCGACTAAGACATATAGGGGCAGAGGTCAGGTGCGACCTGGGAGTCAGGCAATAATGTCCCGTGCATCACGAGATCCATAACTCGAAACAATACTGTGTCAAAGCGCATTGCTCTTCTTACTTGAGTAGCCGTGATGGGTGTTTTTTCCACCTGATCAAAGTAAAAGGTTCCTTCCTGGCCCGAATCTTGACGGGCTACTGGTAATGGTAGTCTTGAAAGACCATTTGCATTGCAATGCAAAGAGGATTTCCTATACTTGATCTCATATGTACTCCCGAAAAGCCACTCAAGATCTGGTCCCATGGCCCTCTGAAACAAAGCTGGGGCTGAAGTAATCCCAAAAGGCAAGCGACAGTATCTGTACCGCCCCTTATGCATTACAATAGTCAACAACTCTTGAGATTCTTCTTTGACATGCATCTGTAAATATGCTTGCCTCAAATCAATCTTGCTGAATTTTCGTCCCCCAGCCAAACCCATGAAGCAGTCCCCAATGCGGGGAAGGGGGTATTGTTCTGCACGTAACACCAGGTTAACGGTGACCTTAAAATCTCCACAAATCCGAATGGAGCCATCTTTCTTCACTATTGGGACGATTGGTGTCACCCACTGACTGTGAGTAACTGGCACTAAGACTCCCTCCTTGACAAGTCGCACCAAATCTGCTTCAACCTTGGACTTGATGGCAAATGGCACCAGTCTGGCCTTCAAATGTTTCAGTTGGCAGTCAGGTTTAATATTTAACTTCACAGTGATTCCCTTTATGCTGCCTAAGTCCTCTCCGAAAACAGCAGCATGTTTTGCTAGTATCGTTGCCAGGTTTATTTCTTTTTCAGTCAATTGATGCACTTCTGCAAAACTGAGTTGGATCTTCCTAATCCAAGACCTTCCCATTAAGGCTGGGTAATTGCCTTTCACCACAAACAGTGGTGTCTGTTGCCTGTCCATTGAGCTCTACTTTCACCTCAATAGTACCCAACAGGGGTACAGCCTCTCCTGTGTATGTTTTCAAAACAACTGTCGTTGGTATAAGTGGCAGATGTCTAAAATCCTTTTAATACACAATGTTGGAAACTAATGAAACAGTGGCACCAGTGTCCAGTTCCATGCATACAGGTTTGCCGTCCACCAGCGGTGTCACCCAGAATTTGTGCAGGCCAGCTGTTATAGACAAAACATGAAGTGACTCTTTATCTTCAGAATGGGTGTCGCCATGATCACCTTCTGCCTGTTCTACTGCATGTAGAATTTCTCTCTTGTTCCATTGAACTGCCCGCTCATTGTTCCCCGGTCTGCCTTCTCTGCGTGGCTCAGTCCTCTTTTGTTTGCAGGCACATTCAATGTGTCCTTTCTTGCCACATCATCGACACAGTAGTTCCTTACACCAGCACTCTGATGCATGATGACTCATTTTTCCACACCGGTGACATTCCCACCTTCCCAGAGACCAAGTAGTAGGTTCTTTGGATACCTTATGCATCCCTGCATTCGCCCTGATTAGTTGCATCTCCTACATGGCCCATTCCATAGAGACTTCAACATCAATGGCTTTCTGCAAGATAAGCTGAGCTTCGGTTAGTAGGCATTTCATGTTGATTCACAGTGCAGGCCACACACTAGCCTGTCACACAGCATTTCATCCAACATGTTCCTGAAATCGCAGTGTTCCGCCAGCTCCCTGAGAGCTGCTACGAATTGTGCAATGGATTCACCTTCACCGTGATTCCTGTGATAGAAACAGTGTCTGTCTGCTATTACCAATGGTTTTGGGGGGAAATGTGCTCCTAGAACTTCCACAAGATCATCATATGATTTTGCCTCAGGTTTCTCCGGATAAAGCAAATTACATAGCAAATTACAGGTCTTAGCACCTATAATGGTCAAGAAAACAGATACCTTATTTTCATTGCGTATATCATTCGCTACCACAAAGTTTTGAAAGCGTGCTATGTAGAATTTTCAAGTGAAAGTGGTAGAATCAAAGGCTTCCGGACAAGCTGTGAGTGAAGCCATGGTTGAACCAGTGAGTGGAACTATGGTTCCCTCATGCGGTTGTTTATCTCCCATGGAGCTATGGTTCCCTCTTGTGGTTGTTTATCTCCTGTCCCTTGGCTTCACCAAACAATAGATCAGATTTCAACTCCAGTCATCCCCCTCCAGGCACATAGCACAGGCATGCAAACAGTGAGAAAAAAAAAATCATTCATACGGACCTCAGGATTTCCTGGGTTCACAAGTTATCTCATCATCCCACCTTTGTCGCCAGTGTCATGTATTAAGATTAACTAATGATCAATAGACATAACAGGCTCCAGAGTTCCCTTATTGAGCTTTATTCAGCATGTCTGGCAAGGACTGCCAGCAGACACACAGGTTTACCTGAGCCCTTAACAACCCTCCCTTTTATCACTATGGCAACCCCCAATGGCCCCAATAACCCAAGACACCACAGTTTACATAGCACAACTAAGTATCAAAGTATGGAGACCCTCACTTTAAACGAAGTACACACAATCTATGGGCACAGGTTCATGCAGCTTAGTACCTAATTTGTATCTAATTAATCATATTCAACTTCAAATTTCTGATTGCACCTGCGGTCATACAAACTAATTAATTGCACATGTTAGCTATGTATTTTTGAAAAGCATGCCCTTAATATCTTTTCCCCAAAGACTATTCGTGTCAATATTTTCAAACAACTCAGAATACAGAGCTATCTCTCAGTCTCTTCTGAGACAAAAAACCACTGACACAGAAGAGAAATGAGTTTTACTCCTAACAGCAAACAACATAGTATTCCTTGGAATATTCATGTAGAATTTATACAATCAATTCTAATCACATTACAGAAAGGACCGCAGCTATATAGAAATCTTAAGTAAGCATCTGAGCTGTCCCATTCTTCAGATACCACAGCAGTATCAGAGATACATCCTATAATGAATTACACATTTTTCTGTCTTAAAGGTATCTCTCAAGGTTCAAAAATATATATTTTCTTTTCTAATATACTGAGAAAAGCATCAGACCTGGTGCACAGGCTTCATGATTTATGGTAGAACATGAATTACTTGCAATAACTTAGATTAGTGGAGCTGCTAGCACTGACCATTCCAAGGTGTAATCTGGAGGCTGGCAGGAACTTTTCTGTATAAAGATGTGGCATTCTTCAGGCTGTAAAGGGTATGAGAATCCTTACTGAAGAACCTAAAAAAGGAACACATTAATACAAACTAATCATCATGACACATAAGGATGGCAAAGAACAAGCCAATGAAAGCTTGCTTGTAAGGGTCTGTTATAATGCTCATTACTTTGGAAATACAGTACTGTTGTAGAACAGTGTCATGGATAACAACAGCTCTCCCAGGAGGAGCAGGACCAGAAGTGGCTTGACTAGGAAAATGAAGTTTAATGAGATTCTGGAAGGAATGGGATGTACTCCGAGAAAGGGAAACTGGATCACATGCAGCCTTTTGTGACTAAATCAAGGTTGAATCAGGAACAATCTGAACCAAAGCTGTCCTGTGCAGCAGGATCAAGTTGGGATTACACAGAATACACAAATTCTGTTCCCCTTTGGAACAGAATAGACGAGCAGCCAGACTAGAATGGAACATTTGTGATTTCTTGGGGAGATTAGGAAACCCAGCCCCCAGCCATTTGACTGGACAGGTTGGGGTGATGTTCTGCCATGGGTAGTCTGGCAAGTTACCAGGAAACGTGGGCAGGTACCAATGATTTAATGTTAGCATTATATCGTGACTTAAGTAGCAACTTCCAGGTAACCTACTGAATCAGAAAACTTTGATTGTAATATCTCTCTATGTTTGAGAATATTTATTCATTAAAACACACTGATCTGTTATTAGTACTACAGGGTGGTTCATGATATTCTTAGAGAGGCTTCTGACATTTTTGCCCTGTGGCAGAATTAGCAAGCTCCTAGTATAAAATGGCCTCTGATAAAGGCAGGGATAAAAGTCTAGGCACGTTTATTCTTTAAGCATGGGGGGCAGGTTCAGATTAGGGTTATCAGCTTCTATCTCTCCTTATACAAATCATGCTCGAGTTTGGAAAATCAAATTTGAATTTTAAATTTTCCAAAAGGTGTTATTGTTCACCTTTGCATTTCAATTCCCATCTGCCTTCACTATTAAATCCTGTATTTGGAGGAAGGATGGAGTTTCCTTTGTAATGCTGCAGTTTACTGGGACAGGTTACTATTTTGTAAAAAGTTCCTTTTTTATTAAGATTCCCAGAAGCCCATAGGCATGGGACATCAAAAAATTATGTGTTATTAATTGAGTTTTTCCTACATGTCAATTCAATTAGCAACTTCTTTTTAAGGATCATATTTCTGGCACCAGAGGCAAATCTTTTAAGGGATAATTGGTTTGAGAAGATAGGACAACAGTACTATTTTCTGGAAAAGTTTCATATTGCAAAGATGGCCTGAGTATAAGACTTCGAAAGCATAACCAAAGCAACAGATGAAGCATGTGCTTAAATGTTTTTGCTGAATTAGGGCCTTAGTAAAGAAAGCATTTCCAGACTGAACATTGTTTATTCAGGGTTATTTCAAGGATATTTTTATAGTTCTCGGAGTTGTGAAGCTTAGAGAAAACCTGAAAGTGTGAGGTTTACCTTGACTGGGATCTATACTTCACAGATAAAATGTAAGACAAAATGTAATTGGTAAAAAAAAAATCTATTGTAAAAAATATTTTAGATTTGATTTTTAGATTTATTTTTAAAGATATATTTTTAAACATAGAGCAGATCAGTGCCTATTTCTCAGAATAGCCAAATTACCCCTCATTCATATAGGCATCATGCAATATTTCAGTATTTAATGCACACAAGACATTTAATGACTTTCCATATAAAAATATTATTTTAATGTTAATGTTATAAATATTTTTATTTTAAATCACAGTTCAAAAAATTGCCTTTAAAAAAATCTATATAGAAAAATTGCCTGGATCAATTAGCAGACAATGGAGTCAGAATTCTTGCATTCAGTGGTCCAAAAGAGCTTTGTTCTATACAGCATTCTGATTCAGTGCAATATTGAATGAAAAAAGAAATAACATCTACACTGATGCAATGCTAATGCTGAGAATATACACATAAAATGTTAACCAATTCAGAGTTAAGGTTGCCAAGCCAGAGCCAGTCACAGAGCATGAAATCATTATTAGATTCAAAAGATCTTTACTTTAAAAGAAAGGTAGCAGAACAGAACAATAACCTGGTGCATGTGATTTTTGTAGTATTTCCAACAACATAACCTATGTCTCACCCTGGTTTAGTTTCAGATCAGGCTTTTCATACACCTGATTGTTTCACTCGGGCACTGGAAAAGATGGGTGACTGCGTGTCAGGATATTGGGTGAAGTCCCTGCCTCACCATTGCAGATCCCTAAATTCCAAAGTCCTATCCAAATCCTTCCTTGTTGAAAACCTCATTAGCCCAAATGAAAACTTGCAGATTTCCACATGTCAAAGCCTATCTCAATTCTTCCTTGCCTAAACTCATACTGACCCTGATAGAAAAGTGAAGTAACTGCCCCCACAGCTCCCATATACACCTGGACGCTCAAGATGTTAGTTGCTTTGTATTAAGACAAAATTTGTCATGAAAGGACCGGACTTAAGAGCTTCCTGCATCCAAATGGGCTCCTAACTGGCTCCCTGCACCAGTTCTCAAATCTCACCTACATCATGCTCTGAATGACTTGAAGAATTAGCCATTACCAAGGTGATGACTGCCTGATTCTCTTTCCTCATCCCTGACTTTATTTTTGTAGGTATTCACTACTCCCAGAAAGGGAAAGCACTACCATAGGGTTATGCTCTATCACAGATCCATGGAGCACTTTTCAGCTTTCAGGTCTGACCGGCACCCTAGCCTTCCTTCAAGAAACCACATGGCACTGACTAAGGAACTGTTCAACATTTAATAATCTCCATCTCTTAATTTTCACTCAGTATATAGAACCTCTGTACATGAATGAGGAGGCAGCCAACTGCCAGGTGTAAAAAAGCCATTCTAGGGGCACCACCCTGGCAATTGAAGATGACCAAGCTTTTAGTTTATGCAAAGTAATGCCAATTTGCCAATTCCTGCAATCTTTGCCAGTCTAATAACAGGGAGAGACACCTGCGTGTCTCTAACTTGTCTCCAGACGTACAACCCGGTGGGAGGGGTTGCTTTCTGTATTTCACTTTGCTGGCAGTACTCTTTATCTACCAATCATTGTGCAATGAAGTAAACAGGCTTGAATCTTCCTTTGAATCCACTCTTGATGCAAACAAAACTATAGCCAGGTGGCCCACCACATGCAAAGCTGATTTTAAGTAAGTTGTTACACTGGGCTTCAATTACCCAGGGTCAAGTGGGCATGGGTTTCATGTGCCCCTCACCTCTTGCTATGACATGCTTTTCTGGGTGGGTTGCCTGACCCCTCAGTATATGAAGAAACCATCACCCATATTTGATGTTAGCATTATGTTCCTTCCCAGGGAACAGCTTACACTGCCCTGTTTCAGAGTGTGCTGCAAGTCTGGGTCTCTTGACTGAGGTATCCCCCAATATCTAGAGCCATCTTCTGTAAAGAGTCCTCTGTTACAGGCTGTAACATCCTCATTGCTCCACATTGCTCCTCAGATGCTGTGCCTCAGCTTCACCAAATTTGATCCCCAGTTTCAGCAGAGCCTTGGCTGCAGCAACCTGATCTGTGCCTTAGTTTCCACAAACAGAATTTGTGATTTTGGCTAGAGTGTTGGCCACAGCCACAATGATCTTTTTCTTAGTATCCCCACTTTGTTACCTGTGGAGTGGCTTACCATACTGTATGCCTCCTCCTCACATGGAGCTCTCTCAATGGCTTTTGGCCCTGTCCCAAACTTTTTTCTTAGTTGGATAACATTCTGCCTGCTGAAAAGACCCACACTCTGCTGGCTACAGCCAGCAGCCCAATCTCTGTTCCCCAAATAGCCTGCAGAGTGCCAACAACGACAGATCTGACTTTTTGAGCATGGAGCCCATTTCCATTGTCTGTAGCTAAGAAGAAGAGCTCTGTTCCTCTAATGGATTCTGATCTGAATTTTGACTGGAAGGGATTTCACACAACGAAGTTGGCCCGGCTGCTTTTGGCCAGTTGTTCAGCCATCTTGCCTAAAAATGGATCACACAGTTTGGTTTTGCACCAGCAGTTATATTCTTTTAACAGTGTTCCTCCCCTGAAACAAGCTGTTATGTGCATCGGACTAGGAAAGTTATGATTGCAACAAGAAATGCATGATCCACCCAAGCCTCACATTTCTCACAACAAGTCATAGGGATCCTGATCTTCAATAATATTCAATTCAGAAGCATGCCATCAAACATCATGTGTCAAGTTGTGTATGCATTGTAGGAGTTGCTACAACGTGCATCACAACTTGACATATGATGCAACATACATAACTATATATTTGTAGGTTTCTATTATGGATTTTTTGTTATCAGTTTATATTTACATGGCTTTTTAAAAAATGTAAACAAAAGTTTTCAGTTAAAATACCTTATTTCAGACCATTTTAGTTGTATCTTAGGAAAATAGCTAATCTTTAATTGTTCACTTGTTCTGCTCCGCAGTTTGGTGTAATGGGTTTTCAGAATGAAGAACTAATGCAATGTACATCTTATTACAGGATTAGACAATATTAAAGCTGTGCCAACAAGGAGCTATTGGATATTACTATTGCTCCTTAGAAGGAGTGATTTACAAGCCCTCATTTCTGGGAAAAGTTATTTGTGAATATCAGTGAAGTGCTTGCTGGAAAAATCTTGTTTAGTTGTTGCTTTTCATTATGATTGACTGCCTTCTTTTTTGCTTATGCATGATTCAAACAATTCCTTATTTTTTTAAAAAAAAACAAAGGACAGTTGGTCCAGTACCCTTCTGTTTACACTAAGGCTATTAAAGTGTTTTTACAACATGGATGCTATAGCATTATTCTATATGGGTTTGTCTACATGTGGCTTATTCAGAAATAGCAATTCTGGAATAATTCAGCTGGAACAAGGCATTCTAATTCTGGAACAAGAGTGTCTTACACATGGAATTATTCTAGAATAGCTATTGCATTTTAAATTCACAACCTACTTTCGTCTGAATTAACTTTCAAATATAGATAAGACTAGAGTATGGCAGAGAGAGATATGTTCAGTCAGAACACTGTTTACAATCTGAGGGCCGGCCTTAATCCTATGCCACTCAATATACACAACAGAGAACACTTTATCAACTGG
The DNA here is from genome assembly GCA_007922175.1 of Pelusios castaneus. Taxonomy (NCBI): domain Eukaryota; kingdom Metazoa; phylum Chordata; order Testudines; family Pelomedusidae; genus Pelusios; species Pelusios castaneus. The sequence goes on from ML685766.1 coordinate 23,600,761, forward strand.
TAATCCAGCTTTGTGCCTGAGACATACTCTACCAAGGAAGGTGGTTACGGTGACTGCTTTGGTTTTGTTTCCTGTGTCTTAGCTAGACCATATCAGATTCTTTTTTTAACTGCAGGGGGATGGGAACTTGTCACAGTGACTTTTGCTTGCCCGGTGGTTTAGTTATCATGAGTTATCTAGGTGATCTCAATACCAATTAGCTGGTTTTCTCCTCAGAACAGGTCTGCAAAATCAAGGCCAACAGATGATATGGCACATAAGAAAGTAGTTCTTTTGGTTTTGCAAGAAATCCCTGTACTCTTGTCATTAGCCGTCTCTCATTCCCACCTCTGTTCATGCATTTTCTCCCACTTCTTCCCTTGTCTCTTCCCTCCATTCCACCATCTAATCAAAAATTAGACAAAGCTGAAACTATTTAGGATTCCTGCATCGTCTTCATAGAGGGAGAACAAGTGAGGTTACTAAGAGGGAGAAAAATCAAGTAAAATATGCAGCAGATAAAGCAGAAGTTGGCCCTCAGTTACACAAGTATAAATCCAGAGTTTCTCTATCAGGCTATGTCTACACTTGTTAATTTAAGTCGACTTAGCATGTCTACACTCAAAATTTAAGTCGACTTTGAGGGGACCCTGCCAAATTGATCTAGAGCATCCACACTGGATGCCTAGGTCGACTTCTAGGGGCTAGGTGGACCTGGGACAGGTCCACGGTGGCAGGGGGGGCACCCCTTGCCAAGTGCCAGGGGGCTCAGCCTTTGCCCCATTGTACCTTGGTACAATGGGGGAAAAGGGGACAGGGACCCTGGCAGGGCATAGGGGCAGGGTGGGCAGGGCTCTGCCCTTCCTTGTGGGGGGGCACACCAGGCTGTGGCTGTGCCAACCACCCTGGCAGGGAGGGCAGTGGGGAAGCCCTGGAGCCCCCTAAGTCGACTCCACGTCTACACTGGCTAAATCAACTTTCTAAAGTCGAGTTAGCCAGCAAATGAGGTTTAATAAAGTCGACTTAATTTTTCCTTAAGTCGATTTAAGCAGCTGCTTAAGTTGACTTAAGGAAAGTGTGGTGTAGGCACAGAGTAAATTAAGTCGACTTACGCAGGCTTAAGTCGACAATTTACAAGTGTAGACGCACCCCCGAAGATTAATGAAATAATTTTGGATTTATACCCATGTAGCAAGGGAAAACTGTACTGCATAAGAGTAAAAACAAACATCCCTAAGAACATTTCCAAACAAAATTAAATCATGTAACTCATACCAGGGAGCCACAGTGAGAAATAGTAGTAAAAAAAATGAACTGAGAAACAAAACAATTAAAGGAAAGGTCAGCTTTGTCTGCTTGCTTCAGTAATCCACTCTATTCTCATTCTTAAAATATAACTATTTTTAGAAATCTAGCCATGTAATGTGATCCTCTGTGGGCCAATGGGCTTAGCAGTTAGCAGCTACTCAGTTGTGGAATAGTGGTAAGGGAGGCCAGGTCCACCCCCTCCACCAGGCCCCAACTCAGGGCCTAGGAAGGTCTGCAGCATTTGGGCTCTCAGAGGAGCCCTCTGAGCTACTTTCCCTGGGTTACTTCCTCCCACTGCTTCCTTCCCTCAGCTTCTGGTCCCAAATAAAGAAACAGAGAAAGGAAACTAAACTACCATCCCCACCTGTGCTCCACATACAGCCCTGGTACTTCAAAGAGGCTTCTCCAGCCTCTTTTGGCAGGAGCCTTGAGGATGGGTCTGGCTTCCTCCCCAGCCTCCCATTTCTGAGCTGAATTGCTGCCTTTCCAATCCTGTCTCCAGCTGGCGCAAGTCTAGCAAGGCTGGAGAGGTGAGGTTAGCTGGACCTACCATAGTCCTTTAATCTGCTCTATTCCAGTGTGGGGTTTGGTGTTAAACATACTTCTTAATCTAACAACACAACCTTCAAGACAATGGTTACCTAATGGAATCTCAGTTGTCAGCTGTATAATTTAGATACAGAAATGAAATCTTATGCAAGGCACAAGTCTGTTTCATTTAGGAACTCTAGAATTAAGGCTTTGATCCTGCAAAGATTTACTTTCTCATTGAAGGCAGTGGGACTATTCACTATTATGTATTTACTACCGAGTTATCTAGGTACTTCCTCATGATTTAGCCTAATCTGAGTGAGATCAGCCACAGTTCAAAATAACACTTGAGATACACAACGAATTTGTGTTAGTGAGTTGTACTAATAAATTATTACATATACCCCCAGATGGGCAAAACAACTCAATTTAAATGCACTACCATGCTTGAGTTAAGTGTTTTTGTCTGTGGACAGGTTAGGCACACCACTCAAGTTATAATTTTTATCATCACTGCAGTGAAAACAGGTTCTCAGAAAGATAAGCACATGTGGAAGGGCTTATCTCCACTTAAAAGTTTTTGGATTAAGGTAGAATGTGACTTTAAAGCAAAATAACTATTCCAGAATAGTTACCTGATTCAACACTCTTATTTCAGAATAAGAGAGCCTTTTTCCAGTTAAACTTAATCCATTTTCATGCCCACATGGAAACTATTCCATAATAGCTATTCAGGTCAATTTCCATATGTAGACAAGCCCTAAATCTTGGCAGATTAGGAATTATCACTCTGCATGAAGGAGGAAAAATAAGAGAAAAGTACATCAACCAGAAATGGTTCTAAAATAATTTGTTGCTTTTAGTCACATAGCCATTAAAATTACCACTTAAGATGTGCCATTTTAATGAGGTACAATTTATACATACTTCTGCTACCATAATGACAAGGCTGGGAGGAAAAAAATTCCAATTAAAATATTTTCCCCTCTGGGACAAACATATTATGTGCAACCTTTTGTTTCATTTCTTTTCTGTTTTATTCTACATGCCAACATGTGCCAGAGATTACTGTGACTCTTACAAATCAACAGAAAATGATATTTTGTATAAAATTAAAGAAGATGACATGATAAGAGTTATTCCTTTTGCGGGGGCCAGATGAATGCAGTGGCAATAGGGGCTGAAGCCCCAGACCCTGGCTAAAGGGATGCACCAGGCTCCAGCCCCTAAGGCACCTGCCTGCCACAGCACCGGCAGGGCTTGCTTGGTGGGAGCGCTGGGAGGGCCCCTGCCCTGCCGGTGCTGGGGGAGGCCGGGCCCTGGGCAGAGGCTGGGCTCTGGGTGATCCTGCCCCACCCTGGGCCAGCTGGTCTGCCCGAAGGGGTGGGGTGGGATGGTGCATGTTTACTCCGGTGTATGAGCAGAGTCCACTGGCACACGGTGTGGCCTCTGAGGCCTGTGGCCCTGGAGAGCCGCACCAGTGGCCGCACCGGGCACCAGCCAGTCCCACCCCCAGGGGCAAACCAGCCATAGCCACTCCCAGCAATGGCCCACCCACAGGCTGCCATGGTGGGTGTCTGGGACCTCAGGTGGGGGGGGGCCAGGCTGGAGGCAGGCACCACAGTGTTGGACACCCTGGGGCCCCAGGGCCACTTAATCCAGCCCTGTCCTTTTGTATCTGAGTCACACATAGAGTAACCAGATACCCCACAGTGCCTGAAACAGAAACCCTTTCTATAGATATGCCCTTTTAAAGTTTTACCGGCATTGTAGGGGTTTTTTGTTTTTGTTTTTAAACTTCTGGTAATTGCTTTAAAAGAGCAAAGCTCTTTGTTTAAGGGGAGTTCAGGGAGATCATAATTGCCATAAGGTACAAGATCGTTTCCAAGTATTTCTGAATTGCTTCTCTTTCTCCATTAAATATTTAATGTCTAATGTTCGCCAAACTGTACAAACTCCCTGCAGGAACTGAATGAAGACTTTTCAGTTCCGTGTTCTATATAATTTTCCACATAAAACCAAAGCTACTACAAAAAGTGGCTTGTTTAGATAAAAAATTTCAAGAATTCACAAGCATACATTCAGTGAAAAACTACCATTAGCAATGAATTCCACATATCTGAGAAGATTTAGAATCACAAACTCTGCATTTTTACTAAGTAATTAAAATTTTGGTTCTTCCCATGAATGTTACATTAATTTCTTAAGTAGGATTTTGCTAATTTGACCTGACTCACTATTGTCAGATGATTGCTAGTGTCTTTTTCTTCCTGCACATCTACGCTCATTTCCTCATGGATTTTAACTGAAGGCCCATTCATTCCGAATTCTGACTTCTCTGGACTGGTACCAACAGTGACAATATCTGGTGTTATCCAGCAGCAAGACTGTAACCCACCAATCCAGGAGGGAAATGTCTCAAGGCTACTATCAACTAGTAAAATCTTGCTGCATCAGCTAAATGGCACCTGCTCCTCACTCAGATTCTCTCCCTGCAGAAGCTGCATCTTTGTCGAAGAGATCAGACTGTCCCCAAAGAGCCGACTACTTATTTTTCATTGTATTTAAACAGGATTGCCTGGTGGGAAAACTGCTTTCAAGGCCTAATTAAAAAAACAAACACACACTCTCTCCTAACAGAGGATGAGCCAACATGTGGGTGCAATAGATCAAAGCACATCTGCTGAGCATTTTGAAAAATGCCCGTTTTGAGCTATAACATTGCCCCCCATTTGTCATGGTCTCTGTGTTCAATCCCTTTGTCTCTGCCACCATACATTACTACCATTGTGACACACATTCATGGACACTAAATAGCATTCACACTGAATCTATATGGTCATTTGAAGAGCCAAATTAGGGGTTGATAATATTTCTGTGGTTGGCATCTAAAGAGTTGTCACACCATATTAGAGCAATTGCCCAAGAAAGCCCAATTTTGTTGATAATAAAGACACTCTAACAAGTTGGGGAAGAGGCAGCTGTAGAGAGAGAGGAGAGGTTGACCACTAGTGCTTTAATAAAGTTGCACCCTGAACAAAATCAGCATATGCAAAAGTCGAGATTTAACAAAGAAGTTAATTCCACCTAATTTCACAGTATGCAGCATTTTTGTCTGGTTTTCTAGTTAAATGTATTTGTTGCTTCACAAATGTTGTGAGGGGAATGTTGAAAACTCATGACAAGCGATAGTAACACCATCAATAAAATCACTGAATTTTTCAATGAAGTATAGAACCAGGAAAAGCCTCCAGAACAACAGAAACATGACATTATATTCAAAATACTAAAGAAAGTTGCCCTAAGAAGTTGTGATAATTGCTTAACTGTTACACTCCTTTCTATGGCAGCCAGTCTTTTGCAGTATCAGCTTAAGAAAAATAAAGAAAATGACTGAGGCAAAGCTAAGGGACAAGCAGGCTAGATTTCAGTGCTGAAGATCATATGTGAACAAGATTTTCACCATAAGAATAGCCAATGAAGAGATCATCTAATGGCAAAAAGCTCTCATTATAAAAAGCATAGCTTTTAGGAAAGCATTTGACTGCCTCCACAGCAATTCACTCAAATATCTTGAGGCAATTATCACATGCCAATAAAAATAATTAACATCCTCAGGGCTTTATATTAAGATGTAGCTTTCATATTAAAGTAAATACAGATTTAAGCAGATGGTTGAACATAGACACCAGCATCGAATAAGGATGCATTCCTACTTGGCATTGCCATTGGCTTTATTATGAGAAAAATAGTAGGTGGATTCAACATGGGCGTCTCATATTTTAACAACAGCACACTAGCATACTCATATTTTCCTGACAACATAGCTTTTCAAAGTGACTGCTCAACCAACATTCAAAGGAAGACATTTCTGTCAGGTGAGTAAACCAGATCTGTCTTGGCCATGCTGGTGCTATCATTTTGACTTTGGCTTTGTCTTGCTTTATTTTGAGCAGGGTTTTCAGGATCATTGGGCTCAGTGGAAAGGCGTACATCAGAGTGTGGCCCCAGTCTAAGAGGAATGCATCGCCCATGGACCCTCTGCCTATTCCTGCCCTGGAACAGAACCTCATGCATTTCCTGTTTGCAGATGTTGCAAAAAGGTCTATTGTGGGATAACCCCAGCATTGAAAAACACAGCGAAGGATAATGTTGTTGATCTTCCATTCGGGGTTTTCAATTAATCTCCTTCTCAGCTGTAGTATTTTGTTCGCCAGGTAAGTAAATCTCTGATAATCGGACATTCTGGGCAGTACACCATCTCCAAAGTTTGATTGCCTCCACACAAAGAGATTGGGAATGTGTGCCCCCCCCCCCCGGCGTTTGATATAATACATGCGTGCCCTATTGTCTGTTTGTATTTTTACTGTTTTTCCCTTTATATGAGATAGGAAGTGATGGCATGCATTTCAAACTGCACAGAGCTCTAGTAAGTTGATGTGTAGCTCCCTCTCCTGTACTGACCATCTGCCTGGGTCTGTAAAGCCCTTTAAGTGTGCCCCCCACCCCAGAAATGAGGCGTCTGTGGTGATAAGGGCCGACGGAGGTTGAGATCTGAAGGGTACGCCTGCTACAAGTTTGTTTGGGCAAGTCCACCATACAAAGGCCTTCTTTATTTTGTCCAGAACTGATATAATACGATGTAGCAAGTGCCTGCATGGTCTGTAGACTGTCATTATCGCGCCTATAAGGGTCGCATATGTAATCTTGCATCCTGTACTACATAGGTGGTTGCCACCATATGCCCCAGCTACTGAAGGCATGTATGCACTGGGAGAGTCAGACTGAGTTGTAAGGTAAGTATCAATCTTTGCATGGTATCAAATCTCTCTTTTGGTATGTATGCTCTTCCCGCGATTGTATCTATGCATGCTCTTATGAAATGTATTTCCTGAAATGGATTTCTTGTAGTTTATCAAGAGACCAAGTGATTAGAACAGTCGCTGTGTTGTGATGACTGCTTGTTGCGCCATTTGGCAGCTACACACCCTTATCAGACAATTGTCTAGATAGAGGAAGATTGTCACCCCCAATTTGCACAAATGAGCGTTTACTGGTGCTAGCACCTTGGAGAACACTCTTGGTGTCATGCATAGTCCAAAAAGTAGGACTGCATATTGCTAATGTCCGTCCCCTATGGTAAACTGAAGGAATTTTCCGTGGGCAGGATGAACCGGGATATGAAAATACGCATCTTGTAGGTCAAGAGACGCAAACCAGTCCCTTTGGTCTATGGAAGGGAGGATCGTAGAGAGGGTCACCATCTTGAACTTTTGTGCTTTGACCTGCTTGTTCAGCTTTCTGAGGTCCAGTATGGGTCTCCAACCCCCTGTTTTCTTTTGGGTTAGAAAGTAGTGAGAATAAAATCCCTTGCCCCTGAGCTCTCTGGGGACCTCCTCTATGGCCCCCATTTGCAGGAGTTTGCTCACCTCGCTTTGCAGCAATTGCTCGTGAGTTGTGTCTCTGAAGAGGGACGGGGAAGGGGATTGAAAAGGGGGTTTTGAAGTAAAGGGGATGATATACCCACTGCAGATTATTTCTAAAACCCATCTGTCTGAAGTGATATTTCTCCATCGGGAGTAGAATGGGCGCAGTCTGTCTTTGAACAATGGTGGGCTTATGGTTGGATCTTCCTGAATCGTGGTGGGGTGGTCGTGCAAACTCTCGACCGATTTTTCAAAACTGCTGCCTTGAGGGGGCTGTTTGAGAATTACCAGATTGTGGTTGGCCAGATTGTCTCCGGCACTGCTGGTGCTGCCTTGGTCTACAGAGACCATTGTCATACTTCCTGCTGTTCTGAAATTGCGAATACCTGGGGACGTACGGCTGGTTCCTAAAATTCCGTCTCCTTGTTGTAGGTGCATAAATTCCTAAGGTGGGAAGGGTGGCCCTCAAATCCTTCAACATATGCATGGTTTCATTCGTCTTTTCTGCAAACAATTTCTCCTTGTTAAATGGCAAATCCTCAATAGAGGCCTGAAGCTGCTTGGGTAAACCAGCGGAATGAAGCCAGGATGCCCATCTCATGACTACCACTGTATCAACTGTCCTTGTTGCAGTGTCCGCAACATCTAATGCCAACTGGAGTGCGTTTCTTGTCACCAAGTGCCCTTCATTAATTAGAGATGAAAATTGTTGCTTTTTATCTTCAGGTATACACTCAATAAAGCTTGAGATTTTTGCATAATTCTCGTGATCGTAATTTGACAGCACTGCAGAATAATTCACCACTCATAGTTGAAGGGTAGCCGAGGCATTAACTTTTTTTCCTAGTGCATCCATCCTTTTGTCCTCCTTGTTGTGTGGAATTAATTTAAACTCGTTCTGTTTAAACCTTTGATTAGCTGCCTCTATCACTAATGAGTTCAGTTGTCGGTGGGTAAAAAGGAACTCAATCTTCTTGGGGGCATCAAAATACTTCTTGTCCACTTTCTTGGACGTGGGGTTCACTGTTGCCAGTGTTTGCCATATGCGGTCTGCGGGGTCCATGACCCTGTCATCCATGGGTAATGCTACTCCTGCCGACATGGGAGACTGCAGTATACAATATAATTTATGGTTGGATGTGGCCACCTCCTGAAGGGGAATCTCCATAGCCTCTGCCACCTTTTTGAAGAGTTCCTGAAACTGCTTCCTATCATTTCCAGATGTGGAAGGTGTATGCAATGCAACCGCTTCTGGGGATGGCAGAGAATTCTGAACGGAATCCACCTCTTCTTGTTCTGCTGCTGAGATTACAGTTTCCACAGAATACGGTTTTCGTGATGCTGTGGCCCTTGAGGATTGAGCCTCTGCAATCTGAGACACTGATGGTCTGAGATCCTGTGCTGATTACTGTGACCAGCCATCCCAGCCCTGCCAGGGCATGTTGTAAGCTAGTGGTGCACACCGGGGGGGGAGGGGGGAGCATCCATATCCTGGCCTCATGCCCTGCCACCCCAGGAAGTCCCATTGTCCCCAGTCTGAATAATTTCATGGGTACCTGGTAAACTTTTCTTCTACCAATTCATCATCCGAAGATGGGGCAGATAGATAAGAATCACTTTTCTGGCTCACCACACCTGGGAAGGAATCCATGCCAAATGGTGAAGATGGAGAGGAATAGTTCTGCATTTGTTCCTCCTCCACACAGTGTCTAGTCTTCTCCTTCCGTTTTCGTGGGGAAGAAGGGCATGATTCTGGGGCCTGAGCCGGCACTGCTGTGTAACTATGCGGCACCACAGGGGGCTGTTGGTCAGCCGGCGCTGGGGAGTGAAGCCTTTTCGGTGCCGGAGTCTGAAGCCGCTTCGGTGCCGCGTGCTTTCCTACCACGGTCTGCACTGACTGATTAGATGTCATGTTCGGTGCCTGCGCCGTGTTCTTTACTGGTGCCTTAGCCTGCGGCTCCTTCAGTGCCGGCCTGGTGTTCGGTACCAGTGTGGATGTTATAGCAGTTAACAATACCGCTTCTCCTGCTGGTGTCATCAGCACTCTTGCCCTGCCGGGGTGAAGCCTTAGGGACTTTCCCCGCTCTGTGCCCCTTTTTGCCTGAGAACCCTGTAGCCTCCTCGGCAATGTCTCTTTTGTCCATATACCTCACTCTTTTCGCTGCAGACATTGGAGAAGAGGAGGGTGAAAGTCTCCTTGAGGGCTTAGCTGCTGAACGGGCTGGGTGCCCTGGGTTGGAGGCAGGTCTCAGTGACCCCTCCATACGATCAATTTCAACTTCAAGTCCCTGTCACGCCTGGTTCGCTTCTTTAGATTTTTACAATGCTGACATTTCTGGGACACATGTCCCTCACCGAGACAGCAGATGCACTCAGGGTGGCCATCGGAGACCGCCATTGCATCCCTGCACTTCTCACATCATTTAAAGTCCAGCGCAGCTGACGTTGCTGCCGGGAAACTTTTTTTTTAGGAGGAAAAAAAGGCTCTAATAGTCCTAAGTAGTTACTACAACTACTAAATTACTACTACTAGCTACTAAGCCTACTAAAACAAGGAACTTACGCTAATGCTAAAGGGGCTGTCAGGACTATTGAAAGCTCTGTCTCAGACCAGAGGCGGTTAAGAAGGAACTGGAGGGTTGGGACCGTGCACATGTCCCTTTAGAGACGTTAGAACAGCCACGTGCTCTGCAGGGGTGCGCGCATGGTCCCAGGGGCTCTGCTGTCTACTCTCCGATCAAGGACGCAGGGAGCACCAGCGTACCTTGAGTGGAGCACCACGGGGACACTACTCGAAGAAAGAACTATTTGATATTAACCTGCCTGACTGCCAGGAGTTCAATCAAAAGGAGGCCAGTGTTAAGGGAGATACTAACAGGAAATGAAAAAGGATACTGATAAGGGTCCTAGAAGAAACAATGGAAAAAGTTGTTTATTGGGGACTATCCCTGATCTGGCATCAGTCAGACTAGAATAGTTTACTCTTCCCAACGCTGAGAGTAGAATCAAAGGGCATTCTAAACCTAAACATTGCTGGCCTTTGGAAGGAGGAGTGGGTTGTCTGAATAAGCTGACACTCAGGATGACAGAGGGTATATGCTGCCAGCATTGTCAGCAGTGCCAAATCAATTCTGTAGGATGGATTGTGCAGCAGTGGGGACTGTGTCAATCACCCTGGAAATCAATTCTCAAGTTATTAGGAAATAATCAGCTCTCCAGACTCAATGCATGAATAAGATGATGGTGTAGGGAACAGGGGTTAGATTTATTAGGAATTAAAGAACTTTTTGGGAAAAGGGGAAGTCTACACAGGAAGGACAGGTTCCACCTATTCCAAAATAGAACCAGAATGTTGGCATTTAAAATTAAAAAGGTCATAGAGCAGTTTTTAAGGGCTGGAGGAAGGAGCTGACAGATGCGAAGGAGTATGTGGTTCTGACAGAGACATTCCTTAGAGGAGGATCTATTAATGGAGATTCTCTATAACCTAGTGAGGAGGAGAGGATGGATGAGGATAAAATATAGGTAGGATCTGATGAGAAACAGTTGAAAGAAAAGAGTCCCATTCAATTCCATCATATAAAAGCAGACATGTAAAAAGTAACAATTTTTAAGTGCTTATATACAAACACTAGACATCTAAATGCTAAGATGGATGAAAACTTGAGTGCCTCATACTAAATGAGAATATAGATATGATAGGCATTACTGACACTTGTTGAAATAAGATTAATCAATGGGACACAGTGGCTATGTCTACATTTGCAAGTGAGGTCAACTTAAGGAGGCTTAAGTCGACCTAACTTAGTCCCTGTCCACAGCAGGCTTTCAATAAGTCAACGTAAGAAATTCCTTAAGTCGACTTAATAAGAACCGCAGGTTAGGTTGACCTACCCCTTAAGTCGACTCCTTAGGTCGACCTAAGCACAGTGTGGACACTTAAGTCCACTTTATTAGGTCAACCTAAGGGTAGTTAGGTTGAATTACTAAGTCCCTGTTCAGGGAAACCACTTTGTTAAGTCGACCTAATAAGGTCGACTTCAGGTGGACTTAAAGTCGACCTTATTAGGTTGACTTAAAAAGTCGACCTAACTTTTTGTAGTGTAGACGTAGCCAGTATGCCAGGGTACAAAATATATCAGAAGGACAGAATAGATCATACTGGTGGGAGAATGGCACTGTGTGTGAAAGAAAATAGGGTCAAATGAAAGAAAAATCTTAAATAAGCCAAAGTGTATCCAAGAATTTCTATGAATCATGCCTGAATGATAATATAGCACTAAGGATATAGTACTAACCACCGAACCAGGATGGTGATAGCGACTGTGAAATGTTCAGGGAGATTAGGGAAGCTATAAAAATAAAAAGTCAGTAATAATGGGGAATTTTAATAAACCCCATATTGACTGGGTTTGTCACCTGAGGATGGGAAGCAGAGATAAAGTTTGACACTTTAAAATGACTTTCTTGGAGGAGCTGGTCCTAGAACCCACAACAGGCGAGACAATTCTGGATTTAGTCCTAAATGGAGCACAGGATCTGGTCCAAGAGGTGAATATAGCTGAATCACTTAATAATGGTGGCCATAACATAATAAAATTTAACATCCCTGTGAGGGGTATGAGATACATCAAATAGCCCACAGCTACCACAGTAGCTTTTAACTTCAGAAAAGAGGAGCTAAACAAAAATGAGGAAGTCAGTTAAACAGAGTTAAAAGAAACAGTTCCAAAAGTGAAATCCTGCAGGCTGCATAGAAACTTTTACAAGACACCAGTAGTATAGGCTAAATCAAAATGTATACCCCAAATTAAAAAACACAGAAAGAGGACTCAAAAGTGCCTCTAGGATCTAGAACTAGCAGGCATGCCCAAGGTCAGAGCCAGAGACAGGAAACAGGGTTAGGATGAGGAGGCTGGGACCAGGAGCAAGGTGAGGTTGCATGGACTGAGTAGGAGCAAGGTGGGGGCAGGGAGGTGGAACATGGCAGCAATGGAACTAGGAATAGGAATGGAGCACAGTACAGAGCAGCAAACACAGGGAGGGTTGCAGATGCAGGTATAAACACACTTCTGCAACCAGAAGATCCTGGTTCTAACCTCTGACTTGGCTATTAGCTCTTGGTTCTCAGGCTTCCTCGGGGCTAAACAAAGTAAAAGAAGCAGTTAGAGGGAAAAGGACATCTTTTAAAGGGGGAAGTTAATTCCTATTGAGGAAAATAGAAAGGAGCATAAACTCTGAGAAGTGAATTAGAAAAGCCCAAAAAAACTTTTTGAAGAACAGCTAGATTACCTGTCTTATTAATTTTCTCTGAAGCACCTAGTATTGGCCACTGTCGGAAGATGGGATACTGCGCTAGATGGACCATTCGTCTGACTTGGTATGGCCACTGTTACGTTTTTTTATGGAGAATCAATAGGGATTTCGCATTTATTTTAGAAAAGCAGCACACCAGTCACGTATCCTAACACAGTATTTGTTTACTAAAAATTGGCTTGGTTGTTTAGTACTTAAAGGTTTATTTGTTTAACAAACTATGTTTGTATCTTCTTCTGCATGCTTACATTTCAAAAAACACATCATACAAATCACCCCAGACTATTTTATATTTAGTTGTGCAATTAAAAAAAATATTGGAGGAAAGGGTACTGCAATATGGAAATGAATCCCTTAAGTAATATTTTATTTTGGGCAGGGAAGGAAGATTAAAAGATATTCTCCTCAGAAAACCTCTGTCGGTGAGTAACTCTCTACATTAGTACTTAGATATGCTCAAAGTAGACCAAATGTTGGGTTTGGGGTAGATGTCTGTAGATCCTAAAAGTAAATCCTAGGTAATCAGTAACCTTGTGTCTTTCTGAAAACTAGTTTCCTTACACTGCAGCATGCCACATACAGCTGCCAAGCCACAGGCTAGACCCAAAACAAATATGTTAAAGATGGGGAATAAAATAAGTAACTTCTAAATTTAGATTTAAGTCCCCAGTGTTAAGACTATTTCTTCCTTCAACTGGCAATGAAGTTTAAAAGCAAGTGACTCCTCCATACCTTAAAAAATGGTTAGTAGTCCAGTACATATAAATTTCTAAAATTTGTGCCTACATGAAGGAAAAAGCAAATTCATGGATATGAGACGCAAACTTGTTTTAGTTAGTTGCAGATCAAAAAGATAAGTTTAATAATTGTAAGAATGATTGACAAGAAGTTAATGCATCAGCTCTCTTTGCTGAGATGATCTTGTGCTGTATATGTATATGTATACCAGGGAGCTGGCATATTAGTTAAATAAAACCATAAAATTGGAGTCAGATTTTACTATAACAATGTGGTGTGGACTTTTCAGTAGGCTTGTTTAACAATAATGATTTTAATGAAATTCTGTGACCTCCAGGATATGATGACATAGTTATGTTTAAACATTCTTAGTACCTGATTTTGGTAGAGGCTATAGGTCCCCAGTTCTGCTAAAAATGAGGCACAAGGGCTATGTCTACACTACAGGCTCTGTTAAGTTGACTTAACCAAGGTCAACTTCTAGTCAACTTAAGTCGACCTTGTTAAGTCGACTTTAACAGAGACTGTGGTGTAGACATAGCCATCTACACTGGCTTTAAGTTGACTTAATAAGGTCAACTTAGGCGTTAAGTCGACCTTCAGAGGTGGAATTATTAAGTCAATTTAAGGAAGCTCTTAAGTCAACTTAATAAGCGCCCAATGAGGACGTGGTGTTCTGTAGGTCAATTTAAGCGTCGTTAAGTCAACCTAAGGTGCATACCCAAAGGTGTCCAAAAATTAGACTATAGAAGATTAGCACACGAGTAGTGAACATTTCTGGAAACTTGGCTTCAGTGCCGGAAATAATATTCCTATATATTTAAACAAGCTAAAGTACCAGAAAACAAGATATAAAAACTTATAATTAAAAACCACCTAAACCTGTACAAAAACAAAATTAGAAAAGAACTTAAAAGGATTTTTAAAAACTGAATTAAAAAATACAATCAGAAGGATTAATGTAAAACTCTCAGAAACAAAAGGTTAAGCTAGTGACGGTGCAACAGCAGATACCAAACCATTATCTTGATAAGAAGATACCACATTGTGGAGTGCCCTTCCCTTTACCCCCTTTTGACAGCAGAACTTTAAACTGCACTTCTTTGTTTCTGTACCCAGATATTCAGAATGAATGCATTATCATGTTGCTTAAACTGAGACAGCCATCAACATAGCACGAGAAAGATGAAGAACAAAATTCAAACCAAACCAAAATGATTAGCTACAAAGCATATTATACATGCCATAAGTGTCATGCTAATTTTTTAAAAACAATCTTCATTAGTTACATATGTCTCACATTAAGGGCCAAGAAACTAGTGTTGGACTATAGCCCCAAATTCTTTATACTGTGTTCCCTTTTATAAAAAAGTTTGCCAGCAGAACAGAACAGTAGACGCCCTCCAAATTGAAACCATTATAATCAAAACTCAGCAAAAATCACTTTTTGTCTAATAACCCAACTGGGAGCAGTGAGAGTTTATTGTGTTGCACTGAGAAATGCTACTATTTCTTGGATAAGAATTACTGATTAATCAGAGGAATCGTCCAAATCTTGGCAACAGGAAATCTATCAATTGATTATTTGTTCTGTTCATTTTCTCTGAAGTCCCTGACAAAGGCCACTGTCATAAGACAGGATACTAGGCTAGATGGACCATAGTCCATAGATCACTATGGCTGTTCTTTTGTTCAAGTAAATTTAACCAACCTGAACCTAAATCATTTAACCAGAAATTTTTTAAAGGAGGGTTATGGAGAAGTGGGACTGGTGACTGTTTTTATAAAAGTGTGGTTGGGGGGGGGAGGTTTGAAGGGGGGACTTTCGGAGGGGGTTGACATTTTGATAAAAGTATAAGTAATGAGCTTGACATGGCTTCTGAGATTTTTTTTTTTTTTTTTTTTTTAGCACCACGGACAAATCTGAGATCAACACTTAAGAAATTACTGAAATGCAAACTCTGTGTCTAATTTACAGGGTTTTACTTAGAAACAAACAATTAATAAATGACTCCTTCCCCTTCCTGCTCCTTAAACTGCTACCACAACTTCTACTCTTGACTTATTCATTAATTCCTTTGGTTAGAAACATGCCAAATCTGCCATTCCGTCCACCTGGATGAATGCCCACGATTCACAGCTACTATAAGTACAGCAAGCTATTACTCACAGTGATTTGTACTGCAAACATGCAATCTGAAGATTTTTTTATTTTGATTTATAAGAAAGGTTTACAGACAGCAAAGCTTTCATTTTCAAGAAGAGGCAAGTATCTCCAACCTCCCTCGATGGCTGCTGCCTGGTCTCTACCCTCCTTCCCCACCATTGTCCCAGCTGCCTTGTGAAGCTTTAACTCCCTCCAATGTACTCCTTCCCGATTCCCCATATACTGCCCCATCACTCAGTGTAACAGTCCCCCTCACCTGCACACTTAACCCCAGATCACACTGCTCTCCTCTTTCCAAGCAGACTTCTTGCTCCTCCCACTGGGTTCAGATGCCTTCCCCCCACCCCCCAGCCTCCTAGTCTTCCAGTATTCCATCCCCCATTACAACAGAGGCCAGCCCAGTCCCAGCACTGTGACTCTCAACTTAGTATAGCCCCATTCCCATGATAGAGAAATGGGGACCCCCTTCTTCCCTGGGGTGTGGAGCTAGCATAATAATGGAGGGGGAGTACTAAGGAAGAAACTTTCTAGTTCTTCAGACTCTTTGTTCTCTTACAAAGTGCATTACCCAGTCAGTTGAGCATCTGAAGCTGAAAATTTTAAAGATTTGTTTTGTTCACCACAAAAATATCACACTTATTTCTTGAGTTCAGCCCCATTCCAGGTAATCTTTGTAACACTGCTGCATGCCTAAAGAAAGTAATGAGATCATTTTAAAAGAATGAAGTCTCCCCAGACTGAAGTTGCAGCCCACAGCGCAAGAACTGAGATGAAGATAGAGTGAGATGGGAAATGGGTCTTCCTCTCCCACAAATATTTTCAAGACTCCAAAATGTTCCCCTTCCGCATTGTGATGAACCTGAAACCTTTTCACCAAAAACAACAGTGATTAATAAGCACAGGCAATTGAACGCAATGTTTCCCAAGTGAGTGCCTTCCCCACAGGGCTCCCAGCTATCATCTGATGGAGCTCTCAGTGTCTCCTGTTGAAGCTAGTCTACTTTGAATAACTAATTCAATATTCACTGGGCCAGAGAAAGCATGACTGTTTAATGTTAAAGTACAGAAGTTACGGCACTCCCTTTGGATGGGGGGAAAGCCAGGTTTAACCCACAGTCCGATCAATGTTCAGTTATTTACAAAAAGTGGAAAAGCCTCAGCCCAGAACAGGAAATTTTCTCCCTGTCATCTGGGAAATCCAGGCTCAGCTGTCTGCTCCAAATCAGACAGACAAAGAACTAAAATCTAGATCTGTCACATCCCATCTGATTATCCTAAGGATTTGGCTATTCTATTCTGGGATGAGCTAGTTGCTTTTTTTAACTCTCTTCACCCCAACCCTAAGAAATTCCTCCTGGACCTCAGGAACCTCCCCAA
This sequence comes from Pelusios castaneus, assembly GCA_007922175.1. Classification (NCBI taxonomy): domain Eukaryota; kingdom Metazoa; phylum Chordata; order Testudines; family Pelomedusidae; genus Pelusios; species Pelusios castaneus. The sequence goes on from ML685766.1 coordinate 23,617,603, forward strand.
TAAAGTTTAATCAAATCAGACCTTTTCCTGAAAAAGAAATATTCAAATGGCATTGTGCAATGAAAAAAATGTCAAAAAACCTCAATAAGCTTTAGGTGGCAGTTCACAAAATATTAGGGTAATAAACTGAATGCCAGTCATCTATATCAGTTGCTCCTTTGATGTTTCAAGACTGTTCCTGAGGCTAAATCAAGATCCAGTAGTGTAACATATAAGGATTAAGAAGCAATAGATCCTGAGCTGGTGTAAATTAACATATCTCCACTGAAGTCATCTCCGTGTAAAGTTCTTTAGCATGAGGACTGAGGATTTGCTCTCAAGTATGAGATGTCATGTGAAGTGCTATATAATAACTCAGAACTAAGGGAAATGGTTTCTGTCTAGCAACACAGAAGGCAAATGATTTGCCTTCACTCCCAGGGGAGATATATATGGCAGAGGGAGGAGATATTGGTTTATTGCTGGAATAGTTTATAGGTCTTAGTGAAATTTAATGAGCCCAGGTAGCAGCCAGCAACAATAACCGGAAATCTACAGAATGCTCTGTGGTTTCTTGCTTATATTTTGATGTGTATCTAGAAATATAGAAATCTCTTCTGCCAGATGTTCAAATTTGGGCCAATAGTTCCATACAGGCTCACAGGAAAAACAAATGATCATCCCTCTTTGCAACCAATAGACTTTGCCATTTGGCTGTCTGGGGCTGAGTTTTTCTAATGGCTGTTGTTGGGCACCACATTCTACAGAGGCAATAGCTGTGTTCTAAGTTTGGAACTATAAACAAGAAACAGAGGGGAAATGCTTTTAAATTTTAATTTATTTGAAAATTGGTTTACTAAATATCAGTTCCAGATGGAAAGCTGAGCAGGGCAAAAATTCCCCATACACTAACACCTCAGAAAAAAAGCAACGCTTTTTGTCACAACCTTCAATGTTCCAATTCTCCCCCATTAACTGCCAGCTTCATCAAGCAAAAAACCCAGCAGAAATAAAATCTGTATAAAAATACATAATAGGATTATCAGTGGTACATTTAATAATTATTCCTGACCCACACAAATACCTAAGACCAACAACGCCATCCGAAACACACCCCTCTTCATCAGTTCTGGTATTGCTGCGTCCTGCCCTGGTGTGCTGGGCCTCAGCTTCTTCTTTATCTGCTGTGCTCATTCACTCACCTACCTGTGCTGGGTCAGGTGGTTTTGGAGCCTATGGCCAGGATTATCTTCACTGCCTCAATCCTAGGCCTCAGAGGACAGCTTTGGAAATCTCTTTGCTCCTCAGAGGTTTGCTGTAGGTGCAGAGCCAGCAGGGGAGCAGCCCCTTAAGAAGGGGAAGGAGCTGTCCTAGGTGCTCGAACTAGAAGTGCAGAAGGTGCAACTGCACCCATGGCTTGAAGTGGTTTCCATTCTATATAGGGTTTACAGTTAGATTCAATAGCTCTCAGCACTCCCAATATAAAAGATGTTCTAGCACCCTGGCCAGGAGTGTTGCTACATACAAAAAAGGATTCAGGACATGAAAACTACCACCCCAACATGCCCTTCCCATAGTGCCCCATGCCAGGCCCACCTCCAGGCTCTCCCCCCTTTGGGGCCCTTGCACCAGCCTGCTTCCAGGCTCTACCCCTCCCCCAGAGGCTCTGTGCCCAGCCCACCTCCAGGCTCTCCCCCACCAAGGGACCCTGCAGCCCATGCCAGGCCCACCTCCACACTCCCCCCAGGAGCCATGCACCTGGCTGCAGCCTCCTCTTGCTGGCCTGGGTCTGTGTGCCCCCTCTCTTGCCCAGCTGTGACCTGGGTCTGGGGGGGGCATGCTCACCCCGCTGTGGCCTAGGGCCACCACCTGGCCTGAAAAGCCACTGGGCCCCAGGATCTACTCACTCATCACTAGCCCAGGATCCCTTTCCCTCCCCCTTGTCCCTTGGTGGCCTGCCCCACAGAAGTACTTACCCATCACAGCCACCACTACCACCAAACACATTGCCTGGGACACAGGGGAGGATTTAAATTTCCCTCCTCTTCTCCCATCCTGAGCTACATGCTCCCAGGCACACTGGATCTCAGGGCAGGCAGGCTGTCTATGCCTGCATGTGCTGGGGCCCACAGCTCAGGGCATTGGTGGCACTTTTGGGGTCCATGCCCCAGCAACACCCCAACCCCGGCTCTGGGACTCAAGAAGAAGAGTCTGAAAGACAGAATAGCAAAGACCCTGCTCTGAGGGACTCAGAATATAAATCAAGTACCTGAGGGAACCTGAAGAAGGAAGAGACAGTCATCACCCCATCCTTGTGCTGAGGAGAGAATAATTGCCTCATGCATGGCGCAGCTTTGACTGGCTGCCCTTCTCCCAAGAGTTGGTGAGGTGAAGTGTGTACAGCACAATTTCAAGGGCAGCGCAATTTCAGAGGAAATTCCTTGTGTATTGATGGTTTCTTGTCTATATGGGTTTGAAAACAAAAGATCCATGGAAAAAACAGTAGATGTGGGAGCACTTTTCCTAACTAATGATCCTTCCTGTCAAGCTTTACTTTGTCCACTGCCTCCACCCCTCCCCCAATATGCCAACCTGATCTATCAGTATATTAGCTCCATGCCTTCTTCCCCACAGCCAGCCCCGAAATCCTCAATGTTGGTGAGATGAAGGGACTTTCCATTGCCTTGAGACCCAGAAGCAGCACAAGGTGGACGAGCTGAGTCAGGGAATGTTGCATGTAGCATGCAAACCACCATTTTGCTGTTAGGGTAAACATACCTCCCAGGATTCTAATTTTTATAGCCATAAGATGAAAGAAGGCTGGGGGTAGGAATGAGAGGAAACTGAATTTCAGATTGTCATTAACAGCAAAGATGACATATATTACATTGTTATTTATCCATGCTTCTGCTCATGCAAAACACAGCTTCCTACCACCACCGATTTTATTTCTGTGTGAATATATGTATATTCACATATGATAATTCCTAGCACATAAGAAATTAGAGTGGGAGCTGGTGTCCATCTACTCTTTAGAGCCAAAGCATCAGTGAGGGATCCTGCTTAAAAGCACAACATCATATTTCCAACTCCACACTGGACAGATAAAATAGGCAATTCTAATTAGATACAATCAGTGACGGAGAACATGCCTATCTTTGCCAGAGCCAAGGGATACTGCAACCAGAAATTAACAAACTGGAAAAAAAATTCCACTCCCACCACTGAGCTCCAGAGAGTACTTTAAAAAGAATACATCTAGCAACTTAAATAAATAACTAGAAAAGTTTTAACACCCCAACTCCCTTCAGTGAACATGTTTGTTGAACATTATGAATTCTTTTCTACAAAGACCATATAACGAAGTAGCAGACAAGGTAAAACTTGATAAAACATCATACTAGTACAATTCTAGCATAAGCCAAGTGACTGTATATTTTGCACAAAATTTCACTCACTAGCTTTCAACATCATGCATATGAAATCTGAAAATTAGGTTACACTGACTGGCCCTTGGCCATATTAGGCAGTAATTTAGCACATCTAGAAAAGATTAATTCATGTCCAGAAAACCATGGTATTGTGCTTCCAGTGCCTGAAATGGAATGGTCTTCAGGTTTGTTTTCAAGGAATATTTCAGTTGCTACTGAGGTCTTTCCTGGTGGTATGATATGTCTGGACACACTGGAAGTTATTCACATTACATGAAACTATTTAAATCTGAACAGTTATTTTTCTTGAATAATTTTTTGTGAATCTAAAAGTTAGGTGAAAGGCTTTAAGGAAACCTTAGGGTATGTCTACACCAGAAAAAGTTAAGTCCACTTTGTTAAGTCGACTTAATAAGGTCGACTTAACAAAGTGGCTACCCTGTACGTCGACTTAGTCCACTTTGTTAAATCGATTTAACTGGCCTTAAGTCAGTTAAAGTCAAGTTTATTAAGTTTATTAAGTTTATTAAGTCAACTTAATAAAGTAAACTTAAGGGTACTCCCCATCCACACCGACCTTAAGTCGACTTAAGAAGTCGACTTACGGCTTAAGTCGACCTAATGGGCGGTTGTTATTAAGTCAACTTAAGCTTTCATTAAGTTGACTTAAGGAATTTCTTAAGTTGACTTAATGAAAGCCCAGTGTGGATGTGGAGTTATTTAGGTTGACTTAAGGCTTCTTAAGTCAACCTAAATTGCGAGTGTAGACATACCCTTAGTGTATATTTTCCAATTCTTTCAAACACAGAATGTTCAACCAAGACACAAGGTGGTGTCAAAGTTACAGACATCTGAAAGTTTGGTAGAGAGACTGTTGCCTACCCAAGGAGCAAAATTTCCTCATCACCATGATACAGGTTTTTTAGATAACATAACATTGAAATACCCAGTAATCTGATTAGACCGGGAAACTTTCAAGCAATGGGTAGCTCAGGTTATTTGGCAAGACAACAATTATCACCAACATATCCAAAAATTAGAGTACCTATCTGAACTCCTAAATGAGAAAAAACTTCTTTATCCCCAGCTCTTAAGTAACTATTTCTAAATATCTCCATGTTTACACCTTCAGGTACCCTACTTATATGCCATCCAACAGTCTTCAATACATTCCAGGACTGGATTTGGCTATACTAAGTGTTTATTCTGTTATACAAACAAATGTAAGTGCAGCAAGCAAAGCGAAAGACAAGAGCAGGTCAAACCCATCTCCCATATGGAAATATAAAGCATTAACCAGTAGGCATTCAGGTCTGCCTTATTGTTAAACTGTTAAATTCAATACAAATCCAGCAAAGAGATTATTCCCCTAGATTCAAATTTAACAAGACATCTTTTCATCTAGTACAGGTACCTCCTCTCCTCATCCCCAAAAGAAAGATATTCGCTAAGTGCTTGAGGGAGGGAGCTCCAAATCGTAGAGACCTAACAAAAAAAACAACCTGAGGTGTAGGCTTCTTGGCTGTGTCTACACTTGCACTTTTAAGTCGACTTAACTAAGTCGACTTAGTGTGTCTACACTTAAAATTAAAGTCGACTTAAAGGGGAACTTACAAAGTCGACCTAGAGCATCCACACTGGATCCTCTAGGTCGACTTTGTGGGGCTAGGGGGACCTTGGGCAGGTCCACGGTGGTGGGGGGGGCACCCCCAGTGTGCAATGGGGCAAAGGGGTACAGGGACCCTGGCAGGACAGAGCCCTGTGTGTGATGCTGTCTGGATTTAGGGAAGCATTTATGATATTATTTTCAATGGATATCTCATAAGTGCTATAATCCATAGGAACTATGTCATGTTTGGTATCAATAGAAAGGTAGTAATTTGCTGGGAATGATTATATAGTTTATGTCTAGGAATTCTATTTCAATTAGAAGTTAGGAATTTGATGTTATATCCATACTTTAACTTGTGACATTCTGGACGAATGCCTTAGACGGGAGGGTGTGAACAACCATTGTCTCCTTAATGTTTAGGAATTTTCCAGGTAGAATGGTCCCAGGGAGTATCTTGATGAGCCATTAAGGACATAAAGAATACAACCATTGTGTCCTTAATGGCTCATCAGTTTACTCCCTGGGACCATATCACCTGGCAGATGATGGTTGTTCACACCCTCCCATTTAAAGCATTCATCCAGAATGACACAAGTTAAAGTATGGATATACCATCAAATTCCTAACTTCTAATCGAAATAGAATTCCTAGACATAAACTATATAATCATTCCCAGCAAATTACTACCTTTCTATTGATACCAAACATGACATAGTTCCTATGGATTATAGCATTTAGGATATATGGATAGAAAATAATATCATAAATGCTTCCCTAAATCCAGACAGTGTCACACCGTGCCCACATGCCCTGCCCTTTGGGGGGCATGCCAGGCTTCCCCGGTGCCCCCCCCCCCCGGCAGGAAGGGCATTGGTGTAGTCCTGGGATAGCCCTAAGTCGACTTAGGGCTACCCCAGGGCTACACTGGTTTAATTCGACCGAGTAGAAAGGTGGTTTAATAAAGTCAACTTAATTTTCATTAAGTCGACTTTATTTTCCTTAAGTCGACTTAAGCAAGCTGCTTAAGTCGACTTAAGCAAAGTGTAGAGTAGACGCAGGGCACATTAAGTCGACTTAAGCCAAGCTTAAGTCGACTTAATTTACCAGTGTAGACGCAACCCTTGTTAGGAACTAAATTATTAAAACTAAAATTTCTGATATGCTAGGGTGTGTAGTTATTATAGTTAATCTGCCTGTTCTTATGTACAAAATTCTTGCACTATTGCTATGTGAATTGTTTATTGGTTTGTTCTGAATTCAATAAAACTGCTTTCAAAAATGCCATGTTGTCAGAAGACTATTGACTGGCTATTGAAACAATAAAATAGTCTGATCTAAAAGATACAGAGATCCAGTCAAGGTAACCAATATTAGAAGCTCAGAGAGCTAGACCAAGATCATTAGGTTGACTAAACATTGACATAATTTTATATAGTTGGCATGGTAGCTCCATCTCATTCAGTGTTATTGAAGGCCCCAGATACTGATATACATTTTTGTATTGAGGAGCTGAAGATGGTTGGTTTGTCTCCTTAAAAAAACAGAGCAATTTAAAGAATGATTGAAGTCCATTTTTTTCCCAGTGGCATTTCTTTTCATTTAAACAAATCATGGCAAGATTGCCTCTCTTCCTTAACAGCAGCTTTGCCTAATGGAATCAAATGGCAGTGGCATAGTAAGAGTGCCCAGTGCCCATCAGCACCAAGGGGCCAAGCCCATATTTGTGCTCACCTGGACATCCCATGTCTTGAAGCCACCACCACCACCACCACCCCACCCAGGTCCCTCCTGCAGCCTGGTGCCCAGGGGCTTAAAAATTCTCAAGGGATTGCGAAAGCTTGTATTTTCTTTAATTCTTCAGATGGGATAATACACCTTGTTGGATAGGGAACACACTTGTGGCCTAATTTGTAAAGTGCTAAGAACCTCTTGTAAGTTGCTGAGTGCTCTCAACTTTTCAGCTTTGATATGAGTAGAGGTGACCAACAGCAGAACATGTGAGATGTGTGTGAATGTGTGTACTAGATATTAGCTAACATAATTGTATTTTCCTCACAGTAAACATGGCATATTCCCTTGTCCCCCTGAAAAAGATCCTGCTAGTTTTTCATTTTCTAAGTACAACTACTATAGTGGGAAAACGCATCCACTGAAGGACAGGGAGCTGAAGTCTGTAGACACTTGAGGGATGTTTCAGTGAGAGCATGGACAATACGATATTTGTTATTGGTTTCAGAGAGAACAGGATGGGCTTATATTTTGGAAATACAGAAAGGAAGCTACTGTCACACCCACAGAATCTGTAGCAAGGGACCATTGAAAAAGCCCTTTGCATTAAGCAGTTAAACGTGAGAGAGAGAGAGAGAGAGAGAGAGAGAGAGAGAGAGAGAGATGGATGAAAAATCTGGATGAAAAGTAAAAAAATTATTTTCATCAGAATTTTCCATGGAAATTTCCTAACAAAAAAAAGCGAAAACTGAACATTTCTGTTCAAATCCTAAAAACTCTGATGCAGAATTGCTGCCACAATGCCTAATGGGAGTTGTAGTTCACATGACTATTTCCTATTCTCCTCTCTGGGCCAGGCTCTCTGGACAAACTAAATTTCCTGTGATGCGCCATGGTCTCCCCTCTTGCTGAGATGCTGCAGTGCATTATGGTAATTACATCACCTGGCACTTCATCGGTATGTACTCCCTTGGGGAGCCCAGTCCAGAGAGTAGAATGGTGGCATAAGGCACCTGAACTTCAATCTGCATGAGGTACCATGGCAGCATTTTAAACTATAATTTTCAGTTTTTACCAAAAAAATTTCTTTTCTTTATTCAAAAACTGAAAGCCTTTAGGCTTTTTGACAAAAAATATAAACTAAAAACAAAATTTTCTGCAGAAAACAGAGGCACTTTTCACACACACACACAAATAATTTAGTCAAAAAAATTAATTAAGAACAATTTTGTCAGACAATTTTCTGCCCCCCATCCTCCAATATATACATATAGATATTATTTGCACTGGACTGGTTTGTGACTATATGTACAACATCCCTCTGTTCTATGTCACTAGCCCAGTACAGCTAACAGAGTCTACTTCAGCTCAAGAGGCAGAGGCCAACATTTCTTGAAGCGAAAGGATTTGAATCCCTTTTATGGTGTCACAATAAAGACCTGGATGACAGGGGTGCACAGTATAGTGATAGCAATAGATTTGGTACACTATTTTAATTGGCTGCTCTCCTTATAAAATACTAACATAATAAAAGCCACTAGAATTGCTTAAGGAAATTCAGTCAACAGATAGAGTTCTAATGTGACCTTTCAAAAGGCTGCAGTAGAGAGATTAACATTTTGTATCAACCAGAGGCCTGAGGGCCACATTATTTGTGCCCAATGTTCAAATAATTCGCCTCTGTCTGAGACCATCCTAGAATTAACTAATCTGTCTGTTTTCTGAAATACATATTTAACAGGAAAGCTCCACTTCAGTATTAACCCAAAGAAAGCTAACCTTAAAACTGTAGATAGTAGATTGCTCTATGTACTGTACTATTTTATTTTATTTCCTTTAGTTTTCTACCACTGCCAGTACCACATCATTTTCTAAAGTCCCTTGGGATTTGCTGAGTACTATGAAAGGTGCATTATCAAATCAAAGCCAAAGTTAAAGTAATCTGAACAATGCACACATTATTTAAAATATTGTTTAGTCTTGTAGACATGTATGTGGTGTAAGTTTAGTGTTAGTTGATGGCCTACCTCCGTAAGCCAGAAGATGCCTGCATATGTATAAATAATATTTACAAAAAGTATTTGTGAAATTTCTGTATTCCAGGAGGGCTGACCATGCCTTCCACTACCTGTAACAGTTAATGCATCTAGACCCAGGTAATATCTCCTGTTATCCTACTGGTCTACAAGAAGTGATGAATACTATGCTTAGTTGAAACTATAATTGGAATTTAGGTAGGAACTTTATACTATAATTAACGAAGTGTGAATTTTGCCAAAATACTGTTAAAATATACCTTGCAAAAATATCATAGGTAGGAATGTTACCATTACCTGAACACTATCACAGTGGATAGAACCTCTGTTCTAATATATCAGTCAGGATAGTGAAACTTCAGCAGCATCCTCCCCCAAGAAATCATATTGTGTCTTTGGTTCAAGAGAAATCTCTATCACACAGCATCTGCTTTATCCTGGGGCTTCTGTGGGTTTTGGTTAGGGTTTTTTGGTTTTTTTAGGGGAGAGGGGGGTTGTTTTGTTTTGTTTTGTTGGGATGGGGGGCGCGGAAGTGTCCTCCCTTCATCTCTTTACTATACAAACTACATGATTGGTCCTGATGATATCTGACAAGATCAAGCTCTAGAGTAAAACAGCTTCAGGGCAATGTTCATACAACTTTCAGAGTTCTGAAAATTACTCTTCCTCCCCCTCCCCCCAAGTGAAATTTGGAGCACTCCATTAAAACCAATAGCTGAGCTTTTAAATATTTGTTTTCTACTTGGACTATATCATTTCTCCCTGGATCAAGATGGGCCTGGGACAAGGGTGCCACAATGAAAATCTAAACAAGACTACATCTTCAGCTCCACAGACTAACAAGGTCAAGCATTCTTCCCCATTTTCCCTAGCTATTAAATATTGATGCCCAGGTTTTCTACATATTAATTCATCAATTGTAAGCAGTTGGTGGCTTTTTTTGTACCTATTTAGTTTACACACTTCATCAGCAAAGTTTCTGAGCACTACTCAAAAAGTATAAGTCTTAAAGGAATCTCAAAGAAATATCTCTGTGCAACTTACATAAGAACAGACATATTGGGTCAGACCAGTGGTCCATCTAGCTCAATATCCTGTCTTCCGACAGTGGTGGATAAATAAATATTTTAACTTAGAGAAACTGATCAATAAATCATCTGTACCTTCTTAATTGCCTACCCAATGTAGCTTATTTTTATTATAATTCTAAAGTCATAAGACTACAAATCTCAAATGGAATATGCAATACTGATAACTAACAACATTTAATTATTATATTCAGGATAGTTGTAGCCATGTTGTTCCCAGGATATTAGAGAGACTAGATGGATGAAATAATTATCTTTTACTGGACCAACTTTTGTTGGTGAGAGAGAACAGCTTTTAAGCCACACAGAGCTCTTCATTAGATCTGGGAAAGGTACTCCCAGCATCACTGGATTTATGGTTTATTACAGGGGTCGGCAACCCCTGGCATGCAGGCCAAGCCTGAATGGCACCCCTGCTGGGCAGAGCTGTTGGAGGGGAGTGGGGTGGGGTAGGTTGGCCCGGCCCACCCAGAACCGTGCTGCTGCCAGCAAGACAGAGCCGGCCCCGGACATGGCCAGCAAGAGGGCGGGTCAGCTCGGCCTGCCCGGAGCCACCACAAGCGGAGGGCGGCCTCCGGTTCCCGGCCCCGGCTCCCCACAGCAGTGACAGCTCTGAGCGGGCCAAGCCAACCCACCCTCTTGCCAGCAATGGCTGGTGCCGGCTTTGTCCTGCCTGCAGCGGCACAGCTCTGGGCCGGCGGGCCCAACCCGCTCTGCTCCAATCCCCTCCAGCAGCCCTGCTGCCCAGCAGGGGGCGGGGCCAGCAGGGGCCATCAGCCCCATGCCACCACTGCCGACAGGAGCTGGCCCCGGAGCCGGGAACTGGAGGCTGGCCATTGGTGGGTGCCGGCCCCGGCCCCAGCCTGCAGGGCACCTGAGGCCTGGCCCCACCCCCTTTTGACCCTGCCCCTGGTACCTGGTGAGAGTGCGGTGGGTGGGGCTGGCATGGGGGCTGGCAAAGGTTGCCAACCCCTGGCTTATTACAACAACCTATAACCCACTAACCCTCTTTTTTTGTTTTCTGACTGCAGAGGTGTTAAAGAGCCCCTCTACCTTGAATGGCTCCTTACAATATGTGCTAACTACTTATGTTAAACCAGCGGATTTCAAACTTTTTTTCTTGGGACCCAGTTGAAAAAAAGTCATTTATGCCCACGACCCAACAATTACATCTTTCAGCAATGCATTCCAGTCTTTCAGTGGCAGCAGCCGGGAGTGCTGCGACCCAGTACCGGGTCCTGACCCAAGGTTTGAAAACCACTGAGCTAAACAACCTGTGCCACCTTGCATTTTGCTTTGTTCTTCTGGGAGTACTTTTCCCAAATCTCAAAAGCTCCATGTGGCTGGAAAATTTATTTTTCTCACCAACAGAAACTGGTTGATGAGAAGCTGTGGGCGTGGGGGCAGGGCTCTGGAGCCAGAGGCTGGGCTCTACGCTCCCGTCCCGCCCCTGGGGGGCAGGCCAGTGCCTGCTCATTCTGCCCAGGGTCGGGGCTGACTGGCACGGCCTCCACTCCGGCCTGGCAGCTTTCCAGGGCCCATGGCCCTATGGTGCTGCATCAGGGAGCCACCGCACTGCACTCTAGCCAGCGCCCACCCCCACAGAATGGCCAGAGTTGCACAGAGCACAGCCTGGGAGGCAGAGGCCTCTGGCCCTATGGCCCCACCCCATGATGGGGGGGCAGAGGCCCTGCCCCCACAGTGGGGCCCCAGACATGGGTGGGGTGACGTTGTGAGGCAGCCCTGGGCTGGTTAATTCAGTCCTAAAAGAAGGAATGAATAATGTTACAGTAGCAAGTGTGAGCACCTGTCATGGACCACAACCCCATTGTGCAAGGTGCTATAGAAACACAGAAGAAAAAAATAATTTGGGGGTAGGGGTAAGGACTATATTTTTTTCTTATTAGATATCAGGATCAAGTCCTTATCCCATTGAAGTCAATAGGAATTTTGCTATCAGGACAAGGGTTACATCTCCCTATTCATTTGTACACTGACTAGCACAGTGGAATCCAAAGCCTTATTGGGACCTTTGAACACAGCTATATACAAGTAAATTCAATCAGAGATGGGTATGTCCTTAAAATGGTTCAACTGGAAATTCGGAAAATTATTTTCAAAAACCTGACCATAAATATACAGTAATGATATTTTCTGTAAATCTATATTATGTCAGTACAGTGTCACAAACTTCACTAGGTGAAATTCTGAAGTAACTTTTCTTTTAAAGTAAGATTAGGAACAAAACTTATTCAATTCATTTTCATTTGTGAAAATCAGCTCCTCCCATAAATCTAGTTCATTGGGAAAAAGGGAAGATAATGGAGAAATCAAAAGAAGCAAAAGGCAGCAAATTGAGAGGACAAAGGTTTTGGGGTTTTGGTTGGGTTTTTTTGCTTGTTTCTTTTCTTTCTTTCAAAGAACCAGTTCAAAAATTTCACCATCAATAACAGAATTGGAGGTCCGAGTAAAGGAACAGAAAGAAAGTAAGGCAGATGGGGCAGCAGGAACAAAGTTAATCAGACTGAACCTGCTGGTCTTTTTCACTTGGAGCTGATCGATCATCACTCTGATTCCACAGTAGCTACTCTTAGCTGAATGCTGGTATCTAGCAGGGCCAGATTAATGCAGGGGCTATTGGGGCTAAAGTCCTGGACCCCAGTCTAAAGGGGGTCCCCAGGCTCCAGTGCTTAAAGCCCCTGCAAGATTCGGCCCTCGCCACCTGCCCACCACAGCACCAAGGCAAACCGGCTGGATCAGCACCAATGTGGTAGCATCCTTTGGCTGCTGTCACACCCAGCAATGGCTCAACCATTGGCCGCCATAATGGAGGTCTGGGGCCCCAGGTGAGAGGGCCCTCACAGTGGTGGGCAGCCCAGGGCCTTGGAGCTGCTTAATCCAGCCCTGATATCTAGGGTCACTGGAGTCAGATGCTAAATTAGAGCACCCCTAAGAGTGCTCTCTTTTATGCACTAGCCCAGTCTGAGAATTTAGGAATGTACACATTTGGTCCATTTTCCCTTCCATTCTTCTACCAAGTACAGGGACTGAGTATGGGGCTATGACTGTGATCACTTTATTATTATATTGCTCAATCAAGACAAACTGCAAAGAATGGGGCAGATGAACCCCAAAACTGGTGATAATTCCAATAATTAGATTCACCATGCCAACAACAAAACAGCTTCTACAATACCTTACTGGTTATCCAGATGGTCAAAACACAGCTCCCATAAAGCAATCCAGCCTTAGGATCCTACTCAGACAACCAAGTCAAATATGATAAGGATTATTTAAAATCTTATTCACCATATATAAAGTTATAACACTCCCAAGAGAATCAACAGAGGTCAGTTAGCCAATAATCTTGATTTATGAATAAAGTAGGTCACTGAGAAATATATTAAGATACTGAACTGCATCAGTTCTTTTACCAGTCATGCAAACATAAACCTGATTGTGTTTTGACTCTTCACAGTTCTAAATAGAGTTATTCACTAGAAGTCTCCAATATCTAATTAGTTCTCTGCAAAGTACTCCATTCTCTACCATGTAATCGGATCTCCACTACATAAACAGTTCTTTGTTTGAAGTCCATACTTGACTATAGGGTTAAATGCAATAGATATGTTCCACAAAGGACATAGGCTAACGATCTATCTACTTATGTCTATTCCTACATCCTGGCTACAACCAGATCTGAGCCACAGAGAATGGCAGGATGATGGCTGTGGTTGGGTTAGCTCTTAAACAACCAATATGCTCACATGAGCAGTTCCATAGAAATAAGAGCTACAGACTGGCTTTTAATCACTAGTTCTTTTAATCACTCCAGATTCTTAAATCATGTTGTTCTCTGAATTTCCTCCAATTTGTTTTAATGTCCAGAAAGTAATATTAACTGACAGAGCAGTTTTCTCCAGCAATCATATATAGTTTCTAATGTAACATGTATATCCACAAGCTCAGTGGAGCTTCAGTCAGGGTTTTTGAGCATCCCTACTCCGCTGCAACTAAGCCAGCCCATTCTGCAGTCTCTAGAGGTTAGAGTCCTGAGTGTCTGAAGGCAGAGAACTAGAAGCCAGAATGGGAGTTTAAGCTATTGACCTTGGTAGTATAAAAATACGAGTACTTGGATATTAAATGAGATGCACTATAGAAACAATCTTCTTCAGCTACATTGTCAAAGACGTATTTCATGTTGACTACCTTATTAAAACTGCTATAAGAGAAAGTCTGTATAATTAATTAATGCTTATAATTAAAGTTAAGATTTCATCACAATTATTTTTATTCCAAGTCAGGGAAAGGTCATGGGCAGTGAACAAATATTCATGGATGCCAATGTCCTGCCCCTGACTTTTACTAACAATAACTGTGACAAAAATGGGGCTGTGGGGCAACAAACCCAGGTGAGAGTTGGGGAGGGGAATGGGAGCCCGAGCCCCCCTGTGGGAAGGTGGCAGGGGGGTCCATCACTTGCCACTGCCGCAGATGACACTACCAACTGCCAGTTGAGTGGTTCCTCACTTGCAGCTACAGGACTCCCACCAGCTGACAGCTCCTGCACTCCCACCTCAGGACTAAAGCAGAAAATGTCATCGAGGTCTCCGAAAGTCACACAATCTGACTTCTGAGAGACATAATCTTATCTTTTCTTATCATTAAAATTTCAACATCATGTTATGCTGGAAACATTATTAAAAGCTATCTTTGTACAAGTTTGAACTGTTTTTAAGTTTTATCAATATGAAACTAGAAAGACCAGAAGAAGAAAAATTATGAAACCAGTGCAAAATTTCAAAAACGAGCCAATATGTTAAAGCTAACATACTCAACAGCTTCATTTAAAACTTATACAAGAATTCAAGCTAGTCCTCGCCAATAAATGGTGAGAGTTTGATCAGGAAAGATCACCTTGAATGTACATGAAAGGATACAACTCTCCATTTTAACTGCATTTTTCAAAGCAACCTTAACTGAACGGTGGCAAGCTCTTTAGTAGTATATTATGTACAGACTGATCCATAAACCTTACTCACATGAGCAGTTCCATAGGAATAAGAGCTACAGACTAGCTTTTAATTGCTAGTTCTTTTAATCACTCCAGATTCTTAATCATGTTGTTCTCTGAATTTCCTCCAATTTGTTTTCATTTTTCTGATATCAAATATATACAAAGTAACTTATGTTTAAAAAAATTACAGGTTCCCATTGGCATGCTTTTTCTAATGTTTTCTGTTTAAATGGTTTCCTTCTTCAGACTAGCTGTTTTTGTGAGAACCTTAACTGTTTTGAAGTACACAGTACCTACAGAGCCATTTGCTGAGATGGCTGTTAACATTTGGTTTATACAGTTATGCATGAGGTGGAGCCCAGTTTTCTACAGTTTTCTGTTTTATTGTCTAACCATTTTTGGTTTCAACATTGATGGCAACAGCAGCCAAGATATAGCTTAATAGCTCTTGTACCAGTAGCACAGCTGTATTTTTATTGGTAAAAGAGCACTGTGAAGGAACTTAGGACTTTTTATCCCTGTGCTGTTCTGGTTTGTAGATTCATTTTCATGAATTTGTTTTCTCCATTCAAACAGGTTTGTTTCTGTTGTAGAGTTGCCCAGTAGTCCTGGCTTATTAGCAATTATTTTCTTTTAAGTAAAAAAACAAATTGTAAATATTTGAGGTAAGTGGAGAAAGACTTCAAGAAGAGAACAAGGCAGGAAGAAAAAAAAATCACATGTCAGGCCCTACAATCTTCATTGAAATATGGTGCTTTAAATTACAGACATGTTCTCCATTGTTTGATTTTTCTTCAAAATGAGTCATTCTTTCTGCCATTTTTTACTGGCTGAGAATTGCAGTAATTCATGTGACTAACAGCTCTGTTTGTCCATAGAATTTTTAATGCACTAGTATTTTAATATCCAAGAAAGCACAAAGAATGTAGAAAACAATGAAGAGCATGGGTTTCTACTTTTGAATGTGCTGAGGGGTTCTCTTCCGCACTAGAGAATGCAGCACATCCTGAAGGTGGTGAGGGAAGGGTTGCTCTGCACTCAGATTTGGCAAGCATACCTGGACTGTTAGCTGTAGCATACCAGATGATCATAGCTGATATGGTAGAACTTCAGCAACATGGTCTTCTATTCAGAACAGAAGCATTGAGCTAAGAAATCTCTTCCCAAAATTGGGAAACTGTCTAAAGGAATTTGTGGCTACAGTAAACACTAAATAGATGCCCTGCATTTTTCACTGATGTTTTTTCCTGCTGATGCATTCCTGTTCTTATAATTGTTTACTACACACTCAGCACAGCTCCATGATCTTGACATCTTTGGGCCCAACCCTTCAAAAAAAGTACATAATCTCGCTCAAGAAAAGAAAAGAAAAGAAAAGAAAAGAAAAGAAAAGAAAAGCTTAGGCACTGGGAAAGTCTAGCACAAAATACTTCTAATATGGGATTTAGTGGACTGTGTTCTAATTTAAAGGCAAAAGCTGGTTCCTCTTGCCCATTATGTGCCTTTATGCAATTCCAGCACCACAAAAAGTAAGAAAACAAGCTTAAACAGCCAGCAGGGAATAAAATCATATATGCATTCTGGACTGGACTCCATATCTGCCTGTTTAACACAGAATAACTCAAAGGCTGCTCTGGGAAAGGAAGGCTGCTCTCAGAATCCATGATAAGGAAGTATCATAGTGTCACTTCTCTTTCCTCTTCAGGTTCTATAGGGGCATAAGTAACTGAGGCAGACTTATGAATCTGGCGCAAAGAGCCTGCCTGACACTCTGAAGAGCTTCCAAATGTAAGGCTTGGAGTGTGTGTAGCACTGTTTGATAGGCAAGAATAAGACTGTATAATTGTTGATACTTCTATTTTAAAGTGGTGTTAACAATGTTCTCAGTACATGCACACTTTTCATAGAATACATTTAGGCACTATAGAGTGAGCACACTTAATATTTCCTACTGGTGTTTCCACATTTCACATGCAGGAAATCTCCCTGACAAGTAAATTTTTTAAGTGTCAACAGCTATGATTCTATGAATGTACATTGTACTTTTGTTCTTCCTATTCTCCTGTCAGAGAATGTCATAAAAATATTTAAAATTAAATGTTTAAAATAAACAATTCTTTTGTTGTGTTACTCTTTACCCAACTGACAACAAAACCAAAATCCTCAGTTTTTTCGCAGAATTGATACAAGTGGGACAACAGCTGTACAAATTAACACTTTGCTAGCAATGTGCCTCAGTTCTGTTCTGAAAAGGCTTCTTTTAGCAATGAAGCTGAATAGCGCAGTTTCCAAGCATATGCGATCCTAGCTGTCTACTGGCACTGCAAAAAAGAATGCTAACTATAACTGTGATATTTCTAATGTGGACTGAGAGTTACCATATACAGGCTGCATATCATATGCAGTTTGGAAATGATCTTGCTATTCAAAAAAGAGAGCAACAGATTCATTTGGCTGCCAGCAGGTTACCAGTACAGTGCTCTTGTGCATCCTCTAGTGAGTGAATCATTGCTTAACACTCACTACTATCTCAAATAGAGAACACAGACTTAAGGACTGATTTACTCCTGTTGAAATTAATGGAATTGGATATGGCACATAGAAAGTCAAGACCATACTGAAAACCTAAAAAATGCATACATCTGGCACATTCTAGGACAAGCAGGCCTAGGCCTTCCCAAATAAAAATCCTTTTAACCAAGGGGGAGGAGCCATAAAGGCCAGGCCACAACTGAATTTGAGGAACAACAGATGAAGAAACAGGAACAGGAGTGTGGGTCAAAGGTTGGAATTTAGGTTCTGCTGCAGAGAAACCCAGACACTCCCAACTGCTCCTCAAAGGAGTTCAGGGAGTCCGGGCTGCCCAGAGTAACTCTGC
The DNA here is from genome assembly GCA_007922175.1 of Pelusios castaneus. NCBI lineage: Eukaryota > Metazoa > Chordata > Testudines > Pelomedusidae > Pelusios > Pelusios castaneus. The sequence continues at coordinate 23,635,372 of ML685766.1, forward strand.
CTGGAGACATGATACAATGAGAAAATAGAAACTGGCCCCAGACATGTTCCCCATTCAATCACGCTTTCTCCTCCTGGACTGGCGGATGACCATCTTGGCGAACACCCAGGGAGAGGTTGATGAGGAGGTCTTCTGAGTGCCTGGGACTGTGTAGTGAGGTGGACACCCACCGTCGGTAGTTCCGGCCCTCGGACAGGGAGAGACAAGGCACCCAGAGTCAGTAGTCTTCAGCCCCTCAGGCAGGGCAAGGCAAATCCCCAGAGTCAGTAGCCTTCAGCCCCTCAGGCAGGGCAAGGCAAACCCCCAGAGTCAGTAGTCAGGCAGGAGGGATCATTACTCGTGCAATCAAGGAGGGGAAGGAGGGTGACACAGGCCTGCCCACACCACTGCGTCCCAGCACAGGGCCCTATCCAGTGGCAGAGCGGTCTGCCACTGGGTCAGCGGGGCTCCAGCCGAAACACACTGACTGCAACCCAGCCAGCATTTCCCTGCTGTCCCTGGGCTACTTCCTCCCTTGCCCCCGCCCAGATATCTGGGTCCCATAGTCCTCCACGTCTATGTCTGGGTAGACCGCCAAAGGTATGCCGGTCAGTCCTTCACTGTCTATAGGCGGCAGGTCCAGCAACCCCTCAGGGCTATCAGCTAATGGTAGTTCCTCCAGGTCGCAGGGGCTGCTCGCAGCAGGCCCCACCCTCAGGCCCTCTGGGTCTTCGGCGGAGGGCAACTCCTCCAAATCACAGGGGCCGTCCACAGCAGCCCTCTCTCCCTGGTCCTCCAGTTCCTCCGCTGATAGTAGCTCCTCCAGATACTCCCCAGGAGGGGAATACAGATAAGGGCCTACCTCCGGGCTGCCCCGGAGTTCATCCACCACCCCTGGAGGAGGGTTAGGGCCTTCCCACGGTGGGAGTTCTTGGGACCGGGTTGTTCGTCTCTGGGAAGGTTCCAGAGGCCAGTCTGCCGTCTCCGGGGAAGACTCCCCCAGAGAGGTTTCTGTCCAGCCTTTTATACTGTCCCCTCTCCCTTTGACTCCACCCTTCAGGTTCCTGCCCTCGCACTGTGCAGTTGCATCTTCTGTCCAGCAGAGGAAGTATGGGAGCCCTCCTGAGCCCTGTTAAAAGGTGACTGATTCACCCTGCTACAGACTGCAATAGAGTGTGCAAGAATAAGCAAGTGAGGAGAAAAGTACAGCCAGAACCTCAAAAAGAGGTTCTGGAGGAGCCAGAAGAGGGCCTGCAGCCAGTGCACACATAGAAGAGTCTCCATTTTGCCACAAAATGGACTGGTGTTCAGGGATTCTGTAAACCACACACCCATGCTCACAACTCTATGAGTAAATCACCAACTAATAACCATGGCTTAGGAGCAGGTTGGAGAACAAGGCTCCCCCTTGGAGCAGATGACAACTGGCAGCAGATCCAGAGAAGGACATGAGGGCCGGAAGTGGATGGTATGGTCCGCTGCCACATACAGGCATTTTCTAGGCACAGTTCAGAGAAGGACCATCTAGATGGCATCCAGCCTGTATCTGGCTATGTATATAGGAGCAGAGGGCAGAGGCCATGGCCCACCCACTTTGAAAGCAGGCCCATCCAATTGGTTGTGGAAGTTCTGTTGCCAACACTCCATTTAAGCTATCTTGGCAACCAGAGCATTGTGAAGATAAGTTTCTTGCCCAGTTGCTTCCCAAATTTCCAGCTTCTGGCCATGTGACTGGAACCAGTTGCCAAGGCAGCTTATTATAAGCAGAGCATTGGCAGCAGCTTAGCTGGGAACTGCACTTTCTCTTGTTTTTTGGCCAGTTAAACTTATGCCCACCTGTGTCAACCACAGGCCCTGCCAAAAAATCATGTCTAGCTATACCCCTGCTCCAGAGGACCAGAGGTGATGAGTGAGCGGGAACCACCCTTTTGCAGGACTTGATTGAGAAAAGCAGGAGGAAAGGTTGTCTTCACCTCCTGGAGAGGATGTGCAGGTTGAAGTCCATGCACTGTCCAACCACCATGGGGGTCCCACCACAGTCCTGGAGGTTTCCAACTCTGGAAACACCCACCAGGACCATTTTCCACTAAGAAACATATAGTGTGCACAAGACAGAGAATCCATACTCAACACTACCATAAATCAGCTCAATCAACCAGGAGAAAATCCTAACGTTATGTCAAGTCAAATTAACTCTCCCCATATTTCTTTTTGCCTCCAACATGTCCGAGTTTCAGGTAGTCTTTGATACATAGAAGGGAAAAAGGAAAAGTTCTGTTTGTAAGACAATGCTTCATCACTAGCCTCACCAGCAGTAGACACCAATAGATTTTTCTCCTTAATGCATGTTACTGACACAGAAATTCTGTTGAAAGTATATATTTCAAATGCACCTTTCACAGTTGACTCTAAGCATTTTTTATTGTTATCTAAATTGCTTAAATCCTTAAGAGTCTGACAGGACATATTTTACTGTATAAATCTGTCATGAATTTCCATTCTTAGTATTTGTTGCCATTTTATCCAAAATCTGTGGAATTTCTGGGCTTTTTCCTTTGTTTTCTATTCAACTTGGCGTACTCTTCAATTTTAATGCCGGACATAAAAAGGACCATTCAAAAATATTTATTAGCATATTAAAATGATCCATCTTTTGCTGCCTCTTGAACTTACATTTACCAGCACCAATTTTTAAGAGAAAATAAGTCAGTTGTGTTTAATTATACCCATTTAAATCTCAAATCATTTCTTTAAAAAATCTAAAATGACTACCACAGCCAAAAAAGTTTTGAAAAAGAAAGCCAATTGGAACATCTCTGCAAGCACCTCAACCAGCATCTGATCATATGTAATTTTACAGCTAAGAATGAAAAGCTCTAAAAATGATTCCAATCTGTAACTAAAATCACATTTCCTTAGTTTTCAGCTTTTAAATAGAAATAAGCAATATTTTAATAAACAAAAACTGAGTTACTGCTGTGGTTTGGAAAGTCGAATTTGGTAATTCCATTAAAAAAGTACACGGAGAAGTGGGAAGCTCTTTTCTATAAATCAAAACTAACTGAAAACCATTCCTATGTTAATATAAACCAACATACATTAAGAGCAGACTGATAAGAATATAAAATATTGCCAATTTAACAGTGGAAAGTATTAGTTTCCTTTACTAACTGGACTCTACTCAATGTCAATTAGATCATTAGATTCATTCCATCACCAATCCTGTAACACCTACTCATGCAAAAAGGCACATATGTGGGACAACTAACATGAGTACGGGTTGAAGGCTAAGGCTGAGTTTTTCAGAGCTGAGTTGTACATCTAAGTCCCTTACGCAGCTTTGAAAATCTCAACCTTTAAGTCTTGAATACACATCTCCCCAGATAATAGATGGAATCAACTTTTAAAAAATTCACAGTGGCTACCCATAAAAACATCAACTGTTTAAGAAATATTTGTGCTTCTTTTTTTTCTTTTTGAACAGAAAACCCAAGAGATCCAGAAAGCCACATCATAAGGATACATATATCCACCACACTGGGCAACTGTATGACTTACAGCTAATATGCCTAGCAGCAGTTAGAATGAGGTTAACAAAATGAATATTTAATTGATCATGTTTCAAAATTAAACACTCAGATTAACAGGGAAAAATCCCTCAAATATCTTACTCCTTTAAAGTGCAGGGAATTGCAACTGTTTTATGTTATCTGGGAATGTAACATCCTTCCAGTCTTCCACTTCCATATTCATTATTTTTCTGAATATAGAATATTCTTTGGCAAGTCTAAGCACTTGTGTGTCGGAAAGGGGAGTGTCCATGCCAGGTATCTGCCCCAGCACAGCCCTTGACACAGTCTATGTACCTTTCTGGGGGTAATAGTTGTACCTGAGGAATGAGAACATACCAATATCTCATTTTCCAAAAAAAGGATTAAATTTAGCTCGTTTGTGAAAAACTTTCCATTTGAAAATGTGCAATCTCGAAAAGAAAAGAAGGGAAAGCATGGGTGGAGTTTATTGAAGGCACAGGGAGGGAAGGCCTTCCCTGATTGACTATGGTGGCCCCACCTCTTTCCCTGCTACCTGCCCTCTGTGCTGGGAAGACAAAAACATTTATGCACCTTGCAGCCTGGTTCTCTCAGCTGCTCAGGAAACTACCTGCATGGAACATATAAAGATCAGCATGCCATGCCCTTAGGCACTGTGAGACTGACATCAGCCTTCTTAGCAAAACAAAAGAGTCTTCTACAATCAAGTATAGGTGCCACAAGACTCCTCTTTTGTTTTGCTGAACTAGACTAACACATTCAAAAACATGGATAATATTTGCCTGTCTCAGGCTATCTACACACGAGAAACTTGTCCCGCAATAAGTTATTGTGGGACAAGTAAAGCGCAATAAGTATTGCGCTTTCTCATGTACACACATGCTCTTTCTTTCGCAAAGGAGCATTCACCCTTGGAATGCTCCTTTGTGAAAGAAGAGCAGTGCATGGTGGGCACCTGTCCCACCATGCACTGCCCACAGCCAGCCCCCTAGCCCAGCTGCAGGGCTTCCGGTGGTGGTGGGGGCTGCATTGCCAGCCCCCACTGTCACCCGAAGCCCTGGGGCTGAGCTAAGGGGCTGGCCCAAACCGGCTGCTCTCGCCAGTTCGGGCCAGCCCCCTAGTCCAGCTGCACAGCTTCGGGTGGCAGCGGGGGCTGCGTTGCCAGCCCCCGCTGTCACCCGAAGCCCCGAGACTGAGCTGGGGGCTGGCCCGAACCGGCGAGGGTTCAAGCCAGCCCCCCAGCTCAGCTCCCGGGCTTCAGGTGCCAGCAGGCGCTCTGGCGCTTAAGCGCCGCAGCGCCTGCTGCCACCCAAACCAGCTCGGGGTTCGGGTGGCGGCAGAAGCTCCGGCGGAGCCTCTGCCGCCACCCAAACCCCTGGACTGAGCTGGGGGGCTGGCTCCGGTTTGCTAGAGCAGTGAAATTGACATATTTGACAGCTCCAATGTCCCAGAGTGGCCTCGACTGGCACTCTGGGACATTTCCGGAGGCTGTCTATTGCGCAAAATGTGTACACATGAGCATTACAGTAATGCTACCACTCTCGATTTGCTACCACTCTCGGTTTAACTGTTGCGCGGCAAGAGGGTGTTGCCGCGCAACAGGGAAATTGATCGTGTGTACGCTACTGGCTTTATTGAGTGGTAAGGAGCCCTACCGCGCAATAAAGTGATTGTGTGTACATAGCCTCAGAGTATTGTGTGGCTTACTTCATTGTTTTTGCTTCGGTGCCTTGATGGAAAGTGCTTTAGAAATGCTAAGTGTTTCCACAATTCACAAAACAAGAGGAGTCTTGCGACACTCCTCCTGGAACACAGGAGGCTGGGATTTTATGGGACTCTTCCTCCCATTGATGCTGTCTGTACCCCTCCCTCCTCCTGCCCAAACTGCCTACGTCTCTCCCAAACTCCCTGATGAGGGCATTTGTTTAATGTAGCCCCCCTGCCCCCTCAAGCCCTGACATTTGGGTCTGTCACTGCCCCAGTTATCCAGGGAGGGAGGAACAGGCTAGTGAGTGAGTCATCCTAGAACTGACCCAGTTCCTGCCTTTGGAGGGGCACATAGGAAGCTGCCTTTCATGCTGGAAGGGGAGTGGGGAGGATAGATGGGGGTGGGGGAAGGAGAGGAGAGAAAAGGAAAGGAAAGGAAGACAATAGCCAGAGACCCATGCAGCAACTGTGGTGAGGAGTAGAAGGAGAGGTCTGGGGGTGCAGGGGGGTAGAGAGCTTGCCTTCCCCAGGGGCTGCCTCAAAATCTGCCCATGGGGGGAAGCCATAGCTGGAGTTAAGTTTACTTACCATCTTAAAGCAATATGGTTACAACAGCTAGTAACAAAATAATCTTGTTGGGGTGCAGTACTTGACTCTCCTAAATGTAAAGGGCCAACATCAGAAAGTCATGTTGGGGAAAACATTACCAAAAGAAAGCAACCTTATTAAATGAGAAAATTAGAAGCAACCAGGCAGTTACAAAGGCAGGTGTTTGTGGGAAATTGGATGCTTGTGTGTGTTGCATATTACATTCTTTTAAGAAGGAAGTTTCAAAAATAAAAATGAGTTAAAGCCCCACATTTATGCAATTTTTAAACGACAGAACTGCGATCATGATTGGGAATCCTCCTGAAGTCCAATGGGGCTAATGTCTTTCAAGAGTGCTCTGTCATTATGGAGATTAGAGTTATTTGTGAAATCCAGATTCTTATAGCCACCAAAGTTTTTTGGAATGTTTGCATCTGGGGGCTTTTAACTCAGGCCTATCTTTAAGTTAAATAAAATGTAACTATGGATAACTTGCTGTCCTCTTCTCAGAAACTTCAACCTATATATGGGGGTTAAGTAGGGAGGAGGTGGGGTCAAATAATCCTAATTACACTATGTTTAATTAGATCTTTTACATGATGGATCCCTTTCATATACATTTTCTTTTAAAGATCCTGCTGCTTAATATGGGTGAACTGTTATTTTCAAATGTGGCTATTTTCTACATATGAAATGTTTGGGGTCAGATACAGGTCCCAATCCTTGTTATTCCAAATATCAGATTCCAGATTCCCTTTTACTCTTACACACCCTATAACTTGATTTATGCAAAAATATAATGGACCAGCTCTTGAGAAGGGATGAGAACCTGCAGTTCCTATAGGGCCCAATCTTATTGTCTTTTAAAGTCAATGAGAAAACTTTCATTGACATCAATCAGAGCAGGAACACACCCATAGATTTCAATTGGAAAGATAGGCATCAGAACTCCAGAGGATTTTGCCTACTAAGTATCATAACATGTGATACTTTAAGAATTGTGGCTATTGTGTTTAGTTACTCCCCTTCCATAGACTGGAACATTCTAAGATGGAGAGTTCAAGAACGTAAGAAGTGACAGCTGGCATTAAGTGATAAGAAGTAACCGCTAGATTTTAACTTTGAGACTAACACTAAAAGTGGGTTGGCTGTAATTCATAAATAAGGACCCACTCATTGAACTATATTTTTTCTAAGGAGGGATATCACGTATCTCATCCAAATATAGTTACAGTTATTCTGAAATGGTTCAATGGCTAACTTGAAATGGCACAATGGCTTATTTGGATCTGGGGGCAAAACATGTTAAGTTGCCATCCTTAATATTGTGAAGGTAATACACTAGATTACCCTTCAACTTTAGTCCTGTATATAAAACAGTAGTTTTCTATTTCTGACTTGGCTGCAGCCCTCATTAATGTAGGTCTTTTACAGCCTAATTGGGAGCAGTTTAATTCTCATATTCTTGACTCCTTACTAACTCAGTTAAAGAGCTCAATTCATTGTAATGGCTCAGAAGGAGGATCTCTTGGAGTCTTCACAGAATGTTATGTAAATAGGTAGCTAGGGACTTTAAAAACATGATTTATATTATGTTTAACTGGAATATTATTCATGTGGTAGAAGTGCTATGTAGTTATAACACCATAGTCTGCAGCTGCTTGGAAGGAGTCAAGGCCAATGAACTGTTTAACCTCTTAGAACAGTCTGCAGGTTAGCTTATCTATATAACTAAACGAGAGTTGTATATATGCATGGCGGGGACGCAGCTGCGTGCGCATCACAGCTGTGCGCGCGCAACAGCTGAATCCCCGTCTTGCTGGCCGGGCTGCGGAGATTCAAATCTCCCGCCCTGAGCACGCTCACACAGAGCGTACTCAGGGCGGAGCGGCCTGACCCAGAAGCCGCTCTGCCGGCCGTCCCTGCACCTCCGAGCCTCCAGCCAGGTAAGGGGGCTGGGAAGGGGCTGGAGGG
>ML685766.1:23643570-23750667 GCA_007922175.1 Pelusios castaneus
CCCCCAGGTGCTCCTGCTGTCAGCAGGAGCCAGGGGTTTACTGGTACTCACTAAATTATACTGCTATTGAAATTTAAAGATAAGATTTGGCAGTGCAGCAAATTTCACTACAAATATTTTCAAGTCATTTGCCCCCACTGTAGTGTAATTATGAAAGCAATGAGGCTTACACCATCTTCCCTCTGGAGACAATTGTAGGTTAACAGCCCTCTGTGTTAGGAGACTTTTCCTAGGGTTCAATCTAAAAGTTCTGTAGTTACTCCTGCAGACAGAATGTCATTTACCTCTCTTCTGAATGAAAAAATTAAAATATTTATCCTCCACCACAAAGGTGGTTTCTTATACATTTTGTTCAGCGCAGCATCATTGGTAATTAAGCATGTCCTGTCCCTGAAGGAAGATGGTTCACTTTTTGAAAACCTGTTCCTTGAGCACTAAAACAATTCCTGCATTATTCCCTCAATACCTTTGTCACACAAGGGACTCTTGTAAAAAGATTCTACAGGCAGAATAATCTTTAACACGAGTAAACTCTCTGGTAAGGAAAGCTAGAACTCTTTCTGCAAAAATGATTAATAGAGAAACTCATTCCCTGAGAAAATTGTCACTGAAATGCTAGTTCTATGGAAAACTAACCAAACTGTGATGTCACCAGAGGACTGAGTCTTTAGGCAGTCATTTGAGTGGAAAGAATATCCACATACCTGGCATAACAAGTATCATGAAAATGCCACATTGTTATAGTCTGTCCCAAAGTATTAGACAAACAAGGTGGGTGGGGTAATAGCTTTTATTGGAACAACTTCTTAATGAGCGACACAACCTTTTGAGTTACACAGAGCTTTTCTTCAGGTCTTGGGAAGTAGATGTTGCTGTGAAGTTTTGCTTCCCTATTCTTCATGTTGTGGAGTATCCATTTCAGATGGCAAAATTTGATACCTTGTATTGTTGTATACAGTGTTGTTGAGGGTATGGTGTGGTATGGGGTGATTTCTCTATGACTAATTCCCCACTGGCACAAGGTGCCTGAGACATATTATACCAATGGCATAGGTTACAGCTGCCCCACTTCAGCTTTTACTTGCACGGTGATCAGTCACCTGAGAATCAAGAAGCCATGACTGTGTCCCCGCACTCCACTTCAGAGCAAAGAGCTCAAGTGCAGTGGGGAATCAAATCTGTTTAAATTAGGTTTATGTGGATACTGTTAAAGCTAAGATATACCAGTTTGATTTACTTCCTCTTCTCACTGAGAGTACTGCACTCAAATTACCGCTCATTAGTGTTACATTGACCATTAAAAGGGTCAGATGTTCAGGTGGGTTTCCCCTTGACCTTAGTGTTTGTGGGTATAATTGGTAATGGATGTAACAGATAACAGACTGGTGTGGTAACAAACTGATGAAAGATAAAAATGAGACATGGGGTAATTTCTGTAAGCAAAGCATTTCCAGATTCAAAGTTCCCAAGCAGTTAGCATAAAGAGTAAGAGGAGGAGAGTATCTGATGAATGAAGACCCATTGCCTGATCAGTGACTGGCCTCCAAAGCATAGTAAAATATGCCAGTGGAATGATAAAACTAACCTCTTAGTTCATGAAAGATACTTTCTCTTGTAGGTTTGCGAACATCGCTGGTATAGGCAATTTTCCTTAAAGCTTATCATATTGATCTGTGATATACTTTGCAAACGTCAATATGTAGCTAGTCTCGCTGCCTGCAGCACATGAGGAAGTAAAACGAAAATGGGTCTGGGACTTAAAGACATGTAACAATCTGAATTAATAATGTATATATGGGTCAATCCCCAATACTCAAAAGACCATCAGTCTAACTTTAATGTTGAAGATAAATCTAAAACACATATAGATGGTTATCACTTGAGTCCTAATGCATTTGCCAAGCACATAAATATTTAAATATCTAAAAATGCAACATCAGCAGAAAATTAGGTAGATTTACAGTAGGGAAGTTTCTTTGGTTAGCTTAGAAAAAGGAGATTTCAGGGAAATGGAAGATCTTTTCACCTGATTGTATACGGCTGAAGATGTTTAACTTGCTGCCTGTGACCAGAATGCATTTGCTGCAGCCGACTTGAGTAGTTCTGTTGTAATCTGCTGTCATCTCTGTTCTTCCAACTGAAATGTGGCACTATTGCATGCAAATTTGCCCTCTGTACTTAAGAGAAGTAAATTTGGTTACAAAGTACAGAAGAGGAAATTTAATTGCACAGGACCTATAAAATGGAATGTTGTATTAGCAAATGTTGCGATCAAAGAATCAAAGAGTTTTTCCAAGTATCTGAAAAATCCTTGAAAAATTCCCAGACATAATATACATATACATACAGATTCAGCCTAATTTCTTTTGTCTTGATTTGAAGTGGAGACGGAGCAGGTCAAGTGAATATAGTACTAGTGAGTGGATCTGAATTAATATCCTTGGGAAGTGAAACAACCTGCTGCCCCTAGAATAGGTACAGAATTGAGAGTACTGGAGTAAATTTGCCTGCATTGACCACCAAGTATTGTCTTAGCCCAGGGGTCTGCAACCTGTGGCTCTGGAGCCACATGCGGCTCTTTGGCTGCCCCCTTGCGGCTCTGGGCTCCCCCAACCACCGGGATACCCTGCAGGAGGCCCATGCCTGGCTCTGGGCTTCCCCCAGCCACCAGGGACCCCACGGGCAGCCCATGCCAAGCTCCAGGCTTCCCCCCCCCCCCTGCATAAGGGGACCCTGCAGCAGAAATCCTGGCTCACCTTCCACCAGGAGGCTACACCCATTGTGGCTCTCAAAATACTTTGTTATTGAAGGAATTTTCAAAAATGGCTCTTCTTATCTTTTGGGTTGCAGACCCCTGTCTTAGCCTTGTTGTGGAGAGACTTCCTCTAGTTGGCAAAGAGTAGTTCAACTTCAAGGTCCAATTGTGCTTTGGTCTCTTTATTGAGACTGCCAAGTAGTGACACTGGTCTTGAAGTCTAATAGAGCCAAAAGTTTTAAAATGCTGTTCAGAACCAGCATTGTATAGAACAAATCAACCTTTTTCTCCCCACGAAGTTGTTCAATGGCTTGATCCACTGTACACCCCGAAAAGTGAATAAACAAACATTAACAAAATCTAAAGCTCATTGATGGATTGATCTAGGAGATATACCAATGGAACAGAAACTGATGAAAGAGCAAATACTGCTCTCCCTATCTGATTCATGTAACTCAAAGAGGAAGGTGCAGTTCATTGCAATATATAGTAGGTATTGCACAGTATCATATAGCTATAGATATAACCATAAATAAAGATCTCACAACTAAAAATACCTACCAGGAATATTTTGTGTTTTGAACTGTACCCCCAAACATAAGTGTTTGATGGAAGAGGAACATCATTTATTATGCCATATATTTGGTGTTTCCATCCTTTTTTGTTTCCTGGTGTTCCAAATACAGCTAATAAATAATGTCCTTACTAATTACAAATCGGGCTTCATCTATCAGGGGCTGAGAAAAAGAAAAATACACTGAGCAAGAACAAATAATTCTTGATTCTGCCACACACTTCCCTGATGGCTAGCTCTCAGTAATCAAGGTCTTGGAAAGTTTAGTATGAGCCCTTTCTCATGAGCTCATTGAAAAGTTAAAATGTTAAAAACTTTAGCAGTGGCAAATTAATATGTCCCAGTTTTTTCCCATAAGGTGCCCTGAAAAGACCCACAAGAAAGAAAGCAACTCAGCAGATGTTACCTAACAACAGCTAGGATAGCATGGCTTCGGGCACCTCACTAATCCTTTTATAATTTCTAAGAGATTGTTACTATGTGTGTTTACCTAAGCGACATCTGTGATGAACAGTAGTAAAAAGCTACCCAAATGACTGAAAAAACATCTCTGAGTTTTCAGTGCAGTGTGTTTTTGTCAGTTTTCTTTCTTCAGAAAGAAAGCCCATCCTTTAAAAATGTTCCCAAAATACTGGGCCAGACCCCTAACAGAAGTAAAATGGTATAATTCCATGGAATTCTATGAGACTAGTTATATCCTAGTTAGTAAAATATAATGATCTAGTCAAATCGCTTGAGGACATGACTCATTATGCCTTGACATTTGTGATACTAATTAAGAATCTGCCTATTGTAAATCCCAGTTTTCATGGGGACATCAAACTACCTGGTTGGTGGAAACAACTGAAATTGCTGCTGTTCAAGCCCTTAAAAAGTCTGATGACCTGTAGAAGCATCTGGAAACAAAGAGGAAGAGCCATCATAGCTAGCTCTACTGTTAGGACTCCTGATGCTTAAGAAAAGTGGACAAGCATAAGCAGTAAAAAAAGAATGTCCAAGGCAGCAGGGAAGAGGACAGGGCCTTCCCTGGGGGATGAACAGGGCAATTGCCCTGAGCCCTGTGGTTATGCACCCGCCCCAACCCCCGCTGTGCTTTGCCCAGCCCTGGCCTGCTCCCTCCTGTCCTGCTGCCTTTGGCAGCAAGAAGCTGAAGGCAGTGAAGTAGGCCAGCCCTCCCCATGCCCAGAACAGAGCAGGCAGGCCTCCAGGGGCGGGGCAGGGAAGTGGAGCCCAGCCTCTGGGCCAGCCCACCCCACCCCCTGGGGTGGAGCAACTGGCTCAGCTCAGAGGAGGGGCAGGTGCATGGTGCCTGGCCTCTCTGGGCCGGCCCACACAGCCCCCTCCCCAGCAAGGGGGATGGGAGCCTCCACATACCAATTGGCCCTGGGCCCCACCCCCCCTTAGGGACAGCCCTGGAACAAGGCTCCCAGGAAAGAAGAGGATCCAGTGGCTAGGCAGAGTGTCTAAGACAGTGGTTCTCAACCATTTACGGGTCATGACACACTTGGTGGCATTCTGGGTGTTTGAGTATATAAGCCATGGCTTCTCCACTTTGTCACCATTGGAAATTTCATGCCCGTAATGTGTTGGATAGAAACTTCTATTTTCATTGTCTTTGAGGACCATGACATTTTTTCACTTTCTGTGGCCCATGCAGTACAAGGAAGTCCCTCAGTCTACTGCTCAAGTGGATCCACAGTTCTGGATCATCTAGACTTAAGGAACTTTTCTTCAGGAATGTGCATGGCTACATCCAATTGAGATGGAGATATGGATGCTGCAGTAGCTGCCAGGTCACCTGCACTCTGACAAACTGGAAGATCAGGCATCTCCTCAGCATTCACATCCTCGCTGGGGCTAGAAGGCTAACCATGAACATTTGTGTCTATGTATCTCAGGAGAGCTCCTTCCCGCTTAGATAGAAAAGCTTCCTTTGCTTTCTTTCTTTTTCTGAATTCTGCCCCAGAGGGGTGTTTTCTTTTTTTACTCATGACTGCTGTTATGTGCCAGCAATAGCGGCTTTCAACACTCAGTTGAAGGGGACAAATAAGCAGACTGGTAGCAGGGCCTGAGTGAGGGAAGATATCAGCATCTTAAGGGCCTAATTGGCTCCTACTACTTCAGTTGACTGCCTGTTCTCCTCAAGTGGGTTCAGAGAAGCAGCAGGAAACAGGAAGCTCCCCGAGAAGTTGGTGTTGATCAATTCAGGCTCCTGAGGGTGCTAGAGAGGTACACAAGAGGCTCCTCCTCCTCTCTCTTTCCCTCTCTCCTGCTGGTTTCTCATTATTCCCTCTCACCTTCTCTCCTGCTTGACTGCCTGTTATGTTTCTTGTGCCCTACTTCCTCCAGCACAGCACTCCACCATCTCTGTGTATCTAGAGCAGAGAGAATATATATGCACCAGCAGCAGACAATTTTTTTACACTCTGGGTCCTAGTGCCATCTCCCCACAGTCTGGCAGCTGAAGCAGGCACCTCAGTTCGCCTCATGGTAAGGCCAGTCCTGCCCTCAAAGTATGAATGAACTAGGCAAGTTAGTGGGCCATGGAAGGTCACTTTGCTTGCACAATAGACCATAGAAGAGGCTTGTCCGCACCTGGTGAGCCTTCCTGTGGACGTTTTATCCAGAACATGGGTAATGGCTGCTCCTATGCCTCCACAAAGCATGCAAGGACATGAGACTTGGACATGTGATCCTGGAGTTCATCTTGGGCCAGTGATTTTTCTGCAAGCATCTACCCACATGGAAGAATATATAAAAGGCCCTGAAAATAGCTCCATTTTATTTCCATTTCCTGTTTTAATTCTCTGGACTAGATTTCTAACAAGAAAGCTCTAAACAAAGGCTAGTGACCTCCAAGCTGTTAGAGTCATTTCCAAGACATTTGCAAATTAGCAGTTTATTTCTCCATTGCTTCAAACCTGACCTTGAAAGAACTTTTACAACTCAGTTTACCATCTCTTCTGTGCAACTGATCTAAAGACTTTATTTTCATCTGTATGTACAATGACCTTTTAACCAGTAAACTCTTAATAAATATGAATTTGGTTAATAAGCATTGACTGTAGACATGTATTTGGATAAGATCTGAAATACTCATTGACCTGGCTGATAATGTGCCCGCTCCTGTGGGATTAATAACAACTTTTTTATATTATGGCGATTAATGAAAATCTTCTCCATCATATTTCACTTGGCTGTCTAGGCAGAAGCTAGAGGGCTGGACAGCTTTAAGGGAACTGTGGTTTTGGTTTCTGATTAACCAGTGAGGTAATATGATATTGGCTGGGTGAATCTAATTTTTAGAAATAGCCACCAGTAGATGGGAGTTTGCCTGCTCTATTCTTTGCAGAGCACCCTAATTGAGAGATCACAACATGGCTTCACTAGAGGCCATCACACTGACTAGAATTATAGAAGAGTCAAAGAAAAGATTTCTTTCAGATCATCTTTCCCACCTTTGATGCTGATCCTAGTGCACACTGGAATAGAATCTAGGGGAATCTATCTGGTAGTAAGTAGATATTCATGAAGTGCAGATGTGATCAGTAAAGTTTATAACATGTACCTACCTCATTACTGATTCCCCATTGTGGCCAACCAAGTGCTCTCAGGTCCCTGTGAGTCCTGCACCTCAGGTTGTGGCAGCCAGCTGACTCTCCACCCCTCAGGCTACTGGGCCTGGGGCCCTAAGGCCTATCTGGGCAAACTTGCAAGATTTGGATCTGTATCAATTCCTGAACTCTGAAAAAACACACATATCCATCTATGCATGTTAGAGAGTGTTTGGATTTGGGGTTCTAGTTTGGCTGCAGGCCCATTTGTAGTTAAAATATAATAGAATCATAGAAGATTAGGGTTGGAAGGGACCTCAGGAGGTTATCTAGTTCAACCCCTTGCTCAAAAGAGGACCAACCCTAACTAAATCATCCCAGCCAGGGCTTTGCATATATATTTATAAATGAAAACTTTTTAACAGATTTAAAATGTTTTTATTTATTACTTTTTTCCCCAAGTAAATGGCTATTAATGTAAGCTAGACTTTTGGGTTTTTAATAATAAATAATACATAGTTCTTAGCACTTTTCATCCACATCTCAAACCACTTTATAAAAGAGCACTTCATTAGCCTCTTCCCTTAGTAACCAGGAGAAACATCCCATCCCTAACCCCATCACAAACAATATCTCTCACTTTCACATCTGTGATTCCATTTCACATAAATTCTTCCATTTTCACATTCAGTTCTTTAGTTTCATCATTCATTTTATTAATCAGATGTTCAGATAAATTGATTTCTATTATGTCAACCAATAAACCTCTTAAAATTGTAATCTAACAGGTTTTTCTAAGGATCACTTACTTCATATAGCCCAAAGTATGTTTTTTTTTAAAAGGGCATTTTATAGTCCAATGAATTGAAGATAAATCATGCAGCAAATCTACTTCTCACTCAGTTGGTAACTTATAAACCCTTATATTATATATACTATTTTATAACATTTTACGAAATTCACACAGAAAAATTGGGAGTCATCTGATCCTCACAAAACAATAGAAGGGTCCTGGAGTCAGTGCAGTGGGGTATAATAAAATGATTTCAAGTATCTGCCTTTTGTGAGATATTAATTGTTTGGTGAAGCACCTGCATATAAATACGGAGGCATGAGAATGCATATTAATATAGAGGAAGAATAATGAATGCTGTACACAAATTAGACACTTGGGAATAGCCACTACTCCAATTAAAGTCAATAGGAGTTGCTGATTCTCAGTGCCTCTGAAAATTTTATATTATTTTTAACTTTTTTTTATATAGTCTTTGGTCCAATCCAAGTAGAACTTCATGATATTTCATTTGGGAAACGTGTCTTTGTGTGAAATGTCACTGGTCAGGTGTGTTAAGAAAATTATATTGTGCTATATAAGCATTTTTGAAGAACAAGCATTTGCTTTGCTATTACAGTCTGGAAAATTCCAAAGGGGTAGCCGCGTTAGTCTATTGTAGAAAAACAACAGAGTCCTGTGGCACTTTTAAGACTAACAGATTTATTTATCGCATGAGTTTTCGTGGGAGAAAATCCCACTTCATCAGATGCTTTGAAGATGGGAAACTTACAGAATGGGAGGCTTCTAAATTTCCTTAGACAAGTACTTTCTGTTCCTCAAAATGTGATCTTCTCAAAGACATTATCTGAGAAAAGGTAAACCATTCTGCTAACATGTTCTTTCTATTGACACAATAGGATTTTGTCTGTTGCCATAGGTCCAATTATCAGCCGGCTGTCTAGCCTTACAGACAGAACTCCAATGTCAGAACAGGCTTGTTGAATTAATACTGTTCTGAATTAAACTTTCAAATAGATATGAACATTTTTTTAAACAATTGCCTATTGTCAAACATACAGTCATGTTCCTTGGGTTTAGTGATGAATCTGTTTCATGGGAGAAAGCCTGTCCTGTGGCTAAGGCACAAAACTAAGAGCCAAGAGATTTGAATTTTATCACTGGACTTGCCACAGGTTTCCTGTGTGACTTCGGGCAACTGATTTACCTTGTCTTTATCTCTGGTTTCTCAAATTTAAAATTGGAATAATACATATTTACTTCATATGATTGTTGCCAATACTTATTATTCCAGCCTTGCAGAGTGTATTAAGGTTTTTATATAAAAAGATGCTACATAAGTTACATTATTTTTGACTGTTATAGTAATAAACAGAGTTCAGATAATGGACCTAACTGGCTTCTGGAAAGATACTAGCTCAGCAGAACTCTGCAGAATCAAAGTGCTTTCACTATTGCTCTCCACCTACACATTTATTTAGAACAGTTATAAATCTTCATATACTTAAGAAAGGGGGCAGGGTTGCAAAGATTTTAGAGATTATTCTCTTCCCACTACAACTCTTTATTTATTATGCCTTTGTAAAGGTTTTATTCGGTGTACAAAACTGTCTTTAAACACAATTTTGAAGTATATTTCATTGTTTCTTATTGTAAGAATCTGTGGCTGCGTCTACACTCGTAAATTAAGTCGGTTTAAGTCGACTTAATTTGCCCTGCATCTACACTACACTTTGCTTAAGTCGACTTAAGCAGCTTGCTTAAGTGGACTTAAGGAAAATAAAGTGGACTTAATGAAAATTAAGTCGACTTTATTAAACCTAGATTGCATTAGATTTAAGGCTTAATTCGACTTTTTAAAGTCAAATTAAGCCAGTGTAGCCCTGGGGTAGCCCTAAATCGACTTAGGGCTACCCCAGGACTACATCAATGCCCTCCCTACCAGGGGGACACAGGGGGAGCCTGGCATGCCCCCCAAAGGGCAGGGCAGAGCCCTGTGTGATGCTGTCTGGATTTAGGGAAGCATTTATGATATTATTTTCTATCCATATATCCTAAATGCTATAATCCATAGAAGCTATGTCATGTTTGGTATCAATAGAAAGGTAGTAATTTGCTGGGAATGATTATATAGTTTATGCCTAGGAATTCTATTTCAATTAGAAGTTAGTTTAGTTAGGAATTTGGTGTTATATCTATACTTTAACTTGTATGAATCTGTGTAAATACCTGAGAGAGGCGGGTGTGTAAAACCATTGTCTCCTTAATGTTTAGGAATTTTCCAGATAGAATGGTCCCAGGGAGTATCCTGATGAGCCATTAAGGACATAAAGAATACAACCATTGTGTCCTTAATGGCTCATCAGTTCACTCCCTGGCAGAGGCGGCTTTTGGGGTAGGCAAGGCAGGCGACCGCCTAAGGCCCCGAGCAATAAGGGGCCCCATCAGGGTCGGTCGCCTGCTTCCCTAATAGGGGTCAGCAACCCCTGACACACAACCCCCGGCGTGCCAATCCTGAGTGGCAGCAGCACCGCTCAGGCTCCCCCTGCTGGCCCCGCCCCCCAGCATGGCCTAAGGGCTGGGGCCACAAGAGCCGCCTGCCGTGGCTCCAGGCCTATGTTCCTTCTAAGCTGCGTGGGTGTGCAGCCGCACAGCGACTGTCGCATCCCCCACGCAGCACTGAGGAACCCCTGCACAGCCCAGCAGCCCCCGCTGCTCCCTCCAGAGCCCCAGGGCTGCGGCTTTGCCACGGCAGACCAGGCCAGCACCCAGCCTCTGGGCTGGCCCTCCCCACCCCCAGGGTGGAGCAGGCAGGCTCAGGGCCAGGGCAGGTGCGCAGTCCTGCATGCCCCACGCAGTCGGGGCTGCAGAGTGGCCGCAGCTGGGGTGGGCTCCCGGCCTCCTACCCGCCGGCCACCTCATCTTCCCAGCTCAGTGCCGGGATCGACCTCCGGAGCTGGGGTCAGCTCAGCCCCACCGGTGGCCTCCTGGGGCCCCAGTCGGGGCCCCAGTCGGGGCCCCCCAGCCAGCGGCCTCAGCTTCTTTCTTTCTTTCTTTGTCTTCCTTTTTCTCTTCCTTCCTTCGTTTTTCTTTTTCTCTTCCTTCCTTTTTTCTTTCTCTCTTCCTTCCTCCTTCTTTCCTCTTCTCCTTCTTTCTTTGCTTCCTTCCTTTCTTTCTCTTCCTTCTTTCCTCTTCTTTCCTTCTCTCTCTCTTTCTTTCCTTCTACCTTCCTTTCTCTTCCTTCTTTTTTCTTTCTCTTCCTTCCTTCTCTCTTGCTTTCTCTTTCACTTCCTTCCTTCTTTTTTCTTTCTCTCTTCTTTCCTTGTCTTCCTTTTTCTTTCCTTCTTATTTTCTTTCTTTCCTTCTTTCCTTCCTTCCTCCCTCCCTCCTTCTTTCTCTTCCTTCTTTCTTTCTCTTCCTTTTTTCTTTCTTTCTCTTCCTTCCTTCTCTTTCTCCTCTTTCCTTCTTCCTTTCTTTCTCTTCCTTCTTTTTCCTTTCTCTCTTCCCTCCTTTTTCTTTTTCTTCTTTCCTTCTTTCATTTCCTTTTTTTCTTTCTTTCCTTCCTCTTCCTTCCTTCCTTCCTTCCTCCTTTTCTTCCTTCCTTCCCTCTTTTTTCTTTCTCTTCCTTCCTTCTTTCTTTCCTTCCATCTCTTTTTTTAAACAAACTTTTAAAAAATTAATTTTAAATAAAAACCTTCCTAAAAATTAAATTTCAATTCAAAATTCATTCAAATTCAATTAATTAAACCCAATTAATTAATTCTATTTACAATCACTTTAACTTCAATTAATGCCTATAATTTCTGTTGTGTGAGTTTACACAAAAATTTTATTCAGAAAATGTTTTGCACACGGCTTGAAAATTTTGCACACAAGCCGCCAAACCTTAGAGGGAACATTGAGTCCAGGCTCCCTCCTGCTGGCTGCGATTCCCCGATCCGCCTTGTCCCCGCCTCCACAGCAAGGTAAGTGCTGTGGGGGGAGCCGGTTTGGGGGCCGGGGACTGGATCGGGGCTTGGGAGCTGGCACAGCGCTGTTCGGGGGGCCCAAGGTCCAGCTTGGGAGCCTGAGGACCAGCACGAGGGCTGGCTCGGGGCCTGGGAGCTGGCATGGGGTGGCTGGGGGGCCGGCTCAGGGCACAGGGTGGTGAGCTGGCGCGGCCCTGGTTGGGGTCCCGGAAACTGGCGTGGGGCCCGGGCTCCGGCGCGAGGTGTGGGGGCTGGCTCAGGGCGTGGGGTCTGGCGCGGGGGCCAGGGGCTGGTGCGGCCTGCCTCAGGGCCGGCTCGGGGCTTAGGCCTTGTAGGGGTCCCACAATGGGCCTTTGCCTAGGGCCCAGATAACCTAAGGCCACCTCTGCTCCCTGGTATCATATCACCTAGCAGATTCCTTAACATTAAGGAGACAATGGTTTTACACACCCGCCTCTCTCAGGTATTTACACAGATTCATGCAAGTTAAACTATAGATATAACACCAAATTCCTAACTAAAGTAACTTGTAAATGAAATAGAATTCCTAGACAAACTATATAATCATTCCCAGCAAATTACTTCCTTTCTATTGATACCAAACATGTCATAGCTCCTATGGATTATAGCATTTAGGATATATGGATAGAAAATAATATCATAAATGCTTCCCTAAATCCAGACAGCATCACACCCTGCCCACATGCCCTGCCAGGGTCCCTGTCCCCCTTTGCCCCATTGCACACAAAGGGTTCCCCCCACCACCACTGTGGACCTGCCCAAGGTCTCCCTAGCCCCTAGAAGTCGACCTAGGCGTCCAGTGTAGACACTCTAGGTCGACTTTGTAAGTTCCCCTTTAAGTCGACTTTAATTTTAAGTGTAGACGTACTAAGTTGACTTAACTAAGTCGACTTAAAGTCGACTTAGTTAAGTCAACTTAGTTAAAGTCGACTTAAAAGTGCAAGTGTAGATGTAGCCTATGTGACTATCATGAATTATCTGTGCTATAGCACAGTTAGAGGCTTCTTATGTCACCAATTAACGAGGAAAAGAGTGCTACTGTATTCCTTTCCCACTTTCTTCTCTAATTTGTTTGAAATTAATGAGTACAAGTTCTGTGTTAACTCTTTTTACCCAACTCATTGGACTTTCCAAGCTCCATTGACTATTGGTGATCGTTCTACACAGATAAGCCTAAAGCTCTAAAGGTAATTAGTGAATCACTTCAAGGGTTTTTTTCTTTTCCTTTACCAAGGAAAGGTATAATAATCCAAATCTTTTAATTTAAATTGCTTCTAAATCTGTTTGCTGCATAACAATTGTGAATTAGAGGACTTGTATAGAGATTTTATTCACTTTAAAAAAAAGATAGTTGCATTAATTCAATAGAGTTGGCCCTGAGACAACCTTATTCAGTGATAAAAGGTAAATACAAGCCACAAGGGTCCAGTTTCAAAAGTATTCCTCCAACTCACTGGAGAGTAAAAATTAAAATCTAATTCATTCTGACATTTGCTGTAGGTACACTTTGGCATCTGAGACTTCGAAGGGGAGCCATGCTGCAGTGACACATTTTTCCATCATGCACTAAATCTGACTCTTCTACAGCAAAGTCTCTGGGTAATACCTTGGCATGCTTCTAAATGTGAGACCACTAACAAAGTTTGCTTTGAACACTCTCATACTACTTTATACTACCCTAGGTGCTCTTACCAGTACTGAAAAGGGAACATATAGTATTAGGCAATGAAACATCCTCAGAGAACAACTTTATTTTAAAACACTGAAGTGGAGCAATCGTACTTCATGTTAAAAACAAAAACGTGTTGTAAACATGTCATATAGACTTTTCTAAGAACTGACTAGATGAAATTGAATAAGAACACATTCTTACTCAACTCAATAGCTTTATTTGCTTTCACAGGAGGAGAATGACTGTGGGAAGTGGATTAATTGACCTTGTACAGGTGGTATTTTGGCAGTCACCCCCCCTCCCCCGCCACACACACAGAAGTGTGCAGAGTGAATGAGGCTGTAGGCTTACACAGTAGTAAATGGGGCAGACAAGCCCTTTCAGGGGATGTGCAATGCAAATATTTGAGTTTGGGTGTCAAGCCCCATCCTTCATTCTTCCAATTAATGTGGCAAAAGAAGAAGAAGCACTGACAGTATGTTCCCCTTCTAAGCCAGCTGTCTAGATAAGTGGAGTACAGCACATACCCATCCAAGCCTTGCACTGCTCTCAAGTGGCAGTTCTGTGGATGGTCAAAATGACATCAATAGATTCTGGAGCAAGGTACATCCAAGGGGGGTGGCCAGAGGAAGACATCTCAAAAGATCTCAAGTGCTACTCATTTTGTGGAGTGTTTTGTATTTGATTGAGAACACTGCAAATGTTACCTTTGTGTTCCACTTCTGCCATGTAGCCAATTCTATGGAAACCAGTTGCTGCCCAATGTTATGAACACAAAAGCAGCAAAGAGGGTGAGAAAATATAGCTTTCAAGAACGGGGAATCAGTGCAATGTTTTTCAGTCTGCAGTGGAAAGAGGGTTGGGTAGAATTCTACAGTGAAACAGAAGAAGCCAAAGTAGCTTAAAGATTAACAGTGATTGCTTTTTTACAATAAAGTTTTTTTAGAAGAAAAGTTCCACAAGAATAGCCGTGTTAGTCTAGTTCAGCAAAACAAACAAGGAGTCCTGTGGCACTTTAAAAGTGCCACAGGACTCCTTGTTTGTTTTGTTAGAAGAAAATTACATTCAGTATCCTTTATCATTATAACATGGAAGGCCCAGGAGGCTTTGAAAGTTCTGGATGCAGAGACATTTAAGATATTTGTGGTTTCACATAAATAATAAAAATATAATGAGAAGAACAATTTTCCAGCTATGTACATTTATTGCAATAAGGAGAGGGGAAGATGTCATATTTTCAGGGATAGAACCATGCATTTCTATACACACCTGGTGAAAGAAAGAAAGAAAGAAAGAAAGAAAGAAAGAAAGAAAGAAAGAAAGAAAGAAAGAAAGCTAGCTATGTAATTTGGAGATCTCCCATGTATATTTGGAACGAAATTCTGTTCTCTTGAAGTCAGTGGGAGTTGCCACTTTGACTTCAATTGTTTCATGACTTTAACCTTAATGTTTAGAAGGCTGAGAGGTTCCACTTATTTTACTACTTCCACAATCAACTTACCAAGAATTAAATGTTATTGAATTACTTCTTGCTGATCCCAAACCTGAAAACCTTTAAAGCTGTGCATAACTTTATGCACAGAAGAAGTTCTGTGTAGTCAGTGGCACTATTCACATATCAGGTGCATAGCCAGCCCCAATTTTCTGGTCAAGCCCCTGACTCTGCAGGGTGGGCCCAGCCATAGGCAGCTTCCAGTCATGTGACTGGAAGCTACCTGAGATGCTAGGAAACAACTGGAGCTCTCGGGAGGAGGAGAGAGGGAGAGGAAGCAAGATCAGGCCCAACCACTGCAGCTCCAAGCAGTAACGCGTACTTCACCACTATACTGCAGGGCCAGCCAGCACCCAGCAGCCACAAGGAGAACAGAGTTGGCATCACTGGTGCCTCTTCTCTGTTCACAGCCATGGCGGTGAAGTTCATGCCACTACTGGGCACTGCAGTGGATGGGCCTGATCTCCAAGTGGATGGGCCTCAGCCCATCCAGGCCCACCAGTGCCTGTGTCCCAACACACACTAGTGTTTGCAGGATTAGACCTTAAATCCAGCAGGACTAAAACCTACATGCTTCTTCATTGGGATAAAAATATGTTATGACCTTCCATTCCATAACCCTATTCCGATAATATACATTAGGCCAGCTGGAATTTTGTAATGACTCTTAGGATTGGAATGGGAACATATTTTCTCTCTTTTTTTCTGATAAACAGTGTTCTGACTCTCTCACAGTATCCTGAGCCATATCTCAAGGAAACTAAAAAGAGCAAACAACTATGACTGAGTAAATTCTTCTGCGTCTCTTTTTTTTCCTGTATCAGCAATCTCCCCTGAGTGCTACAAAGGCTCACATATCATCATTTAGCATATTAAGATAACATGGTACTTGAAAGACTAATATCACTTCTTTGTGAAAGAGAGCTGCGAACAAGTGACAAAGGCTCTGTTTGTACAGATCTAACAAACTGCTTTTTCTGTTCCTTTTCCAGACACGCGGTCCTTTACTAGGACTAAACAGTTCGATACCCCTTACGGTTAACCTTACCACAAAGCCCCAGAGTAACAAAGCCTAAATCCAAATCGTTCACTATCAGAAAACTCAGGTAAACTGATTTTGGTTATGAGAGCTAAAAATAAATCTAACTCAATCTGTTCACTAGATGTTATACACAGTGATGGGTTAGCTGCACATGACCCACCTGATAGGTACCTCCTGATGATATACAGGGAATTGGCTCAAGTGGTCCCCACCAGTTGGTTGGTGCTCCATCTCTCCATGCCAAACTCGCTGCCTGAATCCACTCCTAGGTCCCTAGCCCTCTGGCTGAGTCCCTTGTAAGGCTGCCTCTTTCAGGGTGGAATCCCGCTCACCACTCCTGGCCATTAGTTAAAACAGTCAATGGCTGTGAGTGTTGCACTGCTCCTGGTCCTCTGGGGGAGCAGAGAGATACTCTGGCCTGCCCACTTCTCCGTGCCTTGGCCCAGGGACCCTAAGTGCAACAACCTCAGCACTGTTGCTGGCACCTCCCTCTAGCCTCTTTCCACAACAGTCACTCCCTGGACCACTTTTCCCACAGCCCTCAGTCGCACGACAATCCTCACCACTCTGGAGTCCATCCACTCCTGGCTCCCTTGCCTCAGGACCACTGCTCCAGCCCCAGCTGCCGTCTGCACCTTCAGGACCCCAGCTCCTGGTCAGCTCCAAGTGGCACACTGTGAACTCTCCAGGGTGCTAGCTCCCTCAGCCCAGCTGGCTCTGCTGCTCCCTTTTATAAAGGGCTGCTGGCCCCTGATTGGCCCTCTATCTCTTGCAGCTTATTGGCTGCTGCCTGGCCTTCCTTAACCCTGTAAATGCCAGTGGGGGGGGGGCAACTGCCTTATCACATACACCTTTAGGGACTAGCACTTACTCAACACTTCAGTGGGAAATAATATTCTTTTAAATCCACACAAAAGCCTTAGGTCTGTAGTTCTTGTTTCTAGGAACAGTTTGGGGGCTGAAATCCCAATAAGGAAAATTCATTTGAAACCAGAAGATTTTCCTAGTTGAACTTTATGCTCCCTGTGTGTAGAGACTCAGAAAGCACATTTGGAAATAAATCAAAAACATCAAAGCAGGATGGCTAAAACTTCCTGACAATCTCAGAAGACTGCAAGAATTCCATGGATAATGTTAAAGTAATCAGCTCCCAGAGACTAACAAGTTTGACAAGGTTTCACGAGCACTGTAATGATTCTGCAGATATTGGCTTTAGATGTGCAGGCAGAGACCTGGAATATGCAGCGCCATTTTGTCATCCTTGTGTAAATTGCTGATGAATTTCTATTAGACTGTACAGGTCAATGCTGTCAAGTCAGACTTCCCTTGTGGTAACACTGACAGGAGTTTGGAAAAAAAAGAGACCAAACAATTGTCATGATGTATTGGAAACCATCTAAATCAAATTATCTCAAACTGATTGTTGTCTCTTGTGTCAGTGCAACATACATGTTAAATAAATTATAATAAGCTATTAAATTCATAAGTGACCTGTGAAGTAAATCAACCGAGTAATTGACAAGGAGTGGGTTAACTTTAAAACCTGGCTGGGGAAGCCCATTTCTTTGTAAATTTATTTGAATCTCAGAGCTTTGTAAAGATCTTGAAACTCTTTAAATGTAATTCTTGACCAATCCATCTAGCACTATATTACTGCATACTTTACAAACACGCAAGACAAGGCCCCTGTCCTAAAGCCTTCAGTGAAGGACTTCAAAGACTTCAATTTAAAAATCTTCCTATTCTATGATATGACATGGTATGATATATCTGCCTAGAAACATTAAATAGAGCAACTAAACAAACAAAATAAAGCATACAACATAAAAGCAAGAAGAATGAGCATGTTGGTTTGCAACATTTTTTTAAGTGCTCATGGGTCCTTTTAGATTCTTTCCAAATGTTGTGGGGGTTTTAATGTTTATGTCAAATAACAGGGTGAATGACACGGTAGAGTTGGGTTGTGAGAGCAGTGTTAATGGAAGAAAAGTAGATGAAAGAAGTGAGTTCTTAGAAGAAATTTGAAGGAGGAGAGCCCTTCCTTGCCACAAGCTGTCAAAGGCTTTATAGTTTATGCCCTGCAAATCTTAATGTTTTTATGTATTCCAAAGACCCAATAGTCAAAGACTTGGGAGTGAAAAATCATAGGAGCTACAACAAAAATATAAAAATCTTCTTAGTCCACCATTCCTGCCCCATATTGTTTTTTAGAATACATTTTACAGCCAAAATGACTTCACATTTCATGAATCCCATGTGTAAACGTGTTTTAAGTATTTTATTACTTATCAATGTATGGCATTCTAGTTCACATATTGCACACACCACCACAGTGGTATTTGAGTTCCTTCTACTAATACATTAAGGGTACGTCCACACTGGAGCCTTAGGTTGACTTAAGGATGGTTAAGTCAACCTACAGACTGCTGCATCCACACTGGGCGCTTATTAAGTTGACTTAGCCCCTTATTACCCCTACCCTTTATTATTTCTCATGTTGCTGTAGGCAGAACAAAAATGAAGGTGGGTATAATGCAGTATGTTATAGTGGAGGTATACCTAATTCCACCTACAGAGAAAAGAAAATAAGATGAGGAAGGGGGTCACTAAAACTTTTCATACAAGAGAAATAGATATTTCTCAAATAATTAGACAGTGAGCTAGCCTGGTATAGGTACAAATTTAGAGGATGAGTGCCACCCCAGAGTTACTCTTTGGCCAAGATCTTTAAAAATGGGCAAGAGATTACCTTCTAGGCATACTTTTCTACAGGTAAAAATGGCACCTACCTCCCGCTGAGTTTCAGCAGGAGAAAAGATTCCATACATCTCACATGACACTCTCACGAGGTCATACCAACTGCCATGCATCAGGCTAACGTTTCCGACAAGTGGCTCAATTCCCCCTGATGCCCTCTAGATGCTGCTATTGAGCTTCAGGTCAGGCAGCCCCAGGCTCCTCAAATCCCCAGCCTTCAGATTGGCTACAAGCCATGCTCACCGCCCAGCCAGATCCTAGATTCCCTTCTTGACCCCAGAGAGAAAACCTCCTATTCTCAGCCAGACCACAACCCCCCAGAGACAGCCCAGCCACCATCCCCTAGCTCCCCTCCCAGACAGCAACAATCCACCTACCTACTCCAGTACTTCCAGACATCCCAGAACCATCCAACTCCTACAGCATCCCAACTCTAGGACTCAGTCTCCAATCCCAGACACCCTCTACATGGCACCATCACCCCAGCTATTGGAGACACCTCAGCATTGGCAGTCTTGTCCACCCACCTACCCCAGCAATCTCAGAGACCTACTAACACACATACTCTGCCCCAAGACCCTAGATGCCAAGATTTTGCAGCAGTATGTACTACCCCACTACTGGCTGGGGAAAGGTGTACTGGCTAAAATCTGAAGTTTATAATCATCACAAGGTATCTGCAAATTAGCACATTTAATCGTTTGCATAAAATACCACATGGAGCTATACAAAACTTGGCAGCTATGTGCGAATTACGCATTTATGCCTTTGAAAAATCTTCCCCCAAAATCCATATTTAAGTACTTATGTAAGTGGCCTAATTGTTTAAAATACTGAACATGCAGCTACATTCATTGGAGTTCAATTCTTTTGAAACAAATCAGACCACATATCTATAAGCTGAACTTGACTCTTGAGTTTAAGAATTTTGGCCTCTGATTTCTTTGTAATTTAATACATTTCTCTAATTTCTCCATCACTCCATAATTTTGTTCCAGGCAGACCAGATTGAGAATGGTATAGACTGTCCCATACAGATCTTAAGAAGAATGTGTAATCCTGCAGATTTTTTTTAAATCAGTTCTGCTATTTCCCTAATTTCGTTCAGTTTGGAAAACCAGTCCTTGGGAGGATTTACTTGTTGCCAAGAAGGAAACAGAAGTACATTAACAGGGATACTATGCAGGTGTTGCCCATATAAAGGATAAAACTATATTTTGAAAAGGGAAACATGAGGGCTTTTTACAAATGATTTTTGTTTAGACTTTTGGAGACTTGCTTAGTTTTTAAAAGTTCAAGCTAAAAGACGAAGGAAGTGGTCTAGTCATATTTTTGGTAAGATTACAAAAACAACTTTGACTGAATTCCCAGCAGTTCTAACATGCAGAGAGCTAAAACATATAGACAATGCCTTGGGAGCTTTCAGAAACTGTTTGTTATTTATTTGAAAGACAGGCCACTATTGCATCAGCAAGCAAATGTAACCTTTGGGTGGGCTAAATTCATTTAATTGCCCCTCTCCAGTGCCCCACAGAAATCAATCCCAACCCCTATGGGGAAAGCAGCTGGAGACCCAGGATCCAGTCTGTACAGGACTCACGGCGAAGCTTGCTCAGAGCTACACTCACACATTAAAATACTACTAAAAATAAACATAACAATGAACTTTATGAACTACTAACTAAATAAACCTTATCCTAAGAAAACAAACTACAATTAACCAAGAACAATCCCTTGCATGAAAGATACCCAAGAGTCCCAAAGTCTGTGTGGAGTTCACCCAACTCTCAGCTACAGTCTCTGTTCCAGTGTGGAAGCTTGAGTGGCAAGAAATAGCTGTCCTCTTCTTTCTTTGCTGGGATCCCCTGTAGCATTCCATGCAGGCTCTCTCTTCTCCTCTGCAACCAGCCCTCAGTCCCATATGCATGTCTGCAAGGTCTGTCGCAAATGACTCCTTTACATGGAGAAAACATCTTGTTCACTCCTGGCTCAGCTCCTCTCCAGAACACTGAGCACATGGTCTCCCCTCAAGGCAGCTCCTGCCTGCTGTCTGCTCAGGCTGCTACTCTCCAGTCATCTGACTGACAACATCACATCACACCAGCCGGGCACACTGTGGAGCATGCTCAAATTGCTACCACTCCCTGCTTCTGGAAGTTTCCAGTTGTGGGTCGCTAATCTGCCCAACAACAGTAACCCACCCTCAGCAGATCTCTCAGAGATAGCCTTTTCAGGCATATGGGTTACACAAACACCATATTTTTAATGATTAATAGAATAAAGGCTGTGTTATGGGGCGGGTATGCTCCATCACAGACATTGGATCACATATGCTGGGAAGGCAAGGAAAAGTGGCATAATTCCTGATTAGTTCCCCTGTTGGCAACCCTAACTATTAGAGACAGTAGTATGGCCCAATAACCGGAGTTGATAAGGCAGTGTTGCCTAGTAGCTGGAGTCATAGAATCATAGGGTTGGAAGGGACCTCATAAGGTCATCTAGTCCAACCCCCTGCTAAAAAGCAGGACCACTCCCACTAAATCACCCCAGCCAGGGTTTTGTCTAACCGGGCCTTAAAAATCTCCAAAGATGGAGATTCTACCACCTCCCTAGGTAACCCATTCCAATGCTTCACCACCCTCCTAGTCAGAAAGTTTTTCAATAAGGCAGCCCCTCCCATCAGGGCAGTGCGGCCTAATGGCCACAGTCAATAAAGCCAACTACCTCTGTGGGATAACGTAGCCTATTTGCGTGGTGGGGAAGTATGGTGCCACCATCTATGGTGCCCAGGGTAGTGGGGCTCAGGTTTTCCCTGCTCCTCTGAGAAGGGAGGTGGCCACCTCAGCCTGAAATGTGTCATCAACCCTCTTTGAGCCAGTGCAGGGCTGGTATGCCTTATCACAGACAGGAAGCAGAACATGAGATTAAACATAACTGTCCCCAAAAGACTGTCATCATGTAGTAAGAAAACAATGAGTACAGGTAAAATCCAATCGCCATTGAAGTCAATGATAAAGTTCCCACTGACTTCCAAGGGGTAAGGATTTCAGCCGGATAAGCTTTTTGTTTGGTATCCTCCATTCAGAAAGGTTCCTGTGGGCCTGTTTTACAAGTCTTTTTACATCTACTAAGCTCTGAAATTTGTATGTTGTTCACACTGTTTTCTGAATACCTTGCATTGTGGAAAAAATCCTCGACTTACTGAAAGAGGATTCTGAGATATAATACTACTTCCATTAAATACAAAATGTCTTAGCTCCAAGAGTCAAGAACCTGTCTTATCTGGTAAGAGCCATGCACACTTACAGTGCTGTAGAAATAATAGTAGTGGGCCAGAGCTCAAAACCTTTGCTCAGGCAAAATTCCCACTAAAGACCTTTATCTGTCATTGCATATTTTTAGTCTCCTTAGCGTAATGTGTTTTGTCATTTTTATAAAGGTTAGTCACATTGTTTACTCTTACTTTTCATTTCATTTCCGCCACCACATAATTCAGTTTTTCACAGCTGAAAACAAACTGAGCAAGTGCCAGCTGACCCACCAGCAAATGGTCCATGACTCCTAGTTTAAGAATCTCAGAGGTAAAGATGCCCAAGTTTTTGGCTGATGAAGGGTTAAATTCTGCTGTCAGCTCTCACTGACCAAAGGCAATGGGGTTTGTAACTGCATAAATGAGAATAGAAACTGGCCATTTACCCACCACTGAAATGCAAATACATTTGAAAGGTAGCACAGTCATTTTGTATTGGGCAATAGCTTCTCCAGATGCAGCTACCTGGGATACAGTTTGCAAGAGGCAAAATGTAATTACCCAAGTAAGAATTTGGCCATCATGCAAAGTTAGTACCCCTTTCCTGAAAAAAGAGCCAGCAAATCTTCAATTACCACAGACAGTCAGGACCTTGGTTTTATGTATCTCTCAAAAGACAGCACCTCCCCCAGCAGAGTGCTGCCATACACCAGCCTGTGACTAATTCAGAGAGAAAAAAGCCACTACATGAATCACCGACACACCACTTCCCAAGAATGGGAAACCACAATAAGCAAACATTTGATTACTTTTTTCAGGGAATGGGAACTGGAAGGGCTACCAGGCACACACTCAATGGAGTTTTGGTACATTGCAGTTTCCCTGAGGCCATTAATATTATAAATCAGAGGCTTCTAAACAGATAGTTTTGAGGATCTTCTGAAAATTCTCCTT
Organism: Pelusios castaneus; assembly: GCA_007922175.1. Taxonomy (NCBI): domain Eukaryota; kingdom Metazoa; phylum Chordata; order Testudines; family Pelomedusidae; genus Pelusios; species Pelusios castaneus. The sequence goes on from ML685766.1 coordinate 23,666,403, forward strand.
TCCAAGACTAAAAGCCTGCAAATTGTCCATTCCCTACTCCACTTATTGTTTTGTGCCATTGAGTCAATACATGAAATTTTGTCAATAATTCCATTAGAAGAACGTTCAAGAACATGCAAAGCCCCCTATCCAGATTGCATAATAATACATTATATAAGTGATGGGAAAACCCATGAGTGCAGGACTGGTTCTGAGAAGTATCCCATAATTCAAATGCTTATATGAACCCATGCAAATTCTCAACAAGTCACACAACCATACTACAGACACCATTCCTCTCCACCCATCAGAATGCAGCTCACTGATTGTTGTATTCTTTGGGGCTGCAGGTAAGGGTCAAAATCAGATATGGCTCCGAAGTGCTTACAATTACTTCACAAGTGCACCTGACATAATGTGTTCCACTTCTGGTATCCTTGTGATAAGTCTCCCTTTATCACCCACTCTTCCTCCACTCTCACCCCCAAAGATTCTTCCCTTCTCTTTTTTCCTCTATGTTGCCCCTTCCTCTCTGCCAGTTATGTTGTTTCCCCACTTGCTTACTTTTCTCCTCATGTAGCCTAGTATCTTACCTTTCTTCTCCTCCCCCCATCGAATAGATCTTATCCTTGGGCTGTTTCCCTTGGACTCCACTCAAAGTCTCGCTCTTCTGTCTCCTCTTCTGAGAGGGATCTCGTTGAAGCTTCTTTTCTGAAGCCCAGAGACAGCAACTAGGGGGAAGCAAGAAATTGAGTAATAAAAACAGATCTGTTCTCTGATACCTTATCAGTGGTCACTAAGCAAGCCTTCAGTATGACATGCATTCTTTTTCACTATAATTGTATTGAGAAGCATGTGAGCACAATACAATGAGAATAGGAGTGCTTCCATCACTTTACAGATATCTATCAAAAACAAAGAAGAGGTCCAACAGTTTCCGTTTTTAAACTTTCAAACTAATGCCTGGATCCTGCAATTGTGTGTGCGTGTGCAGATTCTAGACCCCATGCAGAGTCCCCTTTTCTTCATTAGGGCTCCATGTAGATGTCGGGGCTTGACCATGTGGTACCAGTTGCAAGACTGGGCCTAAAACTCATAGGTTTTAGGAAACAAAGGATCTACAAACCTAATAAAATTAAAATATTTAAGGAAATCACATGAAATTAAAAAGAGGTAGGAGAGAATGAGAGAACAGGATCCCCCAAATTAAGAATCATGTTGGATTTAATCAACTCCTTCAGCTTGCTACTTAGTATGTGCTTGCTGTCACATGATGGCTGGCCCATCAAAGGAAGTTGGAGCCCAGCCCCATCTGTGATTAATCACCTGCCCTCTGGTTGAGTTTGTAGGTCTAATTGATAAGTGACAGACTGAAGAACACCTGTTCCTTGCAGCCCCGAACTCAGTGGTGCTAGACAACTGCAGGATGTAGACAGGCTCTGTAGGGGATCCTTGAGCAGCAGAATGACCCCATCTAGAAGCTGAAACATATCAGTTTCCTGACATCGGGAGAGAAAGTTGCAAGGAAAAGAAAGATCCTGTGCGACTAGGTCAAGGCAAGGCCTCAGAGGACAGGGAGGTGAAGAAACAGCCTCTGAGAACTGTAGCCCATGTTAGGCAGAACGACGACTTTATTTTGGTATTATGCCTAAGATTTCTGTTTACCCACTAAATTGTGCCCTGAGCCAAGGGCCTGAAACAGACTCTGATGTGATATTGATCCTTCTTAAGATGGCAAGTTAACCTACTAGTTTGTACTTGCACTAAAACAAATGAAATTTGTCTTCATACAGATAGCTATGAATATATATGCATGATGCTAGGAATATAACTCATCTCAAAAATTACTAAGATTTTTTTTTTCTTTTTGGCTTGTCAGCCCTATGATTGTTTCAATAACCTAGTCAGAAAATGATATCCAAAGGGAATTTGTCCTGTAACATAAGAGAAAACCCATCCATAACTAAGAGAAACTAAACAAACAAGGAGTCCTGTGGTACTTTTAGAGTATGTCTACACTAGAAAAAATTAAGACGACACTGTTAAGTCGCTTTAATAAGGTCACTTTAAATTGACTTAAAATCGACCTTATTACGTCGACTTAAAGTGGCACCATGTTAAGTCGACTTAGTCCGCTTTGTTAAGTCGACTTAACTGGCCTTAAGTCGACTTCAGAAAGTCAACTTAAGGGTTACTCCCCATCCACACCGTCCTTAAGTTGACGTAATGGGCGGTTGTTATTAAGTCGACTTAAGCTTTCATTAAGTCAACTTAAGGAATTTCTTAAATCGACTTAATGAATGTCCAGTGTGGACATGGAGTAATTTAGTTCGACTTAAGGGTCCTTAAGTCGACCTATATTGCTAGTGTAGACATACCCTTAAAGACTAACAAATTTATTTATTGCATGAGCTTTTGTGGGAGAAAATCCTACTTCGTCAGACACTTTGAAGAGAAAGTAAACTCTCATCAGGCTGTGTTCTTCAAAAAACTTCATTTTCAAGACCTTGCAATAGCAATCTTTATATAAAGTGCATTCTTTAAAATGGTGTGTCAAGATTGTTTAATTACACAGCTGTTTAGAGGTCTGAAAGTGAGGCAAAATAATATTTTCTACATATCAATCTTTTAGCAGTGATGTTTTAGTTTTAGTATAGCTCTACTCAAATTGTTGTATCCTACAGCAGTCTGTTACAAATATAAGTACATATAGCTGATAGTGTTGTGTTGATTTGACATCACTTAATGACTCACTGAAACAGACAACAAAGCTGTTTGAGCACTAACTTAGCATGTTCCAAATATCTGCAAAAACAGTGTAGTGTTCATGTGAAACATGAAGAGAAAAAAAGCCATGCTGAAATTTTCAGTGAAATTATCCAAATTCTTAATGTACCTGCCTGGCAATGCCTACAGGAGAAAAAGGAAGAGCCTTGTTTCTCAGAGGAAATGCGAACTAGGCAGGATCTCAAAAGATTTTTTTAGTGCACTGAATCCTGAACTCAAACAGTCCCTTTGATATATAACATTAAATCAGTGGCCCAATAATTACCTATAAAGTCCACAAGTCTGTCCTCAGGTCTTCACAATGAAACTTGAAGACTAATTTAATAAAAGCGTATGACAAACAAAATATAGGAACTTCCCATGAGTAGCAATAATTCGGTACATGCTTTCCAATTAGTCTTAGATTTTAGTTACTTGATTGAGAAAACTGATAAAGATCACCCATAGAACATAAGTATATAATTTAAGGAGGTAGCAGTCCTTTAATTTTCCTAATAATTCAGTGTCTGCTAGGCTAATAGTATCAAATTAACGCTGTAGATAACTTTTTCAGAGACAAACTGCGCCCCCTTCTGCTATAAAATGGCCAACACACTTAACTTGCCTTTCAGAACTCAAATTATTTTAAAAATATTATTTTAGCTTCACATATATACTTGCATTTAAGTGAACTGTTTCCTTTTTGTCTTAATGAGATACTGCTAAGTACTTCTTCCCATTTTTAATTTGATTTTTCACTCCCCATCCCTTGCATTGTCCTTTCAGGCACTTGAAAACAGCATTTCTTTTGTGACCATTGTTTTCTGTTTCAGAGAGATATCCTGTAAGACAGTGGTTTTCAAAAACAGGGTCAGGACCCAGGACTGGATCACAAACCCTCGGGTACTGGGTCACAACGTCCCCTGCTGCCACCACTGAAAAACTGGAATGCACTGCTGAAAGATATAATTGTTGGGTCATGGGTGTAAATAATTTTTTTCAACTGGGTCCTGAGGAAAAAGAATGTGAAAACCACTGCTGTAAGCCACTGAATGCCTCTGTTGAGGTGCTCTTGTATGAAGTTAGATGCAATATATAGGATAATGGTATTAACATAGCCTAATGATTGTGTAACATTAAACAATGGTAAACAAGGTCTCAGGTTTGGTATATAGAATCTTCAGCCTATTTCAAACCACGGCAAACAAACCATTTAAATTCTTTTAACCTTTGATTAAAGATAAAAAAAAGAAGAGAAAACAGTTAAAGCATTTGAAATGTAAAGTATTAAATAAGGCTTTCATGTTAACCATGGCCCTTGCTCCTCTCCCCTTTCCCTGGAAAAAGATTTTAGAAGGAAACCCTTCAGTTTGACAGGCTCTTAGATGGCATTAGAGATGGTAATAATCTTTTGGGGAAAAGAAGAAATTAGTTTGAGATGACCTTCTCAATTAGGGTGTAGCCAATCCCCTCAGGATGGGAGGGGTTTCTGGCCCAGGTAGGGCGAATCAGTTGTCCAAAGAGCCTACCAGCCCTCAGGCAGGGTAGGGCAGGCAGCAGTCTATATCCCCAGGCAGTGCAAAGTAGCTGGGGGAGGTTGCGGCCCTCAAATAGGGCCAGACAGGTCAGGTAAGTTGCTCTGGTGTATCTGGACCTGGTAGGAAGGCAGGGAAGAGGGACACTCAGGCCCATCCAACTCTACTGAATCCCAGCCCAGAGCCCAGTATCAACGAGGTGTCCCGTCACTGAGGCAGTGGGGGTCCCGCTGAAACACGCTGCTGCAGCTGTCAGCCACACTAAAGCCAGGTGAGTGGCTAGCTCCCAAGATCCACTGGGCACGGGCCAGTCACGGCAATCATCAGGGCTCCAGGCGGTGGGGAGCTTCAGTCAGGCTCATTGGGTTGCTGGCACCGGGCACACAGAGCATGAGCCCTGAGTCCAGCGGGGACCCGGGCCCCAGCCACTGGGGGCCACCCAATCTGTGGCCAGCCCCATCTGGGGAACCCAGGGCCTGGCCGGCAGAGGCCACTTGATCTGGGGCCCAGCCAGTGACTATCCAATCTGACACCAGCCCCACCACTGGAGGCCGCATGATCTGGCCCAGGCCCAGTCCAGGCCCAGCTGCTGGGGACCATGAGATCCAGTGCTGGACCCAATCCCTGGCTGGGGACCCAATCACCAGCGGCCATCTGACCTGGGGCCCGGCCAGCAGCCGCACAATCCCGTGCTGGTGGTGGCCCAATCCAGTGCAGGCCCTGACTGGTGGCAGGAGGAGTCCAATCCGGGCCCCAGCTGAGCCCCAGATCCTGGATTGGGCACAGGGGGCAGGGCCAGTGCAGGGGAGGTGGGGCCCAGGCCCCGAACCAATTTCTGGGGCAGTGACCTCCTTGTAGTGTTGCCTGGGCACTAGGACCCAGGACAAGGCTGAGGCATCCTTCCCACTTGACTACCAGGGGCTAACTGAGCAGAGAGGTTGTCCTTTCATAGCTCCTCTTTCTGATCAGCTCCTCTGCTTCCAGTCAGGTGGGGTTGGACTTCCTGGTTCCACCTCCCAGCTGGTGATTGGTCTGCCCTCCCCGCCAGTCTCTGAGGGAGGCCATATCTCCTGCTCCTTACACAGGGTCAAATTATCACAACTGTGCTTGGAATACTCAGCTCCCATTGCTTCAACTGACTTTGCAGAATAGGACTTCTGTCTCATCCAGGGTATTTCTAGAATGCCCATAACCACAGAGCCAACCAGTGAGGTTATGCTTAGGGTATATAACAGTAAGCTCCATATATACCACCTGACAGCCACTACTTTATCTCTAGTTATGAGAGTGAGGATGAAAGCATAATTTGAATGAAAAACTACTTTTTTGAAGCTGTTAATTTTATTTCAGAGCAGCAACAGAAAGGATTGGCTTTTCTAGTGGGGAAGAATTTATTATGGAGCACTGAAAGTTAAGGTTGTACAATGAGTTTCCATTATAAGCCTGATTTTGTTTCCTGTCCTGCTCCTCTTCCCTCCCTGCAACTCTTCAGAAACCAGCATAAAAAGTAATATTGGCCTCAACATTGGTAGATTCAATCTGAAAGCAGGCAGAATTTTTCTAAAAAACTTCAAAAGAATTAGACAAGGGGCTCCTGGGTTACAGGACCCTGAAAACAGAGCTGTTGAACATACTTCATTCTAACAGTGGTTCCAAGGCCCACACTTAGGTGATTAGTTAAATTACCAAAGCTATTAAGATTTTTACTATTAACATGATAAGAGAATGTCAATTCCAGTATCATTAGTATAGTCATGAAGGTAGTTCTGGAGATCTAAACTCTTGTTTTTTCTATCCTTTTCCTTGCAGAGACGGACGTTAGAAGAGAACCTGATCAGAAAAGTTTGTCAATGTGGGGAAATAGGGACTATGTCCCTCAGAAGGCAATGGATTAGGGCCAATCAGCCTCCTCAAGCTCACTGACAGGGTTCTCCCCTTCTACAGATCTCAGGAGGGTCACAGAAGGGGAATGAGAAGGACCATCTTCCAATGCCCCAAACCACCAATTTCTGTCACCCCACCTGCAAAATTCCAGTGGAAGGGAGCCTATCTTCTTCAGATTTCAGAAAAGCCACGGGGGTGAGCAAGGAGCAAGTGAGGAGAAAACAGGGGAGCATTCCCCATTGCAACTAGATTCCTTGGTCCCCTTCTGATGCCTAAGGAGAATTGTTATGGGCCACCTGATATAAGCGATAGCTTCACCTGATCTCCTTAGAGTGAGAATTGCCTCCTCCTGAACGTCTGGAAAGCACCAGCATGCTATGGGTGCTACCTTAAATAAATGAGGAAAGATGGTGTTATATAGTGGAGAGAGCACTACATTATTTGAACAGCTCACAATAAATTGCATTGCCCAGTTATGGATTGGCTGGTTATTTTTAAGTGGGAAAAATCTTCATGTTTTGATTTCATTTTAAGTTTCCAGCAATCCAGCACCTACAACAGTAATTGGCCAGATGTGTCATAGTGACAACATAGTCTGCATGCGGCATTTGCAGCAATGCCAATGTGATTTACAAGTACGAGTCCCATTGACCTTCTAACACCCTCTTCCTCTGTCTTTAAAAATACAATGCCAGCCTGGGAACTGAGAGAGGATGCAAGAAAGAGGAACAGGAGGAACTGAGAGGAAAGGTGCAGGATGGGTGTTGTTGATATAGAAGGATGGAAACAGTCAGAAGTAATTGTTCAGATGTATTGTGTACAGTGATATAGCCTGAGTCAGCAGAATTAAACTGTGATTACAAAGAAAAGGCGCTTGCATCAATTCTCTGAATAGACATTAATAATGTTACCATGACTTGCCAAGAAGAAAGAAGAGAGAAGAAAAGGAACAAAAGTATGGGAATAATATTAAGACCTTTTCAGAAAGAAAATACCTATACCCATTGTCCAAGCTAATACAGAAATATTGGAAAATTTACTCTAAACCATCTATTGGGGGGAGGTGATTGTGAAGGAGACAACTTACTTATAAATAGCCTCTCAATTTTTAAATATATCATTTATATTATAACTTCTTTGAATCAACAGCAAGAATAAGATTCAGATGTGAGTTGGGGTTCAGTAGCCAAAGTAATACAAAGTAAAATCATTCTCAAAAAGCCCAGAGATGATAAAAATGATAATCCATTGCTGCAAGGTCTCCTCCTGAATAGGAGGATTTCAGCTGATATAACATCATAGAAATTAGGGATGGCAAAGAGTCATACATAAATATGTAAATCAGTCCACCACCATCTCAGGCTGTGCAAGGTGGCTCCCTATAGCAGGTCTCCACAAATCAATGTTTCTGGTTGCCATGACAACCAGTTCTAAGTAGCCTGTTGCTTAGCTCCTCTGCAGAAACGTAATGGAGGAGCGCTCTCTGGTGACCAAAAGTAAAACTGCTGGCACCTAGCTGTGAGGCAATTTTGTCCACCCCTGCCTCATAGTGATTTCTTCAGGCTAATCTTAAATACATGTAAATTATTTTTATGGTTTTTAAAAAGTATCTGGTTTTAATTAAACATTTGAATTTTGCACACGATACCTTGGAATCCCCATTTATGACTATGAAAAGGCTACACCATCCCGTATCCTTGGTTTGGAATAATATTCTAGGCTGAAATGCTCCCTCTTGATTCTTCTTTGACTCACACAGGTTTAAAATAAATAAGCTGTACACCTTTGAAATCCATGGAATTACAGAGGTGTGGAAACAATATAAATATTGAAAATCAATTTGTTATATATTACCCTTAGACAGGCACTGACCCTGTTACTCATGGGCCTAAAGCAGGGGAACCAGATGTTTTTCATGATATTTATCCTTTGTCCTGAATCCTGATCAATGTACAATGGGACGCCATGTGTCCTGATATTCAGGACTCAGATAAAAATTTAGTTCCTTGCAGCTGCACGGGGGCCGAGAACTCCTAGCTGCCATGAGGTACCCTCCCCCTCACCCCAGCTGTGAGCTCCCATGGTGGCCAGGAGCTCCAGCTTCCCCTCTCCACCCCTCCACCCCGCCTGCAGCAGCTGGGAACCTCCATGTGTCCCAATATTTTATTGTTGCGACCTGGTCACCCTAGTCTAACTCCCACAGATCCAAATTAATCTGTATCTGAAAATTCACAGAAACAACAGTTAATGTTTCACAACTCACATCTTTTGGGCATTCTCAGACACGGGTGGATAGCACATTGGTTAGCAGGTGACCACAGGGTCAGATCCACAGGGAATGAAAGCAGGAAGAGATGACAGAAACAACAGCAAGTGATGACAGACACAGAAACGGATGATGGGAACAGGAAGACACCAGCAGATAAACCCTCTTGATCTTCTTTCTTGGTCCAAGGTATTGGGAAAACACATGCTGCCCCTTGGGAGGACAGCAACTTATTTAGCCTACCCAAAGTCTTATATACCCATAGTTCATCCAGTAAAGTAGCCCTATTCTTCTGCCATGTGCACTCAAAGTTTGCACCAGGCACTCTAGCACACTGCACACAGTAACTATACATTTTGTACACGACACTGTATGTTCACACCAGACAGTATATATTCATTCATAACTATAGTTTCTCCCTATTTTTTCTCACCATCAACCAAGAATATGCCATGCCTATGTGTTATGTTTTCTTGAAATCATTATTAAAGTCTATAATCCAATTACAAAATCCACAGGAAAATCTACAGGAATATCACTGAGTTTTATTGAAAAAGCATTCCATGGGATGAATGTATTTTAATTAAAATAATAGTTCCATTGTGATCTGAGGTGGTATGCCAGGCTCTGGAGCTGTACTGCACCAGTGGCAGTGTTTGAGGCATTCTGAGAGCAACAATCCTTCTGAGATGCTGGGGGAAATCAAACAAACTCGGGCACAAATTTTCTATTTACTTTTGAGAAATTGCTCTCACCAGCACCAGCTTTCAACCAGCAGTCAGTGTAGAAAGGTTGAAAAACTTGCAGCAATCCAGCCCTTCCCCAACTTCTCCTATTTGGGATGTCCACTGTCTCTAGTCATCCTTACACTCAGGGAATACGATCACTGACATTATGGTTGTCCCATGCACAGGAAGAATGGAGTGTTTCCTGTACCCTGTCTCTTGTACCCTGATGCAGGAGCAACCAGTACCTAAGGTCTGAATTTTGTCTTTCAAAACAGCTAATTCCTTTAAATTTAGAGAGGGAGTACATCACTCTGCTAACCTCTAAACTGTTTTTGCAAGTTTGGTGGAACTTGACAGAGCAAGACAGCAGAGGGCACTATATGCCTTCTGATTCACTTCTGCAGTGTGTAAAGTACCAGACTGCAGTAACTGAAAAACAGGCCCACCATTATCTTCACAACTGCCACACACAGATAGATTCTTGCAGCAGAAACGCACAAGTGCATTCTACACAAAATCACCCACAACCATTTCAGATTTGAAGATGATCTATACCTTCAAGTCAGTGGCACTGCCATGGGTACCCGCATGGCCCCACAATATGCCAACATCTTTATGGCCGATTTAGAACAACGTTTCCTCACTTCTCATCCCAAAGCACCCCTACTTTACCTACGCTATATTGATGACATCTTCATCATCTGGACCCATGGTAAAGATGCCCTTGAAGAATTCCACAGAGATTTCAACAATTTCCACAACACAATCAAACTTAGCCTGGAACACTCCACACAAGAGATCCACTTTCTGGACACTACAGTGCAAATTAGCGATGGACACATAAAGACCTCCCTATACCGCAAACCTACTGATCGGTATAGTTACCTACATCCTTCGAGCTTCCATCCTCGACACACCACACGATCCATTGTGTACAGTCAAGCCCTAAGATATAACCGCATTTGCTCTGACCCTTTAGACAGAGACAGACACCTTCAGGATCTCTACCAGGCATTCTTAAAACTACAGTACAAACCCACAGAAGTGAAGAAACAAATTGACAGAGCCAGACGGGTACCCAGAAGTCAACTACTGCAGGAGAAGCCCATGAAAAACAACAACAGAACGCCACTGGTCGTCACCTACAACCCCCAAGCCAGACCTCTTCAACACATCATCAAAAATCTACAGCCTATTTTACAAGATGATCCCTCACTCTCTCAAGCCTTGGGAGACAGACCTCTCCTTGCTTTCAGACAGCCCCCTAATCTTAAAAGGATACTTACCAGCAACTACAGATCACAGAGCAGAAACACTAAAGCAGGAACACAGCCCTGCAGCAGACCACGCTGCCAACTTTGCCCTCATATCTACACTGATGATACCATCACAGGGCCTAATCATGCCACCTACTCCATCAAGGGTTCGTTCACCTGCTCATCCACCAATGTGATTTATGCCATCATGTGCCGGAAATGCCCCTCTGCCTTATATATTGGACAGACAGGACAGTCTCTGCGCCAAAGAATCAATGGACACAAATCTGACATCAGAAACTGCAATACTGAAAAACCTGTAGGGGAACACTTCAACCTCCCTGCTCACTCCCTTAACGACTTGTTAATAGCTGTGTTGACACAGATGAATAACAAATCACAGCTTCAAAGAGAGTCTGCAGAGCTCGAACTTATATGCAAATTTGACTCAGTTGCCTTGGGGTTGAACAGGGACTATGGATTTTTCTCGCATTACATCAAGTGAATTGACCTTCCCCCTCCTCTATGTGCTGTTCCCCAGTGTTTTGAATCCTAACACCTACTTTGATTTGCTGTTACAGCCTGACCTGATGCTATGTCATACACTCCCCTGCATTTAATTTCCTCCCACTCTGTAACTTTCCTATCTTCAAAGCGTCTGACGAAGTGGGATTTTCTCCCACGAAAGCTCATGCGATTAATAAATCTGTTAGTCTTTAAAAGTGCCGCAAGACTCTGTTGTCTTTAATTTTACAGCGATTCTTAAATCCTATCTGGAGCACCTTGCATGAATTATTGGCTACAATTGAAATTATTTTCTCTGCATCTGATCAGAAACAGGCCAGATAACTCTCCCGACATCTTGTCTGGTCTCGGGAATGACCAAGAGTAATCCTATTTATGTTACTGCCATGCTCCAGATAAGACCCTTCTAATCACTTACATGGTAACATATAAGTTCTCATTTGTTTGCAGGAGCACTCTTACCTGTGAATCTCTTATCATAATAAAAGAGAAGGGAATTGTTTTCAGTTTCTGAACAGTGAATAAAAGCCACAGGGCAGGTTAACTGAAGTCTGGTATTTTACAATTAAATATATAAATGTATAAATCATGGCTCCCTGTACCAACATCATCTCCAGCACTACAAAACCATTCAACCCCAGAGATGGCAGAAGCAAGAACCATCATCAGTCTTCTTTGCTTGTGGCCACACACACTCTCCCCAATGGTATGCAGCTTTTTTTTTTTTTTTTTAAAGGGTCCCACAAATTTTTTCTCCTTAGTGATATATCTTACGTTATTCCATATGTATGTTTCTTCCAAAACAATGTATACAAGACAATGGTTCTTATTCCTGCCCCATTTTTGTTTTTGCATAGTTAAAAGTATCTGAGACATCTCCAAAATATAGAGTTTCTCATTAGTGCTAGTTTTGCTGAATAGTAATGATTGCTGTAGATTTAGGATAGGAATGGTCAAAAGGAAATACTGCATTTAGAAAGATAATAGACTCAATTCTGAATTTACACCTGTCTATAACTTTACTGTTTGCCTTGGGATTGCACAGGCATAATACGTCACAATGCACTTATATACACAATACAAACTCAAATAGTACACAATTAAACCTCTTCAACGTTGGACTTGTATTTACGCACAATAACCACTGGGGGGAAAACCAATACCTAGAAAATACAAATCTATTCTCTTGAGAATTTGGTTTTGTTCTCTACAGTGCTATTTAGTATACCCTAGTGACACTAGGGCAGTGACACTAAATAGAAAATATGGGCAATGTTTGAGATAAATTGGAGTAAAATCAAAAATTTTAAATAAGAAAGCTTGAAAACATCTTTCACCAACAGAAATTAGTCCAGTAAAAGATATTACCTCACCCACCTTGTATCTGTAAATAAGAAAGATACTTTTTCCGGGCAGAAGTATGTTGCTGACCACATTTATCGTGTACTGAATGTGAATCTTTGCCTACATTTCTTCAAAGCTCATTAGAAGTTTGCTGTGAAACTTCTATAAGGGTTTTTGTTTAAAAGCATCTTTATTTATTCTTCAACTGATATTCTTCATCATTTGCACAGGGTTCCTCTGCTCATGGATTAAAAATCAACAAGCCTAAAAGCCACATAAAACTACTTTGATTTAATTTAGCCATCAAATAGCATCTATTCCAGAAAAACTAAGACATTTGGAGAGACACCTAAACTCTGCACTACCTGCATACTGCTTAACTCCCAGATTTAATGATAAAAACAAAGCAGCTTCCTCCCCCAATCTGATTTCGCACCTGCTAAATCTTTTCATGTCTCCCTTTTGAGGAAGTGTTGAACACTTCTTTAAAACAATAGCAAGAACTTGGAAGATAGAGGCTCCAGTCTTGGGCTGCACTTGCATGGTGCAAAATATCACTGAAACTGGCAGATCTGCAGCCAAAGTTTTTGAAAGCCTTTAGGTGCCTAAAGATACAATATGCAGTGTAGTCATAGCCATGTCAGTCCCAGAATATTAGCGAGACAAGGTGGTGAGGTAATATGTCTTATCGAACCAACTTCAGTGAGAGAGAAACTTTTGAGCATACACCATTACCTGAAGAAAAGCTTTATGTAAGATTGAAAGCTTCTCTCTCTCTCTCTCTCTCTCTCTCAAGATGCAACAGCAGCAGAGGTGAGGCATGCAGGGGCATGTGCCTTACAGAGTTCTGCGAGCGCTGAGCTGCCTTTGCAGGGCTTGCTCTGCTCGGCCTGCCAGGGGAGAAGTGGGCTTGGTTCTTCTCATGCTGTGGTCCCTCTCCTCTGCCCCAGCACATTTCTGGCTTGCTTGGCTCCTCTTCCTGGAAGCTGGACCAAGGTAGGGAGCGGAGGAGCAGGATGCTGCCTCTGTGAGAACCCTGCTGGGGAGTCAGCAGCAGCCTGTGTGGCAAGTAACTCTGGCAGGGTGGGCAGAGCATAGCTCATCCCAGGCCGGGAGCAGGTCAGGGGGTCACTGGGGAAGGTGCCAGGTGCAAGTTCCCTGGGCTTAGCCTGAGTTGGGGGCATTCTCTGTGCTCATCCCCCTGCTGAGGTGTCTGTATGGACACAGGACGTCTGGTGAAACCTTGTTGCTGTGAGCCCCCTTCCTGCCCCAGGGCCAGGACTGGCTGGGAGGCACATGCTCCCTGCTCCTGCAGCACCTGACCATCAGAAGCCAGCAGGATTAGCTGCACTTGCTCAGAGATGTGGGTCCGGAAGGTTCCTGCACCCAGAAGCAACACAAGGGGCAGACATGTGCCCTTTCCCCCAATCTTTAAATTGTGCTCCCCCACTATCAACCATTGTGTCACCTCTGAATGGCAGTTCGGGACCTATGTACTTTTGAAAATCCCAGTGTCTGCATCTTTAGCCATCTGAATATCTTTTAAAAATCTGACCCCCTAGTCCCTAGAGCAATGGTTTTCAAATTTAGGGTCAGGACCCAGTACTGGGTCACAGACCCTCAGGCACTGGGTCGCAGCAGCTCCTGCTGCCACAGCCAAAGACTGGAATGCATTGCTCAAAGACGTAATTGTTGAGTCATGGGTATAAATGATTTTTTAATTGGATCCCACAAAAAAGAGTTTGAAAACTACTGACCTAGAGAATCTGACCTGCATAAGGAGCCTTGTAATTGACAGAACAGGTAGAAGATATGCTCTTTCTCTGAAGAAGCTGACAATCTTTGAATGATTAAGATGGGTAACCGTGTTAGTTTAGTTCAGCAAAAAACAAACAAGAAGTCCTGTGGCACTTTTATAAACTAACAAATTTATTTAATGCATGCTTTGATTTGCTTAAATGGTCTGACCTGATCCTATGACTTATACTTCCCTGCATTTATTTTCCCTCCCAATCTGTAAGTTCTCCAACTTCAGGCATCTCACGAAGTGGGATTTCTCCCATGAAAACTCATGCATTAAATAAATGTGTTAGTCTTTAGAAGTGCAACAGGACTCCGCAATCTCTGAAAGAGTTTTCCATGTCTATATACACATGTATATTTTCCAAATTGCAAAAAAATTCTTGTTCAACTTGTTTCAAATTTGAAGAGCTTTTTGTGGAAATTTGGCCAAAAAAAAATTCACACTTTAAAAATTTTAGGAAGAAAAGTTTTAATGGGAAAATCGGTTAACAAAATCATATTAATAGTTTACATTTATTTAGAACATTTTTATCCCAAAAGATCCAAAGCAATTTACAACTATAACAGAACACACTATAACAGAATGTTGCAGATAGGTGGAGAAATGGGCACAGCACGCTGCATGAGAAGAAAACATTTTGTAAGGTCACAGGGTCAGACCCTTATTTTTACAAAAAGGATCATGGAATCTTTCATATTCAGCCAGAAAAGATATGGTAGGATCTCTTTTTTTTAAAATCTCATCTGAAAGACACCCAAACACACAATAAAATGCATGGAACTCAAATAATTTACCTCAGAAGAATATGAACCTGTCATTCTGTGGATTGCAGATATTTTAGACTTGGTGCTTAGATATAAGAACGGCCATACTGGATCAGACCAATGGTCCATCTAGCCCAATATCTGGATTTTCAACAGTGGTCATTGCTGGTGCTTCAGAGAAAAGGAACAGAATCAGGTTAATTATAGAATGATTCATTCCCTGTCATCCAGTCCCAGCGTCCAGCAGCCAGAGGTTTAGCAACATCTGGAGCATGAGATGACTTCCATGACCATCTTCTGCACTATTCAAAAAATGTGAAAAAGATTCCAAATATCCAGAAATCCTAGGGAATGCATGGAATGTTTGAGCTCTAGAAGCTCAGATTCATTCAGTGATAACAGAACAAGTTATTACCAAAAAGCAATATACCAGAGAGAGAAAATAATGGCAATTGACTGTGCATCATTTTGCAATGCTTTATAGAGCCAATAAATATTTTTAAAGGAACTATACAATAATGTTTAATTTCCTTAGAAGTGATCAAGATACAGTCATATAGATCATGTGTTCTTACATATCTTAGATATCATTCCTTCGCATAATTTTTGATTTATTTGACTCAGTTGCAATGTCTCTACTAAAACAATTTGAAAAACAACAACAAATAAAAGCAATGAGCTAGAGGGACTGACATATAAAAAAAATTAAAAGAACAAATATATATATATATATAGCATGTATATTGTTTATAGTGATATAAAAGCTATCTACAATTATTTGAAAGACTAAAATTGTATTAAAGTGAAATTGTTATAGATGGTTTAAGGTAAATGGATATAGCTCACATTATAATGGGACAAAGGTAGATACATTTGCTAACATGGACATCTATTTGACCTTAACTATGGAGATATGATTTATCTATCCATAAAATGAAAAGTAGTCTCTGAAAAGAAGTTGTACAAGCCTCAATTCTAGATTAATTTAAAAATTGGCTAAACAAAATACCAGTGTATATGCATTCAAGAAAAATCCTGCTTTGGCAGAGGATTGATTAGATGATCCAGAGTTTTGTCCATTTTTAATATCTAAGATTCATAGTAAAAGTTAAAGATTGGATGCTTGTTAGGGATGCAGGGTCTGTTGTCAGCCACATTTTCATATTAAAAAAACTTTTGTAAGTCTCAAAATTATCTAGTATTTCTATTCAAAGCAATGAGGAAAGGCAGAAAGGGGATACAAGAGAAGCAGGTGATCCTATCCATTTTTTCTAAGGAAAACTTAGACCATTTTATCACACAATATTTTGCAATTTACACCCAGTCCTGGAGTTAGACTGAAGGGTCAGGGTGAAGCCTGGTCCAATGCCTTGAGCAAGAGTCTATATGAATTTTCACAGAGACAAGGTTACTGAAGCCTCACCTTAAATTCATCCTCAAAGTGTTTTCAAAGTTCTACCTGAATCACTAAGTTAACTTACACCTCTTCCCAAAACCCCATTCTGCACCAGAACAGAAAAACTTACACACTCCATGTTCTCAGTGCTTTACTCGATTGACTTGAGAAACCCAGACATTTTCAGCTGTGTCCTTGGTTATTTGTAGCCATAGCCAGCTGTTCAAAAGGTCAGGTTATTTCATCAGAAAGAATGCTTAAGTGGATCACACAGAGCATCACCATCTGTTAACACTTGACTGGCATACCTCTTCCCGTAAATATTAAGGCTCACTCCACCTGTTTCACAAATGTGCCTCTATCCCAAATCTTCAGGTGACATGGAATGATCTACTGACCATCACAATTAAATTTGGTTTTAGCTGCTAGGTCAGATACCAATTTGGGGAGATCTGTACTTCAATCACTATTTGACTAAATTAGCTGGCACTCCTCATTCTCACCATCCTAAGGGGATACTCCTTGCCAGTTGCATACAATGGAATTCATATTGACATACCTGAAGAAGAACAAATGGTTACTTACCTTCTAGTAACTGCGGTTCTTTGAGATGTTGGCATCAGTGTGGATCCTCTGTCTCCACTTTTTGGAAAAAGTTTTTTTCAGAAAACATGAGCTTTGAATTGCAAGGGAACAGAGCAGGGGTTTGTCAGCAACTGAGTTATAGGGAGTCTGGCCTAATGGTTGGAGCAGGAGCCTAGAAAAACAGGTAGAGTTGGCTCCATGAGAGGTGGGTTGGGAACCAAAAGCCAAAACTTAAGCCCAAGAATAAACCAGTATTGCAGCCAGAAGATGTAGAAATGGGTCACAGCTGGAAGTCAGAAGCTAAAGCCAAAGAGTTAACAGGAGTTGCAGTCAGAAAGTGTAATCAAAGATCTGAGCAGGGAGTCAGAAGTCAGGAAAAATCTGGGAGGCTTGAGCAGGAGAGGGTGTGGACTGGGGCTGGAGTTGGAGTAGGGATAAAGGCAGAAACAGGACAAAGCAAAGAGACAGACTAGGAATGTGTTGAGCAGACACTGGACTGACCTTAAGTGTCAGACAGCTGACTCCTGCAGTGGGAGCTGACTGGGGTTCTCTGCTCAGTAACCCTTTTGGGTTCCCTCCAGTTAACTCTTCAACCTTTACACCTGTTCCTGTTCTCTCGTTTGTTGTCCCCTGCATTCAGTTGAGTCCAGGGCTTGGTATCTCCTCCCCTTAAACTGGGGGAGAGGCTTTTAGCCATGGGCAGGTACCCAAATAGTGACTCCCTCCTACAACTAATCAGGTAGTATAGTCAGACAGCTACTATCAGGATCAACCATGCTTACTAGGTTGCCAGTAGATTGGCTGTCGTGCAGTCTGACCCCTGATTGGGTTGCAGGTATTCTGCCCTTGCAGGTATTCTGCCCTTAATGCCCTCACATGGGACAAGAAGGAGGCACAATGTGCATACATGTACAGGATGGAGCTACTCTAAGGATGAGTCAGGGTTGCATGGTGAGGAGGCTGTTCTCTATAGGGCCTCTCCCTCACTTGTTACAGAAGTTGAAAGTTATATTGTGCATGAGGTAGGTTATTGCAGGAATAGAGAGCATGGTCTCGTGGTTTATTCAATAACTGAACGGTTATGACTGAACATATGGAGTGAAAAATAAGATCAAAGGCACCTCAGGTTGGGCACCCAAAATGAGTGGAGAATTTTGTTTCTCACTCAGTCCCTCAGGGTGCGTCTACACTAGTAAATTATGTCAACTTAAACAGGATTAAGTCGACTTAATTTACTCTGTGTCTACACTGGAGTTTCCTTAAGTCGACTTAAGATGCTCCTTAAGTCAACTTAAGGAAAAATTAATTTGACTTAATAAGATCTCGTTTTAAGTTCACTTAACCCAGTGTGGACACCCTAAGTCAACTTACAAGAATAGTCGACTTAGGGCAGGGGAAAATGGGAACCCCTGCTCCCTTCTCCCCAGGAAGCTGCTAGCGGTTTGTCCTGGGGAAAGCCTGTCCTGCGCGGGGCTGGTTCTCCCCAAGACCGGCAAGCCGCTAGCGGCTCATCCGGACTCCCTTCTCCCCAGTGGTCCTGGCCAAAGGGAGCCCAGCAGCTCATTTCTGCCCAGGACCTGAGCGGTCCCAGCCAGAAGGAAGCTCACAGCTCCCCTCTGCCTGGGACCCCCGCGGGTCCCGGCAAAAAGGGAGCTGTGGGTCCTGGCAAAAAGGGAGCCACGGCTTCTCCCAGCCAGAAGGAAGTTGCGATTCCCTTTTTGCCAGGACCTGTGGGGGTCCCAGCCAGAAAGCAGCACGGGGCTCCCTTCTCCCTGGGACCCCAGCAGTCTCAGCCAGAAGGGAGCCCTGCGGCTCCTTTCTGCCCAGGACCGCACTCCAGCTGATAGGGAAACCCCGCAGTTTCCCTATCAACTGGAGGGCCTGCCGGCAATTGTTTGTGAAATTGTAATTAAAGACTATCATAACACATATTCACAAGGGGCCAAATTAAGGCTGCATAGGCATTCTGGCATTTTCTAACTTCTATATGTTTTAATGATCTTTTAATTTAGTTATTTTTGTGTGTGTAATTGTATTCCTTAATTTCTAGAAGCGCAAAGTCAGGTCAAAAGTAACAGCTTTTCTAAAGATGACCTTGCCTCTGTTACTACTTATAGGATCTTATTAAGATCCTCTTAGGCTGTTAAGAATTTTCACTTAGTTTCCTTTTCTGATTGCTGTTTTTAATCTATTGTATTTGGTCACAGTGTATTTGGTCAAAGCTTAGCATCCAGACATGCAGCTGTGAGCCGCACCTCAGCCTCATCTATATGGAATTCTTTACTGTCAGACTACCTGGAGCTAGCCCAAGACTTGAAAATACTATCTCCTCCCATTTAACAGCAGAAGCTAAAATTTGAACCTTTATTAATAAAGTATATATAACAACTACTTCTCCAAACCCAGATATTTACTTTGGCAATTCTTCCCACTGCAAACATCAACAGGAAGTACCTTAGTCTAAGTTTTTAACCAACCATCCAGTCCTCTGACACCTTAAAAACAGCTTGGAAAATCCCAAGTAATTTTTGGATATTTTAAGAAATAATGTATTGATGCTTACGTTTTTAAAAATTAAAAAGAAAAACAAATATAAAATAAAACTGAAGTGAAATGAAAAATAAATGGTATTGGTGGTAGGGGAGGGCAATTCATGTTCCAAAGTTCAATTTTAACTTTTCTATATTAAATTAAACAATCTCTCCATTCCAACTGAAAGAACTGCTGCTCAATCAACATGATATATAGGTTTCAAGTACAGTGTATCTATTCTTGAAGATAATAAGAGTCAGAAAGGAGAGAATATCTGTGGTAATAGACAGTAAAAAATGACCCAATTAAAAAAGGTTCCTGTCCCTCTACCCTGCCACTGATGGATGAGTCACTGAACAGAGAGGCAACTGCTAAAGGCAGGTTGCTTTATTTGGAAATGAAATTAGACCAAACAAGGATCAGCATATCATAGACTAACCTTTTACAGGAACAAAAAGGAGAAAATAGATAACTCTAGGGAAATCACAGGAAACAATTAATCAGTTATTATTCCTAGAAATCAAAACAGGCAATGTTGCACAAAGAATACTGTGCCTAAGAAAAAGATGATAAAAACTATCTTTTTTTGTAATGAAGTTAAAAGGACAAAGTAGATTTAGCAAAATATTACACAAATATTCATGAATTCCCATAATTCACAGAACTAGGGACACATTGTTTCATTCTCTGGAGAAGCCTATGAAAGGAAGAAAAGATATGTAAACCCCACCACCACCACCACCTTTGGGTCATCTTCAGACCCACAAAGCCTATCCATCTGTACTCAGGAGAGAACTCTCTGGGATCAGAGAGAAGAGGAGAGCATGCCAGAGTAGTCTCTTTTCATGGTCCCCTGATATATCCTCCTGGTTTATCTTCTCTCTGGTCATGTTAATACTAACACTCAGTCCTGCAAACTTTATTGACATGAGCAATCCCATTTATTTCAACAGAGCTAGTGATGTGAGTAAAATGTTGCTAATGTGCTTAAATTGCTATCTAATAACTCATTAGTTGATCTGATGGATACTTTTAAATACTTTTTACATTCTTGGGGGGAAAGCTGAGGATGAGAAAACATTTCAGAGTGTATGGCTAGATCATTTCTGTCCCATATATTTAGAACAATTTGTAACTTTTTTCTTCTGCCAGAAATGATTTTTCTTAAACTAAAATGTTCACAGGACATTTTCCAAATACATATTTTAAAAATAAAAACTGAAAACTAAAATATTTGATTTTTAGAGAGCCACAGATTTTCAGTTTTTTATTGCTTTTTCCCCAGAAAATACTGACTTTTTTTTTTTTGGCAAGCTCTATTATTGAGATATCACTTCAGTTTATTGGGGTTCTAAATATAGATTTACAAATTATGGTGGAGAAAAAAAACTTACATAATCAATCATTACTACTTCTAAATGACTTAAAACTGACTAACTTCCTTTTGGTCTCTGTCCTGTACAATTCAAAAGTAAACCTGCTAGTGTGCCAAGAAGTGCCCTGTTATCCTAGAAGGTATAAATGGCTGACATAAAACAGATCTTTAATCTATAGATAATCACAGACCGGGTTAAATCCCATGGGTGTGCTAATCAACCTTCTTTCAGACTAAACTGAAAGAACAATTAAGCCCATTTTGTGTCATGATAGCTAGAAATAATAGACACTACCACCTAAAGCATTAATCAACATGGCCAGGCTTGATATGATATGTAGCTAAACTGTAGGGTTGTCAATATTGTATTTGTAAAACAGGGGACTGTTTTCTTAGCACTCCAGTATCCTTTACCCATTGGGGTCTGGGGTGGGATGCACAGTACCACTGGCTCTGGGATGATATTAACCATGTGGCAGTTAAGGAAACCTTCCACTCCCTGCAGCTATCAGCACGGAAGTGAAGCGGGCAGCCCTGAAGGGCCAGGACCAGGAGGGGAGTGGAAAGATGCACCTGTGAGCTCTGGACCCCTGCTGGACAGTCTTCCTGACTCCAGCTGCTGAACCTGGCCTTTCTGCTTTCCTGGCATAGGCTCTGTCTATCAGGACAAGTGGATAGGACTGTGTGCTCCAGAGCTGCCCTGAAGGGCCAGGCTCAAGAAGGGGGGCTCTGTCAGGCAGGGCAGTGGGGTCAGTATTTCTGGGGCATAGCTTTCTGTTCAACACTCAGAGTCTCTGGCAACATTCTCAGCAGAGGAGCATAACTGCTGGTTAGTGGCTGCAGCAGCAGCGGGAGTGAGGCAGGCAGGAAGCCCGGT
Source organism: Pelusios castaneus (assembly GCA_007922175.1). NCBI lineage: Eukaryota > Metazoa > Chordata > Testudines > Pelomedusidae > Pelusios > Pelusios castaneus. The sequence continues at coordinate 23,688,019 of ML685766.1, forward strand.
CCTGGCAGCTAAGACCACCTGCACAGAGCCCTTTCCACTTCCCCCACTGACTCCAGCCCCCTCTAGATTCAGATAATCCATGTGGCCCCATTAGGTCTTTGTGTCCCTGATAATTTTATTGCATCCCTTTAGGGGGCTGCACACTTCATAGTTTGGGAATCTCTGTGCTATAAGTACATCAGTTCAGTAAATCATGGACCGATTCTGCATTGCACAACATTGTTTAATGTCACAAATATCATTATCCTTAGAAGGGAGAGTAATAAAACTGGCTCTGCATAATGATATGTTTAATATGTTGAAATGTGGGATAAAAAGGATTCCATACTGATAAGGGACAGGCAATTTTCTATTAAATAAGGGTAGTCCCTTGTAATACAGGACAGAAGTGAAGGGATTGTTTAATAAGCGGTGAGTGAGAGAGAATCAAAACAAATCCAGCTGAGAGGGAGAGAAGCAGTCATGAGCATGGCCTTGAGTGGTAGCAGACACATTAACTCCTTGGGGTGTGGAACTCACTGGAGACACACACTTGGAAATTGCAAGCAAAGAAACTGACTAATGTTTTCCTACGATGTTCAGGGAAACAGCATTTCAGGGACATTCTTTGTAAATAAACAGGATCCCACCAAAGAATATATACTGATATCATCCACTTTTCATCCTAACAAAAACAAACTTGCAAGACCCCAAATACTGGATTATTGCTTGAGCAAAAGAGGCAATAACACCCTCTCTCATGATCTAGGGCTATGTCTACACTTGCAAGTTAGTTCGAATTATGGAAGCTTAATTCAAACTAACTTAAGCCTTGGCCACACTAGACTTTCATTAGTTTGAATTAAGGGCTTCCTTAATTCAAACTAATAAATTTGATTGCTTAATTTGAATTAACGGTTAATTCGAGCCGTTAATTTGAACTAAGTCAAATGTGGCCATATTAGTTCAAACTAATCAGCAGATTGACCTTCCTGCAACTGACTAATTCGAACTAAGCAAGTGCCCTGCATGGCCATGGCTAGTTCGAACTACTATTCTAGTGGGGCCATGCTAGTTCGAACGAAGTTAATTTGAACTAACTAAAATTAGTTCGAATTAGTTAGTTCGAACTAACTAATTCGAACTAGCTTTTGTAAGTGTAGACATAGCCTAGCAGCTAGAGCATCCTGCCGAAAAGACTGTCTTCAATGATGTGATGAAAACAGTTCAAAGGGAGACTCAGTGGAGGGGGACAACAATGAGATCCCATGCAGGAGTAGGTGGATAAGTAAGAAACTTTGATACCATCAGATCAGAGAAGATCAGAGAAGAGCACAACTGTACAGGAGGATAACAAGCTGAATTTGCTGCAATGGTGGACTTCCATAGAGGTCCTGGTGCTGAGATGACATAAAGGGGACTACAACCTTCTTATTGATCTCACCAGGAAATAAACCAGTGTCTCACCAGGAAATAAATCAACCTGTACCAAAATTCTGGGGCTGCAGATGAAATCTCACACATAGCACCATGGCTATGCACATGTCACCTATCAAACCTAAGCAAGTCTGTCCCTAGGTTACCTTCAGGCTTAGTCAGCCATCACATCTGACAGATGGATGGCCAAGATTATTAGCCCTGGCTACCAAATCCAAGTACATTATTGGACTTCACTGCTCCCCTCAGCTGTCCCTTTTCAGGTCTTTTCTCACTAGAACTTCCTGCAGTTTGAAATGGCTTTTTTGTTTCATCTAGAGGCCACAGAGCTGTTTCCATAGAAATATGAGGAAAAGACTTCTATTCCTGATATTTCCTTATACTGATGAAAAAGGAGGTCTTCATCCTATGCTAGATCTGAGAAGACAAATACATATGCTGTCTCAGATTCAAGATGGCAATACATACCTCCATCATTCCATCTCTTCAAACTCAATACTGGATTGTAGCTCTCAATTTACAGGAGCCATTCTTCCATAGCCATTCACCTATCCCATGAGAAGTATCTGAGGTTAACAACTTGATTCAACCACTAACAGTACAAGATACTGCCACTGGACTCTTCCTAGCACAGAGAATCTTCACAAAATGTCTAGAGGTGATCTGTGCACACACAAGTAGGAAAGGCATCCATGTCTATCTGTACCTGGATGACTGGCTGATCAGGACAGAGAGGGAAAACATGGCAGACAGATGATATCTTCTCCTTGTTTGGCCAGGTAGGCCTTCTTGTGAACAAAAAGTTGTCTCTCTCACCATCACTGACAACTGAATTCATAGGAGCCACAATCAACTCCCGACAATGTGAGTGCACTTCCCTGAGGACAGATTCCTTTTCCTGAAATCCATACTGCATGAGATAAGACCAAAACTTACTATGATGATGTAGACATGCTTAGAATGTTAGGTCACATGTCCTTGCACATGTGCATGATGATGCTTGCCAGACTTCACCTGCAGCCCCAGAATTTTTGGCTCAGGTTGATTTGTTCCCCTGAGAGACACCAGACCAACAAGAAGGATGTAATCCCAGAGTATGTCATCTCAGAACCAGCATGGTGTTTGGACTCTAACAGGGAATGGAAAGGGTGCCCTTTTCCACCTCTTCTCCAACAGTGCCAGTAAACAGATGCATTGGGAACAGGGACAAGCAGCTTCCTAAGGTAACATTACGCTCTTGTTAGGCTCTGGTGTGGCTCTTGACTGCACTATTGAATCTGTTGCCTTATAGCAACAGGAGGCACCAATTTTCCTATCCCTCCTTATCTTGGTTTCTTACTTGGAGGATAATTGGACTTCCTAGTTTGCTATGATTGAAGACATTTATATTTAAAGTAAATGTAGTAATATTAGAAGAGCTTCACTCTGATGGCTGCAGTCTCATGTTCAATAGAGCTTTCTCTGCCTGTTTTAGATCTAGAGCTCACAGGAACAAATGAAATCCTATGCAAGTAACACATACAATCACATGAACAAGATCTATCTTTTGTCAATTTTATTCAAGTTATCCACTAAGTTATGAATGTCACAGTATATACAACTCCTAGAAATATCTGTGCCCCAGGCATAGTTACAGTTCTACTCACATCCTCCCAGATAGCGTCAGGGTCTGATGTGTCTCATGGAGCAGGGGCATAATCAGTCCCTCTTTTCTGGCTGGATCCCTGAAAGTGCATGTGACCAGAAGCTGCCCCTGAGGGAGGGGGAGAGGCACAGCCTACGGGTCAGCAGCAGTGCGAACTTTGCTGCTGCAGCTGCAGGGTTGGTCAGCAGCTGTGGCTGCAAGCTGGACAGATGTGCCAGTGCCTCTGCCCTGCTCACAGCCACCGGCTCCTGGGTGGCCCTGCAGCTGCGGTGGCAAAATTCATACCTCTGCTGGGGGCTAAGGTGGATGGGCCCTAGTGCCACGTGGGTGGGCCCCAGGCCCAACTATGACTAAACCCCTGTCATACAGTGATCATCAGAAGAGGGATGGTTCCTGCTGGAGTTTTCCCATAGGAAGCTCAATTTTACTACTCAGGGTATCCCCTTTTTATATGCAATTGTCTACACCTACATTCTGTGACTGTACACGAAAGTGTCAACCCTCTCTTTTTCTTAGGGGTCTGGTGTGCCAAAAAACTTAAGTATACCTTAAGTAACCTATAGGTAGTGTAGGGTCTAGGTTTTCTTTATTCTTATTAGAATTGACTCATACAGGGGCTTGGACTAGATGACCTCCTGAGGCTCCCTTCCAACCTTAATATTCTATGATTCTACAACCTGTATCCTGTTGTTGAGACACGTGTTAGAGACAGATGTGCCTCTACAGCTTTTTTTGTGATTTAAAATTAATATTCCAGCTTTTTTTTTTTTTTTTTTTTTTTTTTTTAATAAAGTCAACCAGTACTACCCTTTGGTACATCTTTTCCCATAGCCTTTTAGAGCATCAGGTTATTCTTCAGTCACTTATGTCAGCATGTCTTATCTCCAGTGCCTAAAAAAGCTAAGATAAAATCTTCCAAGCCTCAGCAATAGCCCTTGCATTTCAGCCTTCCTTACTTAAATAACTACTACACGATTATTCCTTCTAAATACTGATCAATCTTCCACTGCTATATAATCATACAACTAAACTTTAGTTAGCATACCATGATTATGCATTACATGCTAGTTAATCATAACATCACACCATCAGGGCCAAATCAATGCCCCAGGCTGCAACCCCAAAGGGCCCTGCTGATCCACCCCTGGCTGGCACAGTGCCAGTGGGGCTGTGACCCTGAGGCCAGAGGCCACAGCACTACCACCCTGCACCTGGGCTGGCTGGCCATCCAGCACATGGGGCAGCTTCCAGAGGTGCTCCAGGGTCCAAAGTGCTGCAGAACATTGCACTGGGGCCCTCAGGGGCTGGCCATGCCAGCCTGAGCTGTGGGGCCTTGGCATGGCAGCCTGACAGTGCTCCAAGCCCTGGAGGGCCACACCAAAGCTTGCACCACACTCCAGCCAATTCTACTTTTGGAGCACAGTGGGTACACGCTAGCTGGCCCCACCTCCTCAAGCAGATCAGCTGCCTCAGGGGCAGGGTGGGCAGGAATGCTGCCAGTTCTCCCCAGGTGACTGCTGCTGACACAAAGGGAAGCGCCACCCACTGCCAAACCCCAGCTGGAGCCCAGGCTGCTAGACAAGCCCTGAGGAGGGACCAAGCAGCTGACGATTACATTGCCAATGTCTCCTGAGGATGGTGGAGCATTGTCAACAGGGTAGGAAGTAACCCAGGGGGGCGGAGGGGTTTTGGGAGGTAGTAGCAAAGGCATTGTCAGTATGTTTTGGGTGTAGCCCTGCTGGTGCGGTGGCCAACAACCCCCACACTGACAGTGCCCTAAGGTGGGGCTCAGAGGGGCAGGGTGGGCTTGAGACCTCCTACCTTGGGCATTGCACCCCCACAGCTAGTGCCCCACAACCCCAATGGACCACTAGGCCATGATGCCCCAATGAAAGGGGCCACATCTCTGACTCTGTCCTATAGGGCCTAGGCTACACTGCCCTGACATAGGGGGCTGCTTCATTGACTCAGCTTATTAGGTCACAGTGCCTGGCGGGAAGCACAACCCTGGGAATTTGGAATGCCATTTTGCCATCCTGGAAGGGAATCTAATGGACTAGACTTCAGCCCACAGGCTTTTACCCTCCCCCTCCACATATGGAACTGACACCCATGCCTGGCCTGCAACACCCATACACACAGTGGGATTCACAGTGAAACATACTCCAAGTAGTACTTTAATTCTGGCATTTCCTAACACTTCATTTTGCAACCTTAATATTCTGTTTATACCACATAAAATGACATTAATCTCCTAGCTTTTTTAAGAAGAAAAAAAAAAAATCATGTGGCATCATATGGCCAACTACATGGGTCACCAGCATGTTTGGAACCCAAAGGGCTTGTCTACACAAATATTTAGTTTACGGCAAGCTGGTACGTAAATATATTCCCACACTAACCTGCTGCACACTAAGGGTGCCTCTACACTTACAAGTTAGGTTGACTTAAGGAGGCTTACGTCGACCTAAACTACTTCATGTCCACACTGGGCTTTCCTTAAGTTGACTTAAGCATTTCCTTAAGTCAACTTAAGGAAAAGTTAAGTCGACTTAATAACACCTCATTTTAGGTCAACTTAACGCTTAAATTGACCTTATTAGGTTGATTTAAGCCAGTGTGGACGGGGATTAGCGCCTAAATTGACCTTACGTCAAAGTGTTAAGTCAATTTAAGGTCGAAAAGGGGCTAGGTCTACACTAGAAAAGTTAAGTCGACTTAATAAGGTTGACTTTAAGTCGACCTTATAAAGTCAGCTTAACTTTTCTAGTGTAGGCATAGCCTAAGGCCTTGTACACACTACAAAGTTATCGCGCGATAACAAGGACAGCGCCCACACACGAATCCATGCTGTTGCGTGGTAACAGACGTCTTATCACGCAACATGTAAACCACCAAAACGAGGGTGCTAGCAGCTCCGATGGAACAGCTGTTTCGAGATAGTTCGTGTGTGTATGGTTGCTGTGCAATATGAAGCCTCTGGAAATGTCCCAGAATTCTAATTCCATCCCTTCTGCACTTCCTCCTAAGCAATGTGGCTGTGACGTGACTGTACCCGCCCTCCCATCATTCCCAGGAATTTTTGAATTGTTCGCTCTTCCTGTTTGTTCAGCATGGAGTGCAGCTGTGTTCTCCAAGAGCAATGGCAGCTCAATGCGGCAAACGTGCTCCAGTGTGGATGACAGTCGAGGTGCTTGATCTCATAGGCATCTGGGGAGAACCTGTTGTGCAGGCACAGTAATGTGGCAGCAGGCGAAATTTCGATGTTTTTGGCCAGATTTCTCGGGCCATGGGGGAGAAGGGGTATGAGAGAGACACTCTTCAGTGCAGGTCAAAGGTGAAGGAGTTGAGGATAACGTACCTTAGAGCCAGAGAGGCAAACCGGCACTCCAGCTCAGTGCCGGTTATATGCCGATTTTACAAGGAACTGGAAGCAATCCTGAGCGGGGATCCCACAATCACCCCAAAAGCTCCTGTGGACACGTTGGCACCGCCCCATGAAAAGGATACCGGAGCAGACAGTGATGAGCAATTCGTGGACAAGGAAGTGGAGGTGGAGGATGACCTGGAGGCTGAAAGTGGTGCAGCCGACCTAGGGAGCCAGGAGCTGTTCTCCACACCACCCAATACATGCTGCCCAGATTCCAATCTCAGTGTTTCTCCCTTTCCTGATCAACCAGTTCTTATTTCCCCTATCCCGTTTATCTCAGCAGCTCCCAGTCCTTTGCCCAACCACGCCCAGTCCCACACTCTATGATCACCAATTCACAGTCGGACTGAATTTCTTGTTTCAGTGTACTTCTTTGCCTCCCAGCCTGGTCCACCTCCTGTCCCCACTGCCTTCAAAACATTTGACTTCCATAAGATTGCAAGAAATGATCATGTGTACAAAGAAATCTTGAAAGAGCTTGGGGTGTGGGCGAACTACCAGATGCCTATCGGAGCTCAGAGAGTCCAACATCTTAATATCGACTTCTACAAGGCCAAAAATTGTTAACACAACCACCTCTGGTAACACCTTCTGCCTTGACCAGGTTATGGGAATTTTAGTGAGTGCCCCGCCTAAAGCAGTGCATGACAATCTGCTAAGCAGGGATGGAACCTGTCTAGCCCCCAAGTCATAGGGAGCACTGAAAGAGAGCCAGCAGCTACCAAATGAAACTTAGAAAGTGACCCTTATTCCTTCACTCGGGTATGCGTCATGTTATAAGTCATGTCAGCACAGTTGTAAGACACAGCTCCATCAACTGTAAACCCAGCTTTACAATGCAGTGTGGATGCTCCAGCACAGGCTAGGAAACCCCAAGTCCAGTTTCACTGGCCTTCCTCCAGGCCATTACTACTATAGGAGGCGCATTGGTGTAGCAATACGTCCCCAAACCTTTACACCAATGTCAACGAGAGCAGAATCTGAGTCAGTGTGCCACCAAGCTTGAAGCACATGGAACAAATGAGACAATATGTGGGACAGACCATTATAGGCAAATTATCCAGCTAATTTAGACAAGCAGCTTATTAAAAAAAAAAAAAAAAATTATGATCATTCCTCCATACAGATGTAACAATTTATTCCACAAGACTTGAATGACTTCTAACCAAACATTACTTTTATATTAATGAAGAATACACAATATGTCCATCATATACAAGGAAAACTGGTTCATATCTTGCAGTCTTTCTTCAGGAACAGTTCCCATTAACTTCAATAGAAGTTTTGCATCAGTAAACATTAAGAAATTGAGGATCTGAATCACTGTAAATATTATTAGCATAGCACAACATATGGTCCTTAGCTATTTTTGCTTCTGTTGGCTTTCCTCTTTATTAAAGATACATACCTTGTAATAATATCACAAGTCAGCAACTAGGGCTTGCTAAATCTTGTGGGGAAAAGATAAAGGAAATCAGCTACAGGTAATATATCTATATAGTTCCTAAATTTACAGTTATTGTAGACAAGGAACATAGTGCCCAAACTTGCAACTCTTTATTCACATTAATTATGCTTACTCAAGTGGGCAGTTCCATTGTTTACAATTAGGACTGATACAGAAGTAAGAGCTTGCAAGATAAATCCTAAGAATTTCCTGCTTCAGGAGATCATCTTTTTTACTTTGAAACTCTTGTCCCAGCAAATTTCTAATGGATATTCACTGAATTAAATCTATTTATGTCTATAGATTTAACTTTTCCAGACTACTTGAATTGCTACAGTTTTTTGACATACTTTATAGACTTGGGTCATAAACACTCATTTCCTGGTTAAGCAACATAACAACTCCAAAGAAATTACACTCTGTAAAGTACACTGTATATCCCCCCAAAATGTTATAAAACAAGTAACAGAACATATATGTTCACCCTACTAAAATGAGACTACAAGTAGGACATGTATATATTTTGTTTTTAGGTAAAAGCCAAGATGCTTATTTATAGAAATAGTATTTAATATTTAATATTTAAGTTGCATTATTTGATGAAGTAACTAGAGCCATCTTGTGGGAAAGTCTAGTAAGAGCATACTTGGAAAGGGGGGGCAATTATTCTGTTTTAGGATTGGAGAATATAAAAAGGGGTAAAGGAAAAAAGTTTGAACTTGGATACTTAGAATGAAGACTCTAAATCTGTATTTAGGCATTAACATGAGTGACCAAAAGGGCCAGCCACACCCAACTTGGAATACAATCCATGGAAGTTATTGGCAGTGAGCACTTCTGCAAAACTGAGCCACTTACTAAATGTGGATTTAAGAGCTTAACTTAAGAAAAAGTCAGCCAGAGTGTCTTATCCAGGAACGGGTGCTGCAAGGAGCATTTAGCATTAGCATCATAGCATTACATCCTAGTCATGAGACTTTCTAGGCATAAGTTATCACAAATGCCAGTCCACCATGACCCAAAAGTGATCTTGATTGCATTTGGTTGTGATTATGATGCAATCAGGGCTGGCCCCAGGATTTTTGGCTCCTTAGGAGAACTTGTTGACTTTGGTGGGCCCCCCCCCCCCCCCCCCCGCCAACATGTTATTAGGGATAATATATTTTTTTTAAATAGAGAAAAAAAATTCACTTCTGTTTAATTTGGTGCCCCTTAAAGCCCGGAGCTCTTGGTAGCCATCTAGTTCACCTATATGGTTGGGCTGGCCCTGACTACAATCCAGGGGATGGGTGTGCTGCTAAGTAAATGCAATGTTTCTTACTCCCTGGGTGGTTCAGAGGAGGGGAAATCGAAAAGAGAAATTTGCACTAATCATAACAAATAACAACCAACCCCCTGACCGAATTTCTGTTGGTGTCCTTTCCCATTCTTTAAAGAGAGCTTTTTGTAATCTTGATTTTTATAGGATCACTTGTGAAATAAAATACTCTTCTGATCAGCTTCATTAAGATTAATGAAACTATTCATGCAGTGATGTACTATTCTACATAACTAAAGCTGCAGAATCAGGCTCTTAATTTATTTCTGTTTGTCAGACAACAAATGGAAAACATATAAATAATTACTTCAAAGCTTCTTAGCAACGTTCATTACCACATCATGATCAAATTTTACTTCGTTTCCCAGTTCACGTCAGAGGATTAATTAAGATCATGGAAGTAAAAGTCATTCCAATAAAAGAACAGATTTTTTTTTGATTTTTTTTATTTTTTTTTAGTAAATATGAAGTGAATCAAAATATATTCCAAAGCCAAAACATGTCATTTAAAAAAATAACATTTAAGACGGGTAAGCAACAGCAGTCAAGTTATCTATCATATCATTGACAAATCCCAAGCACTTGAAAGTTAAGACATTAATAGTTAGGGATATCATCAGTCTTACAGAGCCTGCATATTAAACACACACAAGAGTCTCAATTGATCTCAATATGCATTGAGTTCACTGGGACTCCTCTGCTACGAGTACAGTGAATTATATACACAAGTGTTTGCAGAATCAGCATCACAGAGCTTATGACAAATCTATACTGCTTTAACGATACTGGTATCGTTAAAGGCAACCCCACCATGTGTGGATGCCCTTATAACCGTACAACTTACTACCATACTGGAATAAGCTTTCTACTGGTACAAGCATTCACACTAAAGTACTGATATAACGATTTTCGTTTTAAAAAAAAAAAAAAAAAAATCACACTGCAAACTGAAACAATTATACCAGAACAAAATCTGTGCATACCAGGAACAAGTGTTGTACCCAAGATTAGGACGCTGGACCCTGGGTCTTTGTAGCCCTGACCCCTCGTGCAGTCTTTTAGACCACTGTAAAGTGAGTCCCAAAAGGATATAAAACACTACTAAACTATTCTAGGTACAGGGCAATGGACAATCACTTATCTGGTCTCTTGGTTAACAGCCAGTTGCTCACCTATTAGGCCACAATGTATCTTCTAAGGTAATACTTGGAACATCTCCGTAGCTTTGTTGTTCCATCAGAAAAATGTGGTATACAATGTTTGTCCCTACATGGGCTCAAAATAAGCTGAGTCAAAGCAGAATATATATAGTATGCAATTTCAATGGTGTGAATGCTGAAGAAGTATCCCTTGAAACCAAATGGGCAGACAGTATTGAAGATACAGTTTCAAGTAACTGAGCTCCAGAATTGTTTCCAGACCAGCATCTCCTTGGACACCAGCCTCTACTTCATGCCACAAGCCCTCTGGCTGTGGCTCAGTCCCGGCTCTCCCCCATTCTAGGGGGTTGGCTTCAGCAGTCCCTGGCCACTCATATCAGTGGCCCCCGCAGTCCAAACTTAGGCCCTTGCTTCAAGGCCAGGCTGCTCTCTATGCAGAATCAGCCCTGCCATCTTTATCTGGTCCTCACTCCAAGCCCAGCAGCTGTTCCTATCCTGGAACCAATCTTATAGTCCACCCCTAGATCTTGCTTGAGGGATCACAGCTGCTCCTTCCCTGGAATCTGTCTTTGCTATATACCAAGTAACTGACCTGCCTCACCTTGCAGATCCACCAGTTTTCTCCCTGAGAGCTTCTAGGGATAAATGAGCTCTCCCTGCTGCTGGCAGCCCTTCATATATGGGTCCACCTGGCCCTGATTGGCTGCTTCAATCTTTAGCCTTTCTGATTGGCTGCTATGGCCACAGCTTCTCCAGGGCTCTATTAACCACTTTTTAGTAGGGAGGTGGGAGGGCTACCTGCTCCACCACAGTCCAACAGATCAAGCTTGAACAGTGTGGGGTGGGGGGGGGGGGTGAGAGAGAGAGAGGCTGCCCCAAGAAGTGGTGGGATGCCATAAAGGATGACATAGTAGCATGTGTTTGAATAGAGCATATGGCATTGAACAGAGCAATTAGGAAAGAGAGAACTGGTAGTTTGATGGGATTATTGCAGGAAGAAGAATAATGCTTGTCCCTACCTGTACATTTGAAAGTGTTTTTATTAAGGTGAGGAAGCATCTTTATTTTATAGTTTATATGAGAGGCACTGAGGTCCATTACCTCAAAACTCAGAGTTCTGTTCCCAGGGCTGCCACAAGATTCCTTTATAATCTATAGCAAATCACTTAAATGCTCTGATCTTCATTTATTCCACCTAGAAAATGGATCTGCATATATTCATCATAGGCCAAGGGGACATTTGGGTGGGGGAATGAAAAAGTAATTTTACCAGATTCTGAAATTCCCTTTCATATTTGAAAAGTAACCCTTGACCCTGAAAATATTTTTACATTTGCTTAATTTTAAGAATGAGATAGTCACCTCAACTTTAGTGAAGTTAAGAACTGAGGATTGGACGCTCACATGGACACTTAATTTGGGCCCTTAATTTAAACAGATAGAAAAAATACAATTTTTTTTCCCTATAAACTCCCTATTCCATCTTTTGGAAGAGACACAATGTGTCTGGTAAGCAGTAGTCATTGAACTAATTCTGACACCGGAGAGTGTAGGAGTGTTATTTTCAATGTTACTTCAACCGGGAACACTATTTTTCACTTTGTCCTAAATGTGGTGAACTACTGTGGACGGTTAAAACAACTACTGATTTTTTTAATAATTTTAAAATATTAAGAATTTTTACTAGAAACTGCAACTAGGGACAATTCAGTCCAAGGTGATAAGGCAGATGTTCTCTTTTGGTGCAAGGATCAATTGTGTGAGAAGGATTATAGCAGAATGTCTATTATGGGCCTGATCCTACTACTATTGAAGTCAGTGGCAAACTTCTGTTTGTATAGTGCAGAATTGCAATCCTTATTTTTCATTTTTACAAGGATCTAGTTTTTTCATGGCAGTGTGTTGTCTTTTTCCAGTGAAAGATAATGCAAGACTATAAAGGCTTCCTAAATATCTATTGATAGGGTTGGTCATTAAATTGTTGGATGTGCAAAGATCTTTCATAAATACAAGTCCCTTTCTCTTACTAAAAATTAAAAAATGTTGCCAATTTGGTCTCATCACTAAGGAGTACAGAGACACTACCTTCCTCCACTTTTCATAAAATAGGCTATAAATAGTATTGTCTTTTTATTATATTATGGTCAGGGAAAATATCACATGCCAAGAAATGATAGCATGTTGGCAAAACTACTACAAAGTCTAGAGAAACAGTATTAGCTGGTATACAGAATCATTATTATCCTATTGCAGACATTGACAAATCAAGATTTGATACTATAAATAGCATTAAGGTATATTTTTATCTTAAGTATTCCACCCATGCTTAGTGTTGCCATTTAGAAACATATTATTCCCACCTCACACAAACAGATCTCTTAATAGATAGATTGAAAATTTCACTAAGTATTACAGCAGAAAATTGATGAGATGGTGTAGGATGCACACAGTAGAAGCAAAGGCAAAGCATATTTGAGGTATTTGTACTGTCCAAGATTTCTTATGTGTATGGCCACCCTTAGCATTCAATATGACAGCCTGACTTAAGTACCATCCACCACTATACAGCAACTGAAACAATATGAATTGCTGTAGACTACTACTATTATTAATATATGGGTACAGAGCAAGAGAGAGAACAAATCTGAATGTATATTTTGTCCATTTTTTTCTAGCACCACCAGATCAGAAGTCTCTTTCCATAATTACTATGTGCCTGGGGGAAGTTGAAGGTATGACTGGAGTTTTGTTTTAGTGTATGGGAATTTGGGACTTAATGAAGATGGGAGGTTTGTGTGGCTGTATGAGGTGACTGTATGAATATGTGGGCACTGTCTTCAGTCTTTTAAGGGTAAAAGAGTTCATGCCTCAACCAGCCCGTCTAGTACCTGCTTTTCATCACTTGGCAGCTGTTGGGGGCAGAGCTCTGGGCTGGGAAGTCATGTTTTTACGCGAGAGGAGGGTTTTGAGTGTATAGTGAGCTGGCAAGCATAGGAGAGGGGTGTTTATATGAGCGTGTGGGGGAGTTGTAAGAAAGGGTGGGCTGATGGCTGTATGTTAGTACAAGGGAGGGGGCTGAGAGCATGGCTGAGTGTGTAAAGGATGAAGAAGAGAACGCCTGGAGAGGGAGTTTACACAGGGTGGCTGGGTGCGTGTAAGGGAAGAAAGAGGGTGAGGGGGCAGGGTGGGAGGCTGTGTGTGTGCGAGAAGGGATGCGCAGCAACATTGTCCGGGGAGGGGGCAGAGAGGGTGGCTCCCTGCGACAAGGAGCGGGTGGTGTTGGTGGGGAGCCGGTGCGGGCTGTGACGTGCGAGGGGATAGCTGGCAGGATCTGTGGGAGGGGATGGCTGTGAGCCTGTCAGTGTGGGCCGAGGGCCTCCCCTCCCCGCCGCTCTGTGCTTGCGCGGTGGGCTCGCGCTGGGGTATTTACGGTAAGGTGGACGCGGCCGTGGCAGCTCCGTGTCAGGTGATCTGAGCCGAGCTAGGAGCCGCCTGGAGCCGGAGAGGAAAATGCAAGATGGCCCGACGGGGCCGTGAGGGGCTCCCCACTGCCCCCTCCTCGCCCGGAGCCCGGCAGCGCAGGGCTAGCGGCCAGCGCTGAGGCCGGCCCCGCTGCGCTAGAGCCCGTCCCCGGGAGGGGCACCGCGCCATGGGGCTCTGCTACAGCCTGCGCCCGCGGCTCTTCGGGGACCCCGGCGGCTCGGTCTCCAGCGCCGCCTCGGAGCCCGAGCAGCCGACCGAGCACACCCTCCCCCCTCCGCAGCCGCTCGGGGCAACGCGGGGAGGCAGCTGCTGCGGGCAGCCGGGGGCCGGGGGCTTGCTCCGCCCTGCAGACAAGCCCGGCGGAGAGGCGGACGGGCCGCCGCTGCTGCTGCTGCAGAACGGAGGCGGCGGCAACGGGGCGGCCCCCGAGCGGCAGCCGCTGCCCAAGCCCGGCGGCGGCAAACAGCCCCGGCAGCCGCCGCCTCCTCCTCTTCAGCCGGCGGCCGCGCTGCAGAGACCCTGGGAGAAGCTGCGGCTGGAGGAGCGGGAGGCGGAGAAGGAGGCGAGGAGAGTCAGCAAGAGCATCGACCGCGCGCTGAAGGAGCAGAAGCGGGAGTACAAGCAGACCCACCGCCTGCTGCTGCTGGGTAAGCCGCCGCCCCCGCGCCACTCCCCCCCGGCCGGCAGGTGCCTCTGGCGGTCCCCATAGTTCCTCCTTTGTCTCGCTTTCCTCTCCTGGCAGGGCCCTTCCTCTTCCTCCTTTGCAGCCCTGCTTCCCCCATCTCCCTACTCCCCGGGGTGCTCGCCCGCTCGCCTCTTCCCCGAGCCAGGTTTCCCCCTTTTCTTCTCCTGCCCGCTGTCCCCCGGGCTGTGGGGACGGGCCTGCAATGGAGACCGTGATTTGTGCCTAGCCCTGCTGGGGAAGGCGAGCTGCTCCACCCAGGCAGGAGTGATGTTGAGACGGGCGCGACGAGCCCAGGCTTCATTTCCAGGCGGGGAGGAGGTGTGCGTGGTATGCGGCGTGGGTCTGTGTTGTCTAGCCGAAAAGTAAACGGCACTTGTGCTGGCATTTCAGGAATCCGAAAAGCTCACGGGAAGCAGATGATGATAGCTTTGAATAAGGAACGTGATCTGTCAAAAGAGCCCCTTTTTGCTTCTGTGTGTAGCACCATTGGTGATTAAGAAGCAATAGTATTTGGGGTTGTAGCTCGTAATTGGCTGACTGCTAAAGAAAAGTGCCAGGAAATAAAGGGAAGGACTACTAGGGCATATGAAAGAAAGTAATTTGGGATGGATCTGTATGGCCTTTTAACAGATACATTTGTTCCAAGGATAGTGCCTCAATAACCTTTTTTTTTTTTTTTTTTTTTTTTTTTTTTATAAAGGACAAAAAAACACTCAAGGTGACTAGTTTTTCCCTGAAATACTATGTGCTGCCTGCCTTTGCTCTTTACAGATATTAGTTAATAATTTTCTCTAGTGACTTAATCCCAACTAATACCCCTGTGGCTTTTAAAGTGAATCTAATACAGTCTAATTTCCCGTAGGAAATGGAATAGTCAGGCTGCAGTTTGTTGGTTCGTTTTAATGGTTTAAGCAAAGAGGTTTCGGCGCATTCTAAGCGTGACCATGAATCTCCAGTTTCTGTTAGCGTTTGAAATACTGATATTTTTGGACAGGATACAGATAGGTGTTGGTTGTGTGTTGGCTTGGATCTCTACATGCCAGTGTGTGGATAGATATATTTATTTATGCAACTGTGCTTTCATATTGCTAGGCCATTCCTTCATTTGCCTTTTGGGGGAGGAGGGAACAAGACAATGCAATATGGCAGTCTCCAAGATACTACTTTATATTAAGGTGTACTTGATATTTGCTAGAATAGTATTGCTCAAATTCTAAAAATAAGCCGCACTATATTGTCTGGAACTTTGTAGTGTGTGGGTGTATGTGTATATGTATATATGTGTGTGTATATATGTAGATGGTAATCACAGAGGGAAGTTTGCACTGTTTTGGAATGTAGTACTAGTATAATAATATGAGTGCTCTCCTACCATACACTCTACCTGTTTAACTTCAATGCTTAAGCTTTAAAATTTATATCTTGTTAAGATAAATAGTTTTTTTTTTCCTGACTTGTAGAACAGTGTGGTCGATGACAATATGAACAGAAGAAGCAGTTAGTGAACTGTAGCTTGCCTCTAAAGACCTATGTAGTTGTTTTGAGCAAAAGCTTTCTGGCAAATAAGTGGGCTGAGTGTGTAGTCTGTAATGTAATGAAAATTACCGGTAAATAGTAAACCAGAGAGACACAAAGCTCTTTTCCCCCTCCCCCTCTTCCCCTGCCCATTATATTGATACCTCTACTAGAAATAATCAGCTCAGCACTTCGAAAACCTTGAATGGTGATTGTAGTCTAATCTGCAGCTCTTCCTGTTC
The DNA here is from genome assembly GCA_007922175.1 of Pelusios castaneus. NCBI lineage: Eukaryota > Metazoa > Chordata > Testudines > Pelomedusidae > Pelusios > Pelusios castaneus. Next base: position 23,704,360 of record ML685766.1, read on the forward strand.
TCAAATTGGGGGTGGGGGGGAGGGGAGTGTTTGATGCTGTGGTTCTGGGCCCTGATCTAAAGGCTATGTACACACGATCAGATTAAAGCGCAACATGGCAATCGCGCTATAAAAAACACGTGACCTTTATTGCAGGATAGCACGTATACACGTCGCTCCTTGTAACACAACAGAATTCTTTGCAATATCGCGGTGTAGCGCAATTAATTCTGGGCACCTATCCCACAGTTCAATTTTCCCTCAATCTGCGCTTGGAATCATGGGATGAAGGAAAGGAACGCAAAGCGCCATGGGTAAAATCTGTTTCCTGCGGTGCACTGTGTACCCCTTGCATCTTTCTCGTTGCCAATAGCAACTCACGCCTATTTTCAACAGTGCAGTGACGCACTACTTGTGAGCAATCACAACTACGACAGCATGGATCCTGCTCTGATCTCCACTGTCGCCTTCAGCATTCTAAATACATCTCGGCTGGTTGCTCAGTATGCAATGAGCTCCGAGTCAGATGAGGATGCTGAGGAGCAGGGGCTGATCGATGCCATGCAGAGCAACAGCACCACGTTGCTCAGCTCCTTCACCGATCATCTGCACACGGTGCAACGCCGTTTCTGGTCGCGAGAGACGAGCACCGAGTGGTGGGATCGCATTGTTATGCAGCTGTGGGATGACAAGCAGTGGGTACAGAACTTTCGAATGCAGAAAGCAACCTTTCTGGAACTGTGTTCAGAGTTGGCCCCTGCCCTGCGACGTAAAGACACCAACATGAGGTCAGCCCTAACCGTGGAGAAGCGTGTTGCGATTGCTGTCTGGAAGATGGCGACTCCTGACTGCTACCGGTCAGTTGCAAACCAGTTTGGAGTCGGGAGGTCCACTGTCGGATTAGCCCTCTCACAAGTCTGCCGAGCCATCAGCCGCGTTCTGCTACGGAGGACGGTGACGTTGGGCAATGTTTGTGAGATTGTGGATGGCTTTGCTGCCATGGGATTCCCTAACTGCGGGGGAGCCATAGACGGCACACACATCCCTATTTTGGCTCCAGACCATCTCGCGACCGAGTACATCAACAGGAAGGGCTACTTCTCCATGGTGATGCAAGCACTCGTGGATCACAAGGGGTGTTTTACGGACATCAATGCTGGGTGGTCGGGAAAGGTGCATGAGCCCCGCATTTTCAGGAAGACTGGACTGTACCGGAAGCTGCGAGGGGGTACCTTCTTCCCAGATCAAAAAATTACTGTGAGGGATGTGGAGATGCCCATAGTCATCCTCGGAGACCCAGCATACCCACTGATGCCATGGCTCATGAAGCCGTACACCGGGAACCTAGATCGCAGCAAGGAGCGGTTCAATTACAGATTGAGCCGCTGCAGAATGACCATGGAGTGTGCCTTCGGCCGTTTAAAAGGGCGCTGGTGATGTTTGTATGGGAGGCTGGACTTGGCGGAGGACAACATCCCTGCTGTGATTGCGTCGTGCTGTGTCCTTCATAACATTTGTGAAAGTAGAGGAAAAAAGTTTTCCCCGGGGTGGGCTATGGAGGCACAGCATACGAACAGCCAGCCACTAGGAGTATTAGGGGGGCCCAAGGAGAAGCTGCTCGCATAAGGGAGGCACTCAGGGACCATTTCAATGATGCCCTCCCCTAGTTAACTTCCAGGACGCATCAGGTGCACCTTATGAGATTTTTAGTGTGTACAAATAAAGGCACTCTTCAAATTATTTGTCACTGTTTTTTATTAAAACCTAAAGGGGGGGGTGTTACAGGTGGGTGTAGCTGCGGGTCTCTAAAAAGTAGCTCTGAGGGGGACTGGATGTTGCAGTGTACCAGGGGGATGGGTGGCTTTCAACGAAGTTCTTTGAAGGACTACGGCGTGTGGGAGGCAGACACGGCTGAACTGTATGGAGTGGAGCCCGTACATTAATCACCTGGGTCTGCAAAGCAATCATGCTCTTGAGCAGTTCTGTTTGCTCCTTCATCACGCTTATCAGTTCGTCCCTGTGTTTCTGCCTCCTCTGTTGGGATTCCTTTCTCCAGGCTCGATTCTCCCTCGCGGATTCCTGTGCTGTTTTCAGGTCCTGAAACCTATCCTCCCTGTTTCTTCGAGCACGCCGCCGAATGTTTCTCATGTGGTCAGCTGGGGTAGACACCGGCTTTGTGAAGGTCGAATCTAAAAAATAATAATAATAATAAAGCTGTTGTTAACACAGAGCCTAGATAACCAATGTAACCATTCCACTGGAAGGTGCAGGGCAGTCAACATCCTATGCTTTGCTGAAGCGGACAAGGTACGTCCTAATAGAAAGCTTACTGGGGGCTAACATTCTGCACAGGGCACGCAGATGGAACCCGATATCTCTCTCCTCAGAGTGCCTCTGCCAGCTAGAATACATATCCTACATGCCACCGGTTGCAAGCCAGGACCGTATGCTGCTGCACTGTGTGCTGCCATGGTTCCCAGGACTGTGCTTTGCAGCTGGCGAGGCAGAGTATCCGTCTTTGGGAGCGTAGACACAAACACTCTCCTATCTAACCTGAGTAGTAGGCTCTGGAGGTACATCGAGGAAACCTTTAGTGACCTAAATACAGATGATTTTTTGACAATCACTGCTTGTGTTGATGCACTTCTAATGAATGCAGAGTAAAGAGCGTGCACAGCGGGGACCGAGACAGCAAGCACCCTCACCCCGGACAATGATATTTTAGCAGGAGCCATAGCTGCACGAAAGAGAAACTTACCGGAACCCCCCTATGCTGCCTCAGAGGACACGCTGCAATTCATGTCTTGGGTGGACATCTCAGCAGGGGTGCAGAAGAGCTCCTGGCTACACGCTGTTGCGCTTTCCTCCAGGTCATCCTCCATCTCTTTCTCCTCATCGATCACGTCCTCATCCTGCTCGGGTCTGGCATTCACTGGATGGATCCACGGGACTCTTTGCAGTGGTTGTGGGGTCCCCACTGAGGATGGCTTCTATCTCTTTATAATACCTGCATGTAGCAGGCACTGATCCAGTACGGCGGTTTGCCTCCTTTGCTCGGTGATAGGTTATTCTTAGCTCCTTCACCTTTGGTTTGCACTGCACAGTGTCTCTATCATACCCTCTCTCTGACATGGCTCGAGAAATTATGCCAAATGTATCAGAATTTCGCCTGCTGCCGCGTAGCTGCGCCTGCACAGCGGACTCTCCCCGGATGCTGATCAGGTCCAGCACCTCTGCCGTGCTCCAAAGGGGTGCGCGTCTTCCACGACGGGCCGCCATTGCTACTGATGATCTGAGCTGCACTCCACTCCACGAGGAAGAGAACAGGAAGTGAAACAGATGAGAAATTCGAAAATCCCGGGAATCTGATCAGGGCAGGGACTGTTTCGTCACGGCCACAGAGCGGGCGGGGGAAGACCAGAGAGGACGACTTTGGAATGCTGGGACAGTTCCGGAGGCCAATCATTGCGCGGCAAGCGTACACATGAGTGGAAAGGTGCAACAGCTGTTCCGCGTTAACTGCTACCACCCTCGTCGAGGTGGTTTTTGTATTGCGCTACAACAAGGCAGTTAACGCGCAACAGCCCTATTGCGCGTGTGTACGCTGTTGTTGATATCGCGCGATAATGATTGTTACTGCGCGATAAAGTGATCGTGTGTACAAGGCCTAAGAAAGGTTTAAGCATGTGTTTAAGTTTACATGCTTGTTTATTGTGTGTACATCTTTTAGGATCTGGGCCTAAGAAACTGGTATTGTCGTCTCCTTCTTTTGGGACAGATAAAGTGGTGTGTGCCTTGTGTTGCCACTGATGCTTGGATTCTACAGCAAAGAAGTGAGAACTGTTTGTCTAAGTGAATAATTGGGGAAAAAAATCATTGCTTTTCTAAAAAGTCTCTATATCAAAGAAACAGTAATAGACAAAACACTTCCCCTCCACCTCCCTTGCAGTTCACTTTTCAGATACACAGAGTAAATTGTTTAAGACAGATCTTGAACTTTTTCCTTGTATATTCTTGAGTGGCTAGAAAATCTTTTTTTTTAATAAAAGGAGACTATCAACTTGAGATATGGCTAACTTTAAAATAACTATAGATATTTTTTCTGCCCCTGAAGTCCTCTCACCAAGATATTTGCTTTTACATTCACCTTTTCTGTTTACAAAAATACTCTTCTGCTGTGTGTAAGATCTGCTCGAAGAGGTAACTGCTTGACATTGACTAGATACTACTAAGTGCTTTCAGGTACACAAAGGAAACAAACAAAATGGAGAAATAGTTCCCCTATTTTATTTATAGCAATCATGTATTTTTTTTAAGTCTGAAAATTGTTTAAGCCCCTTAGTGATAATAGCACTGGGAGGGAGGGGGTTGTTTTTGGAGGGGTTTTGAGATTGCATTTTATCATTAATTCCTGAGTCCTTCAATGAGATCCTGCAAATTCCTTGTTCCTCCATGTGAACACAAGAGATCACTTGGCTGCAAAATCTGGGTTTAAATTAATGACATTTTAAGGGCTCCCTGACGATTCAAAAATCAAAAAGGTGTGGGATATGAAACCGGATTTTATTGTGTAAAGTCACTTTCCAAACTGAACTTGAGTAAAATAAACATGTACCTTGTTTTATATAGTTCTTTACATGTTCAAAAAAACTTATTTTTTGTTAAGTATATCTCACACTAGAGGCATGCAGTCCTATTTTATGGAATAATTTCTACGTTAACTGAAACCAGTCAGAGCCATCCATCCTTGTATACGTAAATTAAGATTGCTGGAAACCTTAAGTGTGTATGTTTAATTTTTATTTATTTATTTATTTATTATTGAACTGGTTGCAATTCTGAGGTACTTGTATGGTTTGATGGGTTTTTCCTTTGACATTTTTGTCATGTGAAAAAATCATGTCGTAATGAGCGTCTTGTGTTACACAGGCCAGCTTGAGCTCCTCAATAGATAAACTCATCAGCATTTTTGTTACATTGAAGGGTAATGCATAATTTTGAAACTGTGTTGGCCCTGTGGGGTATGGGTTGGATCATCTAGGCATTGCTCTCTAAATCAATTCCCTGCCACCATGGGAGCCCCCAGGCATTGGTGCACCTCAGGTCTTCCTGTTCTCTGCCTGTAGCACATAAATTTGTTTTTTGGGGTTTATAGTGGTCTAATAGTGATTGCTGGGCTTACTGCAGGGGTGAGTGGCAAGGTTTCCTAGCCTCTCATGTATAGAATGTCAGATGTGATTATCAAGTGCCTTTCTGTTCTTAAACTTTGATTCTATTATATAAATTTTTGACAATTCATGGTGATGTTGCTTTTCTTTTAAATTGGGTATATTATGATTATTCAGTTACTAAAATAATTTAAGTAGAACTTGAAATACAAAAATATCAAATTTAATGAGTCATTTGTGCATTTTGTAGTTATTTAGTCACAGAATCTCTTTGGTCTCCATTTCCACTTCATTAATAGAGAATTGAAGGCTATGGGTTCTAAGGGCTAACCAAAAACAAAAAGTTGCACTAAAATAATAGTGTAATTACCTCTTTGGGGGTGTGTGTGTGTGTGTGTGTGTTTGTGTTTAAAAAAGAGATTTAAATCAATTCATTTAATCAGGCAGGAAATGGTGATTTAAATAATTGCTTTTAATCTGGTAGTTGAACTTTCTAGCTGTTTTCCTAAGAAAATTAATTCTCATTGGTCAGTATATCCATTAATAAATGCTGATTAATAACCAATAGAGCCTTTACAATAAATATGGTGGTACTTGCTTATTTTCTAGGAGAATACATGATATCTATACACATTCTTTAAGCAATTATATAGTTTAAAATTGATTATCTGAACAAATCTTACTCTTTTAGAAAATGGTAACTGGTGCATTCCATGTTTACAAGGCAATGATTTTTTTTACAAGTGTTTGTCGAGCTGGGTTTGAATTCAAATGTCCATCCAATTTAAAAATGTACAAAAAGCAGCATTTTAAAGTTTTAATTTTTTTATTTCAGTGAAACTACCAGAGATGCACTGGATAGATAGGAGAACAAAGTTGATCAAAACAAAGTTTGTATTTAAAACTGATTTGATTAAGCAGAAGTATTTAATTTGATATTGAACTGATGGGTTGTTTCTGGTCACCATTGTGCTGGGTTCCCAAAGGTACTGAAGTACCGAAAGATACAGGTAGATGCCAAGTGGGATGTTCAGAAATGTTTAAATACTTTTGCTGCCTAGCTCTTGTGGAAATCAGTGAGAGTTAGCTGCCGAATTTTTTGGGCACGTAAATATCTTTTTAAACAGGGGTGGATAAAATTGGCTCACAGCTAGGTGCCAGCAATTTTACTATGGTCTCAAAAGGGAGCTCCTCCATTACATTTCTGCAGTGGAGCTAGGCAACAGGCTACTAAAACTGGTTGCCATGGTGACCAGAAACATTGATTTGTTGAGGCCTGTTTTAAAATCTCATGGACTTGAGAGACAGAAGGGACCTTAATGATCATCTAGTCTGATTTTCTTCATATTGCAGGCCATAGAACCTCACCCGCCCATAACTTCTAGCTACATTATTGAAGTCTTCAAACTTGATTTAAAAATATTAGGTTACAGAGAATCCTCCACTGAGGCCTGTTCTGCACTACAAAATTAGGTTGGTATAACTACATCGCTCAGGACAGAGAAAAAAAAATCCACACTCCTGACCGACACAGTTAAAACAACCTGATCCCCAGTGTACCCAGCTGTAGGTAGACTGGAGAATTCTCCTGTTGGCCTAGCTACTGTCTTAGGAAGTTCAATGACTTAATGCTGATGGGGGAATAGGATTGCCAGTTTCGGTTTGACATATTTTTGGAGGCTTCATCACATGACGCAGTCTTTAATTAAAGATTAATCTTTAATTCCTGGAGTCTCCAGAACAATCCTCTGGTGCTGGCAACTCTAACAGGGAAACCCCTTCCATCAGCAGAAGTAGCAGCTGTGTAGGCAAGCTGTTACTCTATTTCCAACCAGAAAGTGACCTGGCCCATGCTTTAGCGCTGAGGTGTCAAACATGCAGCACTCGATCCGCTCTGTTGCAGCCTGTACTTGTTCAGTCCCAGGGGGTGGGACTGGCTGGTGTGCGGCTGCTGTGCTCTGCGGCCAGCCAACCGACCTACAGCACTGTCTTGTGGGGTGCCTTGGGGGTGAGTGGTGTTGTCTGGCTGGGCCAGGCCTGGAGTGAGCGACACCAGCGCCGTGCAGCCTAGGGCCCCACTGAGGCAGAGCAGAGAGGTGCCAGTCTGGCCTGGGGCCCAGGGTGAGTGGCGGTTCAGGCCTTGGAAGAGCGGAGGCAAGAGTGGTTATTTTTATAAGCATGTGAGGTTTGTTTTTTCTTATATCAGTTTGTGGCCTGCCAGACTGAGTTGCTAACAGAAATGGCTTCCAATGCTAAATGACTTTGACACCTCTACTGTAGTGGAAGGTGAAAACACCCTGGGATCGCTGCCCATCTGATCTAGGAGAACATTCCTTCTTGACTCCAAATATGGCAATTGTTTAGACCCTGGCTAGCTTGAATAGTAATTCTTATCATTTCCCATCCATATTTTTATTCATGTATTGGAAGAGGAAAACAAGCTTCCCTTTTCAACTCTGAATTCATTCCTCAGCTTTGAAGAATGAAGAAAACATTTTCTTTGCACCTAATTAGCTAAACTGAGACCAAATAATAAAAGAAAACGCTTTCAGTTTCTGTTGTGCAGAAAAGCTATTACATCTGGGAGAAAAAAGCCTTGTAAATACCAGTATTTATTCAGTGAAAAAGACTGAAAATAAAATACTTATTTAATGTACTGACATTGTGATATCTCTATAAAGCGTAAATTACCCTCAGTAGTTAAAGATGTTCCCCTGCAGTCTTCTCCCCATTTGTATGTAACTAAAAAGAAGCACTCCTTAACTCATTACAGTTTGGATGGAGGATTATAGATACAGAAAGTTTTCATTGAATAATTAAATTAAATTCAGACCTTTAACATAGATTGTCATAATTTCAAATTACATTTTTACAGATTTTTAAAGAGAAAATACTAAACATTAAGCTATTTTTTTAAATTTAAAAGATTTGGTTTTAAAATCTGTAATTGTCCACCCTCTTATTCAGTGCAAACGTAGGTGTTGACTTTCATCATTAAGCGAGATGTTGTCTCCTCTTGTACTCGCCTGTTTAAACACCTCTTTGACGATATTGTTGTGCTTAGTGTATGCTTCTGTACTACTAAATAGTAATAGTTCATGCTGTTACTGGATTAATTGGAAGCATCATGTCTGATTTTCTGTGGAATATCAGTTGCACACTGCATGTTGTGTCACTAGACCAATTATTATTGTTGTGTGCTGATAGATGCAAGAGCCATTGTATGCAGGCAATTTATAGTTAGGCCTGAATGTACAAGTGTCAGGAACAGAATTTCTTAGGCTTGTCAGCTAAAGGTCAATTATGTGTTTCACTGTCCTATTAAAGCAAGTGATTCCTAAAACAGCCACATCTTTTTGACATCTTACCAAATGTTATGCTTTTTAGGACATTATGCTAAGTGCTGTACAAACAAAGGAGAAGGAGTGGGCATAGTCCTTGTCCTGAATATCTCACAGCCTAACTGGAAAAGACACATAAGGGATTTTTAAAAAGCCAATAAGCAGTGTGCTCAGGGACCGTGACGGATGCACATGATTTCAGTTTCTTCTTAATTAATTATTTAAGCTACTCAAACTAATCCTTGATATAATCATTGTTAGTTTCTCTTTTGCTTTTGACCACTGATTACTTGTACTCAACCCTTGCCTATTTAACCCATTTCCAATTAAGTTGCCCGTTTTTCTTTTTAAAAAAATGTTTTAACCTTATATTTAAAAAAGTTTTAAAGTTTTTACCTTTACTGCCTACTTCCACATGCATTAGCTTTTGTAGAATGTGTATCTGCTCTGAAGAGAGACCCTACTCATAGTATGCTGTGGTTTCAGACTTCTACACAGTAACTTCCTAAAAATGCCAAAATAGACATTTGATGGAATTTTGTTTGCATGAGAATCTGATGGACTACTGCATTGCTTTTTGGTAGCTTTCAGTGTAAAATGAGTTGAAAATATTTAAGGGGGAGATTGGAGAACTAAGGTTAAGTTTTACATGAAGCTTACAAGTTATAGGAAAATGGTTTGGGAGAAGAGCTCTGATTTTTTTTTTTTTTAATAAAGAACTTTAAAAACTTTCCCCAATATAATAGAGGTTGTCTTGTAAGTACTTCAGTTATGCATGTAACTTTTTCTTCTAGATTTGCCAAAATCATTGTAGTAATAATATTCCATAGCGCCTTTTTTATTCTAACATCACACTTCATAAATTAAACTGTATAACAATTTTGAGAGGGCTTTACAGAAATATATCGTACAACTTATAGACATAAATTGATAGGAAAGGAAAGGAAAAGAATTACCAATGAGATTTCAGGGCAATTCCCTGGTGAGAAACCTAGCACCCTCACCAGCTTGTGAGAAAGGGGAAGTGCTGAAACTTTTACTAGAGTGCTTTTCATAGTTTCTTATCAGCCTCTGATGCTTAGTTGCCTGATTTAAACTTTGACATTTGGCTGGTGTAAGGAAGAAATAATTATCTTCTCCTTAATCTTCAGAGCCTCCTGACTGCAATGACAGAGTATCTTTTCCTTAGACTTCTGCTCAATCTTATTTATTTTGATGGTATACACCTGTGAATATGCAATCATTTTTGTCTGCCTCTGCTGCAGATCATTGCTTTCCCAAGCAGCAGAATGACATTTGAAATGCTGTCCCTAAGATTTTGAGTAGCAGTGATGGGACTTGCCAGTTTCGTCAACTTCCTTCTGTTGATGCTTAGGAAGTTCTAAGCAGAAGCAGCAGAGGCACTGGAGCTCTCTGTAGTCAGCTGCAGTTAGCATTGCATCATTTAACATTTAGAAAGCTTGATTTCCGCCTCTAAAGAAATGTGTTTTTTAAAAGAAAGCAACTGCAGAAATTTGTCACTTTTCACATGATGAATGTACTTTTCAAGGTCATACATATTGACTCTATTTTATACATGAGTAAATTGAGGCACAGAATAGATGTTGCTAACCAAGATCACATTGCAGGTGGTGACAGGTCAGGAATAGAATTCTAAATCTCAATCCTTTTCTAACCATAAGAGATGTAGGGTTCTGTATTAGGGAAAGAATGTACTTCACTAACACTTTTTTTAAAATAAAGCAAACAGTAATCCCTCTTTGCATAGTGTAATAATCCTCTTTTGCAACAAATAGTTTTCAGTTGCTTGATTTTTTTTTTTTATAAGACACTGTAGATAGAAATGCTGAAATATGTCATTTGAAAGAACAGTAAGGTGTGTGGGACAGTGTATCTTTAATTCCACAGACAGAGAGTCTGTCAGTCACAAGCTTGTTTTGTTTTATGACCTTTAATTGTTTGCAGCATTTAGAGATTGCACATTTTACTGGCCAAAGGAAATTGTTAGAAAAAAATTATTTCTTAAGCCAGCAACAGGCTTAGCCTTCATCCAAAAAACAAATAAAAAACCACTGTATAGTGAAGGGTGAAATGTATAAGGATATTGCAAAGCAAGTTGATCAGCAATGATTTATATTATTCTTTTAACATTGCACACTTACATGTTAAAATCCTTTTTTGCTGCTTCTGCACACAAGACAAAGTTAAAAGGTCAGGGAATTAAGATACTTTACTTTTTTCTTAATAAAGTTGAGCATAGATAATTCAATGTATGAAGCTTTGAAGGATGGGGTCAGAACTGACAGACAGTATTAAATATATTTTCAGTTCTTTTTGTATTTGCCTGTGTGATGTTTAGTTTTCGCAGGCAAACCATCAAAAGACAAAGACCCCTGTCTTAGAATAATATAGTAATAGTCATTTTGAGGAAAAATTTGATGAATCACTGCATTGCAATTTTTCATGTTCTGAAGTACCTGTATTTAAAATAGATAATCAACATAAGTAGTTTTAATGTTGATCAGTTACAAAAAATCCGGTTCTGGATAGAGACTTTCTAAAAATCCTGTCTTCATTTTTGTATGCTCTTTTCTTAAAAAAAAATTCTAAGTTTATTTCTCTTACCTGGCTCATGTTTTATAATTTTCATGAGGGAATATGAAACTGATTTATACATAATGTTTAAATGCACAAAGTAAATACGTTTGTGGAGAAAATAGGCTGTATTTTGGTAACTTCTTTCAGTTCTAGTTGTATCAGGTTTTTAATTGCAATTTACAGAAGATATGAAACTTTCAAACACGTGGTGGGCGCGATTAAGTTGATAGTGTCCCTTTTAAGAAGGAAACAGCTCTTCTGAGAAACAAATTCAAGATCATCGTGTAACTGGCCTCTTGAAATGGTGAGGAAGCAAAACATTCCATTCATGGTATGGTTTAATACACACAGTGGAGATAAGCAACAAGCTTGGAAATATTTGCTATAACAATCTGGTAATAAATAAGAACAGTGCTTTCTGTGCATAGTATTTCTATTGTAACCTTCAAAGGAAAATCTTTGGTTACCGATGCAATGTATTCCATATTTCATTTGTCACATTTTGATAGATAGGCTAATAAGGCTTTTCCAAGAGGAAGAATGAAGTCTGTAATACATTGCAAAAGGCATAGACCATTGATTATTGTCCTTTTGAGGAAGCATAACTGAATGCAAAGCAAGTTGCTTTTTTTTATTCTTCTTTAAAAGGTGGCATGAGTTTTGCACATGGTGTTCAACAACTGTGCTGCAACATAACTCTTCGAATTATGAAGACCAAGTCATTCTATAGACTTGTCTTCACCGACGGCAACAAATTCGCCTCTGTCAGTTCAAACTTCCTGGTTCAATTGAGGGGTCTGTGAAGACCCCCTCAGTAAATCAGGAAGCTGATGTATTAACACCACTTCAATAACTAGGGTAGCCCTCTCCCTTGACTGAGTGCAGTGGACCAGCAGGGTGTTAAGCAGATGAACTCAGATATGCAAGTTATTTTAAGTATCCTGGCTATCTCCATTTGACTTCTTCCAAAAAGAGCAGGCACTGTAGACCTGCCCTCTGACCTTAGAAGCGAGATTAGAGTAGACTTCAATGGAATTTGGAGTTGGAATGCAGTAGCTTTACAGTGTAAGGGCTTTTTGTATATTTGCTCATTTATTGTTTAAAAAAGGGTCAATAACGAGAAGAAATGGTGCAGTGTGGCATTAAGATACTTGCAACGTGCAGTAGATTTTGCAACAAGAGTGTTGACAGAATAGACTACAAAATGTTCTAGATCACAGTCCTACTTATCAGAGGTGTAAACTTCAAAAATCCATTAAATCAAGTCAGAGTGAAGTTGATTCTCCCACTCCCCCCAAATGTTTGACATCTGTGCTACTAAATTCAGGTGTGTGCTGTTGTGTCTGATGGGAAACAATGAACCTACTTTAGGCTTGTCGTTTCTTGTCCCATTTAAAAATGGGATACACTTGGCTACTACTATTGTTTTACGTTCTTGCGATGTTCTTGGCATTACAGACGGCAAATGGCAGTATTTTCTTCAGTATCCCCCTTTACCCTCAAGTGTATAAAGTGTTCATTTATTTCAGTATTGTGCTGGTCAGTTCAGGCTTCTGAGTATCATGTTGATAAATTTGGCTTTCTCTATTGTTTTGTGTGATATTTCTTTAATTTGCCCTCCTTTTCTCTTTCCTGGTGGTGTCTGTATGACTTCCACGACACGTGATGTTGGCTGCATCCTTAAAGTGTCCATTAAATATGCCGGTCAATATGTCTTAACATATTTGATGCTTTGAACTGGTTTGCTCTAGTTGCCAGTTCTGATGTTGTAAGAAACATTTTTCAATGGACTCTGAATGCCTTCCCCAGTTATTTATTTTGGCAGAAGTTAATATTATCCATTTCTGTTGTGGACTTCTGTGGTTCTGCTCCATAAAGGAGAACAGACATGATGCCAGTATTAATTTTGTGTCAGTGATGATCATGTTACTTTTCAAAAAATTTTCAAATGTATGGAAGTTGTTCACTGCTTTTGATGATTGTTGTTTGCTATGTATCATGGTATCACCATCACCACGCATCTCACTGCTTAGATAGGTAAAATGACTGACTTCTTCTAGGGTATCTTTGTTCTCTCTGATAGTTGCTTTTGGGACATCAATAGACATATTTTTGTTTTCCCTTGTTGATGAACAAACCAACTTGTTTTGCTTTGTCTCTTCTTCCATTAAGCAATTTGTTGAGCTAAGCAGGACAATGTCACTAGCAAAAATAAGGTCATCCAATTGTGCTTTATCATTTGTCCCTAAAATTCCCTGGTTAAAATTCCTCTGGCTACTTTCCTCATGATTATAGTCAATTCACAGTGCAAGCAATAGTGGACACATAATATACCTTTTTGGTAATCAACCTGGTTTGCAGTGACGACTTGATGTTGCCATCTGACTGCACTTTACTCATTGATACGAATTCTTGAATATTTATGCTGCTATTGCATAATTCTCCAAACAATTCAGTGTGATGTCTATCAAAAGCCTTCTGAAAATCTATATAATTTATCCCAAAAAGTGCTTGCTGCTCCATACTTTGTTCTATAGCATGTCTAAGGATAACAGTATTGTCTGCTTGTGATCTCAGTGGTCTAAATCCTACTTGTTCCCCCCTAAGATGAAGGTCTGTTTTGTTTCTTGATACATTTCAGGTTGATGTTGTACGTGTGTTTCCCAGACACTGACAATAATATGATTCCTCTACAGTTATTGCGAGTGATAAGGTCATCTTTCTTTGGCAATTTTACTATAAGGCCTCTTTTTCCACTGTGTTGAGTTCTTTTCTCCATTCCCTATTTGATCCAAAAACCACACAATCTGGAGGGCTATTTTGTCACTCGGTTTAAGCATTTATCCAGTAATGTTACCTTCTCCAGCTGCTATTCCATCTCTAAATCTACTGAAGGCTTTTTAAAACTTCTTCCACTGCAATATCTCTTAAATTTAATGTAAACTCTAGTTGGTAGAACATCTTCACATATCTTTAGTGGTTCACTTGACTTGGCCTTTTAAAAGAACCTTAAAATAGTCTGCCCATCTTTTTTTGTTCTTCTATACTGAGTCTTTCCATTTTCATCTTTAACAGGGCCTCCAGTACTGATAAAATTTGTTTGCTGTTATCTGTTGGTTTTATAACAAGTTAGTAAGGGCACCTCTTCAGTTTGCATCTTCATCTTTGTGGTATTTTCTATGAGTATATGCCTTTTTATCGCTTCTAGAACTCCTTTTTATCTCTTTGTCCTAGACTCTGTTCTGCTTGCAACTTCACATCTTAGCATTCGTGAGTTTTTGCTTTATACTTTTCACTGCTGCCTATGTAGCATTGTTAATCCATTCTTTGCTTTTAGATTTCACTCTTACTAGAACTGTGAATGGTCTAAATAGCGCCCTGATTTCCCACAGGCTATCAGGGTCTTGGCTTTCTTCAGTTAACTCCATAAGAATGTTGAAGCTGTTCTTAAGTTACGCTGAAAAGCACTTCTTGTGTTTGGATCTTTTAAAGGTGCACTGTCAATGGTTGATCTTCTTTTAACTTTCTTCATCCTCTTTAACTTCATCTTCAGTTTAGTGAAGGTTTTATAGTCATTGTCCACATCAGGTACTCCAGGAAGGGGGATAGTAGACATGAAGGTGGCAAAGCAATCCTAATGTTGAATGAAGCTGAGCAGGTGCACTGACTGAGTGGGAATCAGTTAAAGAATGATCGGAGCTCGCTTTCAGACTAGTTTGATTTCAAACTCAGTCAGAGGTCGCTATGCACCAACAAACAAAAAGTCAGATGAGGAAAAAGATGCTTTTTATGATTTGTTACAGGATACATTAACCAAGGACTTAAAATATGTCATAGTTACTAAGTGATCTTTAACTCAAAGATTGGAAGTAAAATGATGGGTGAACTACCTAGTGATAACGTGGAACAGTATTTCCTCCATAAAGAAATCCATAGAGTGACATGGAAATCCCCAGATGGTCCTACAAGTACATGTAATGCCATACTGAACATGACAAGCAGTGACTGAGTTTCATTTCTTCAATATTCAAGTGCTGTAACACTGCCTAAATTGTACCCTGAGATAATAGTTTTGCATTTGATCTTTTATTTCTTTGTAACCAATTCTGACTTTTGTACGTCATTACTTGTAATCACCTAAAATCTATCTTTCTGTACTTAACAAATTGGTTTTATTTTATCTAAACCAATGTCTGCTTGGGTTGAAATGTTTGGAAGCTCCATTTAAGATAGCAGGGTTTGTGCATAACCTTTTCTATTCAAGAAGTGACAGATTTTCTATGAGCTTGTCCTGCACAGAAGAAGAGAGAGGGGCAGTACAAGATGCACATTTCTGGGGACAGTTCTTGAAATTTTCTGGTGTCATTCTGTAATATTATTTAGGAGTGGCTGAACAGAAGCACTCATAATTCTGCTGGTTGTGACTTTCGCGTGCTAGAGACTGTACATAAACAGACCAAGAGTAGTTCTCTCATTGTTAAAGGCACATCAGTTGGAGAGTTGAGAGGACACAGCTGTGCAACTCATCTGGATTGTACCGTAGGGAATGTCCGCTCCCTCCTCAGAGTACTAGTGCAGGGCTCAGCAACCAAAATGATAAGAAGAGCCATTTAAAAAAAATTCCTTCAATAACCAAGTGTTTTGAGAGCCACAGTGGGTGTAGCCTCCTAATGGGGGGAACTGGAAGCTGAGCCAGGGTGCCTGACACAGGGTCCCCTGGTGGGGGGTGAGGGAGACTTGGAACCTGGAGTGGTCCTCTTGCAGGGTCCCACTGTGGCATGGGGAGCTTGGAGCCTGGCGCAGGCTGCCCACAGGGTCCCTGGGTGGCAGGGGTGGCTAGGAGTGGGCTGCCTGCCGGGTTTTCTGCTGGTGGTGGTGGACTTGGAGCCCAGAGCCACAAGGGGGAAGCCAAAGAGCTACATGCGATTCCGGAGTTGCAGGTTGCAAACCCCTGTGCTAGTGCAACCTCTCCCCCAAAATGTAACTGCATTCATGCTCCTCCTGAACTTTGACGTGAATCACTGTTGTGGTAATCAGATCTGCAGCTCCAACACAAGTTCACTTGCTCCTGCTGAGTGATGCTTGTCCAGCTGCATGGTCAGCTTCAATAGGAAGTAGGATGAGCCCTCTGTTGTAGGGGAGGCCACCATGCTGCTGAATGGCTCTTGCACAAGGAAGGCCAACGCATCCTGCTCCATGACTCATCAGCTTGGCAGCGGTTCTCAACCACTGTGTCGGGATGCATTACTGTATCTCCACACAACGGTAAGTGCATTGCAGAAAGCTGTCCGCCACTCACCAGAGTTGGAGTATGGCAACAGCTTACCAGTAGGGGAGCTGGATTCAGAAGCAGGGGTAGGGGGGAAGGCTGGATTTGGCTTGGGGCTGGGCTGGTGTGTCCTGTAGGATTGCAAGGGAGGTTGTGCTGCTGCCATTTGCCCCCAGTGGATTTTTTAAATTTATTTCAGTGCATCAGCTGAAATGGATATTTACCTTTGTCAGTTTAAATTGAATCCTGCTAAATATACTTATTGCACAGATAACTTGTGGAAGTAGCTGACATTTCTGCAGCTATTAACTGGTCACACTCTTGCGTTGTCTATTGAAAATCCCCATTGTAGTTACCCTGTAGACTCATCAACTGGAATAATTTTGGTGCACATAGACCTGTTCGTCTTCCTTTGCTTTAACACCCTAGCCAAATCATTAATAAAATGTGTGTGCAAGTGAATCTGGAAAATGGTTGAGGCAGCCATGTAGAATTTAGTCACTTGAGTTTTGTTTTGCAAAACTAAAATTGAGGCTGTTATGGATGTGGATTGTACTTTATCTGACTCACCATAGCTGAAGGGGAGCAACAGTAAATACAAAGTTTTGGCCCTCTTCTTGTTGACTAGCTCCCCCGCCCTCTCTATCCGCTCTCCCACCCCCACCCAAAACCAATAAAACTTAAAAACAATGGTTGCTGTTTTGCATTATTTCCTTTCTCTGAAAGATCTTACCTAGCACATCTTTTTAGTTAAGTTAAAATTAATCAGTCTGGTTTTCAGTGCTTTTAAATAGGAGCTGAATATTGTTCAATCCGTTCTGAATTAATGAAGCTATGAATGTAGCAATTACCCTTGTGGTGTGCTAAGGCCTTTCATAGCTCAAATGGTGTGTCAGTAGTTCTGTGAGTGCTATAAACTCTAGATTTTGCCTGCTTCTTCATAATGCAGTCTTCTAGCTCGTTGTCCAACCAGGTGATGGTGAGGGGAGGAGGATTGTTTTGTTTCAAGCAAACAGAAACATTTGCTGGTAGGAGTCAGTGACCATTTAGGCAGTTGTAGTTTTTACAAGATTTAAAGTTGGTGTACAGTACTGTAGCTTGGTGATGAGCAGATCTAACTTTTATACACTTCTTTTTAGAAGATAACTGAAGTAAATGGAAATGTTGATTAAAATTAATTATTTAGATGAAAATTTTAATCAACGTTTCCATTTACTTCAGATGTCTTTTAAAGAAAAGTGCATTTTTGTTGGTTGATCTTTATAACGATTAAACATGTTGCTATACATCTAAATAGTCTTTACACTAGATTTCATATCTTTTTGTTACCGAGGAGCATACTTTATAACATGCAATTATATCATATTTTCAGCCTGTTATTAATTGTATGTCTATAGGGTGTTAGAAAATGGTGAATGATATATTGCTTATTCCTTGGCCTAGATAATTAACGTTTTGCTCATGATGTGTCAAACGTCATTAGGATGGTAACAGAATTCATTAAACACATGAAACAGTGCACAAAATTTATTTTTATTAAACAAAACAAGCCTGTAATATAGCATGTGACCTACTGCACAATATTTATTAAGTGTGACCTCAACACTTTAATGTTTTTCCCCTGATTGTTTGTTTATAGAGAAAAGCAGCCTTTACTTAAATTTTTTGATAGAGGCTCTTCAGTTCAGCATGTTTTTAGAGATTATAGTATGTTTAGACCTTAACATATATTTTGTTAAATTCAGATTTCATTGTAAATATATTGATTTTTTTTTTAAAATAAAAATGTAATTAACCAAACAAAATTGTTTCAATAAAATATCTAATTTTATTTTTTCAAGCCCCCCTTACCCTCTCCCAACAGCCCCCAATTCACCATCGGTTTTTATCTACCCTAGTGTGAGAGAGTACTGATGTCTTTCTTCTTCACCTCCCTTTCCTACAACAGCAATTCTCAACCACTGTGTCGGGACACAAAGGTGTGTCATGAGGATCTGGGAGGTGTGTCACAGAAAATTGGCTACTCAGCGGAGCCAGCCTGGGGCTCCTGCCACTCGCCGCTCTCTGCTGCCCTCAACAGCCTGCTCCTGCTGCACAACACAGGCAGCAGCCAGAGCCAGATGAGTAAAGGGACTTAGGAGCTGCAACCCAGAGATCCTGGGCTGGGGAGACACATCACCTGCCCCACAAAAATAAACCCAGGGCACCAGCCTGCGCTGCCTTGGCTCTGACCCTACCCAGGTCCCGGAGTGCTGCATCCTCCTGAGCACCGCAGCCTCCCAAGAGCTCCCAACCCAAACTGTAATGTGTCACCCCGGGGAGCGTCATCTGTCAGGTGTGTCACAATGGGAAAAAGGTTGAGAACCACTGCCCTACAACATGTAGCCCCTCTGCCAACACTTCCAGCTCATAGTCTCCTTGCCGTACCATTAAGCCATGAATTAGCATTGTAGTGTAGAGGACATTAACATGTAATATGTTGATTGTTGTCTCCTGCTGTCCGCTATTGTGTACGCATTCTGTACGCATCATTGTGTACGAAAAGTACGCTTACTTTTCGGTCCTCTTTTTTCTTTGACTATTCCAGGGGTCTGTTGCTGCCATTGTCGGTAGCTTTTCCAAGCAGTAAAAGGGTTAAACAGGGAAGTTTCTTGTTGGTTTCAGTGATACCCAGTGGCAGACATATTTATTAATTTCATTTTGTTTATAGATTTAGGAAAAATCTGAGCAGCTGCAGAGGCCACATTCTCCTTAGGAAAGGACAAAAGGGATTCTCTTTGTGGGGTTCCCCCCTTACACTGCCTTTTATATTATTGTTTTGATTATATATTAGAGTACAAACCTCATCCAGTTACTGTAGGTTTTGTTTTCAGAATGTAAAGGCCATAAATCCTCAATGCCAACATCTTGGGTCTTTCCAATTCTGCTATAGTAATTTCAACACATATAAACTCTCTTTAAAATCTGCACCAAATTTCTTTCTGGGGCTTCCCATTAAAACTTCTACAGCCTTTAGCCTTGGCAAATCTTCCACTGGGCCTTGTTTTCCAGTGTGATTACCCTGTTTGGTTAATATAGCACACATACCTTTACAGACTAAGGTCCATTTGAAAGGTTAGCTGGCAAACCTAAAGTTTCTCGATGGGCTCTGGGGCTTTTATAAACTTATTTAATAAGTCAAATTCCAAAGGGGTAGCCGTGTTAGTCTTCAAAGCGTCTGACGAAGTGGGATTTTCTCCCACGAAAGTTCATGCGATAATAAATCTGTTAGTCTTTAAAAGTGCCACAGGACTCTGTTGTCTTATTAATAAGACAATTATACAGCGTCATAAAATCATTTGAGTCATCTGTGGTGGTGTTGTCTGAATTGGGGTGATCATTAGTAATATTATGGATATCAATATTGCAAAATTTCAGTAATGTATAGAAGTGGTTTTCAAACCACAGGTCGGGACCCAGTACTGGGTCGCAGACCTTCAGGTAATGGGTCGTGGCGCTCCTGCTGCCACCGCTGAAAGACTGGCATGCATTGCTCAAAGATGTAATTTCGTTGGGTCGCAGGCATAAAAGGTTTTTTTCAACTGGTTCCCGAGGAAAAAAGTTTGAAAACCGCTGATGTATAGGCTATGCCATGCAAGGTCCTGATGGAAAAGTCGTCATTCACTAAGACTGATAAACACATTTATATGTGTATGTGAATTTTGCATTATAAACTCTAACTATCTATTCTATGAGATACTTGTATTTCAACTTGTGTTGTGTTTCTGGGTGACACCCCAGGCAGGATGGCAGCAGCACTAAGCCTGCTTAATGGCCCATCAAGAGAACTCAAAGGTACTGTGAATCTAGTGAAAGAACCCAGGAGCTACACCTTATGATGAATAACTTGGACATCAGAGTCTTGCGGCACTTTTAAAGACTAACAGATTTATTAATCGCATGAGCTTTCGTGGGAGAAAATCCCACTTCGTCAGACGCTTTGAAGACTAACACGGCTACCCCTTTGGAATTTGACTTATTAAATAAGTTTATAAGTCAAATTCCAAAGGGGTAGCCGTGTTAGTCTTCAAAGCGTCTGACGAAGTGGGATTTTCTCCCACGAAAGCTCATGCGATTAATAAATCTGTTAGTCTTTAAAAGTGCCGCAAGACTCTGTTGTCTTTCTACAATAGACTAACACGGCTACCCCTTTGGAATTTGACAACTTGGACATGTAAGACTGTGCCAAGGGACTCTGTCACATGCCACATTCTTGTGGTTGTGTTTGGTGCAAGCCACATGTCAAAGGAACAAAAAAAGCAGCTGCACAATCTGCATCTTGTCTTCATTCCTAATTCTTCCCTCTGGAACAAAGGACTGAGACCTAGCCAGGTACTGGAAGTACTCCAGAGGAACTGTACAAGCCTGTAAAATCCACAGTGTTGCTGAGAATCTCATATATACATAGAGTTTAAAGTCCTTTATATCTGATTTGCTTTGACCATTTAACACCTCTCTTATTTGTTCTTTTTTCCTCTTCTAATAAACCTTTAGTTTTAGTTACTAAAAGATTGGCTGTCAGTGTGATATTTTGGGTAAGCTCCAAGCATATATTGACTTGGTAGTGTAGCTGATCTTTTGTCAATAAGCAGAACATTTTTGGTAAAGGAAATAGTTTTAATAATCGGGGACCAGAGATTCAAATGCAATGAAAGGGGCTATGCAACTTCTGGTTTTCAGCTTCTTGATAACTAGTGTGAATGATCAGAAGCACTGCTTGTGACTGGTTGGTGAATCTGACTGCAGTGTTAGCCATCAAATTTATGAAAACCTGCTCTCCTGTTGCAGCCTGCCCTGACCTTGACACTTTCAAGTGGGCTACTCTAGGCATGGACAGGCCAACATAATATTTTCTCCAAAAGGCTACCCTTGGTTCAATACCAGCAGATTGCAACAGTTGTACAATTTTTTAGCTTGTGCAACACTGGTTTTTGTATTTCTTATGTAATGGATTCATCATCTGTGTACTTCTAATCAACAAGCCTTTGTGACTGCTCAGATCCTTATAAGTTGTTAGATCGACTTTGAAGACGTATACCTCATATTAAGTGTGTGGAAAAGCCAAATATTTCACCTGGTGAATGATAGAATAGATGTTTGATAACCTTCATTACAGGTCAAGTATATTCATTAACACACAGTTATATAGAAACAAAAACATGTTATTGCAGGGCTCGACAAAACCCGGGCACCAGGTTGCCACTGCAACCAAGATTTGTTGACCTGCTCATCTTTTATCAAATACAGCCAGATAGCGGAACCACCCAGTGTGAGAGATGTCTGCTGGAGGAGTCCCTCAAGAAGCAGGTAAACAAGCTGCCGGAGGTGGTGGCTTCTCTCCAGAGCATCTGGGAGCACAAAGACTTCACTGACAGGATGCACATGGAGACATCCAGGATGAAAGATGCCAGTCAATTAGAGAAGATTACAATGAGAGGGAAAAAAAGAACCACAGATAGGAGTCTGGCTGCTGGACCCGGAGGCAGTGCTGCACCTACCCACAACAAAGTCAAGAACGGGTATTCAGTACTGGCAGCAGGAAAAGATCTTAAGTAGGTTGGGGGAGATAGCTTCTATTTACCAACACTCATGGCCATTATTGTCAAGAGGAAAGGCGGTGAAGAGTGGTGGTGGTGGTCAAGGACTCTCTTCTGAGAGGAAGAAGCCTCCCCTCCCACCTGCTGATCTGACCTGACATCCCAGAAACTGTGCTGCATTTATGAAGCCCACTTCTGAGATGTCACAGAAAGGTTGCTAAGGCTTGTCCACTCTTTCAACCAAGTCTCATGCTGCTCATCTATGTGGATACTAATGTCATTGCTAAGTGTGACTCCAGGGCTCTGGGTCAAGGAGGAAGAGTCGAGGGAACAGATGGTGCTCTTGTCCATCCTGCTGGCCGATGATATAGACCCAGGAAGAGACAGATGCATCCAGGTGATGCCATCTGCACAGCTGTGCATTCATCAACAGGAGCGCTTTGGATTCTTCAACTGAGAGAGGCTACTCCAGGAAGGAGGACTGCTGAAAACATATGAACACCACCTGACTAAGAGGGGTAAGTACATCTTTGGACACAAGCTCACTAATCTAGTGAGGAGGTTTTAAACAAGGTTCAAAGGGGGAAAGTGACAAAAGCCCACAGGTTAGTATTAATAGGTAACCTTGACAGAGGGCTAAAGAATTTGGAAGGAAACAGAAAATTACAGTAGGGTCATAGGAACAACAAGAGGGAAAACAATGGGGGAATTTACTCAACAACTTGGACATCTATCCACAATCGCAAGGAGGAGGGGGAATGAGCAGGAAGAACTGGAACTCCTAGTACAAGCAAAATTATAACTCATCATATTAGAGACTTGGTGGGTACATCTCATGAAAAATATTTATATCGAGGGGTACTGTTTCTCCAAGCGGACAAAAGGCGGGGGAGGAAGATGGTGGTTCTATCAAGAATGTATTCACTTGTTTGGAGGTCCACAAAGAAGATAGTGGGAGATTTGTTGAAAGTCTCTGTGTGTGAAGATAAGAGACGGGCAAGGGGAGAGGAGGTAGAGAGAGAAGACCCAAAATCAAACAAAAAACAGGCAGAAATTTTTTTTTTTAAATCCCATCAGCCCTCAAGATAGGTTAGTAATGGGTGACATACAACTACCTAGATATATGTTGGAAAAGAAGTATGTCAAAAAAAAATGTCCTGTAAGTTCCTGGAATGTTCTGGAGAGGGGAAAGCCATTTTAGATTTGACTCTGACTAACGAGGAATTGGTAGCAAATTTGAAGATGGAAGGACCTTGAGAGAAAGTGATAATGAAATTATAGATTTAATAATTCTAAGGAAAAGAAGGAATGAGAGTAGCATAATAAGGACCACAGACCTCACAAAAGCAGACTAACAAATTCAGAGGAATAGTAGGGAAGTTTCAGTGTGAAAAATATCTAAGGAAAAATAAATAGAAATCAGGAGAGCTGACAGTTTCTCAAGGCAATGTTAAACGCACAGCAGCAAATAATCCGAATGCAAAGGCAAAATGAGAAAAATTAGAAAAAGGGCCAATTTGGCTCCCTCAGGAATTCTATGACTTCAAAAATTTAAAAAAGTGAAATAGGGACTAATTACTATGATGAGTAAAAAAGAATTGCACAAGCATGTAAGGAGAAAATCAGAAATCAATCAAAATCAGAAAGGCTAAGGCACAAATCAGTTACATCTTGCAAGGGATTTAAAAGGCAATAAGAGATTTTATAAATATATCAGGAGCAAGAAAACGTTGAGGGAAGGTATACATTTACCACTTAATGGAAGAGAGCTAATAATGGATGATACCAAGAAGGCTGAGGAGTTTCATGCCTATTTTATTTCAGTCTTCACTAAAAAGGTTAGCTGTGACCAGACACTTAAACGCAATTAATATTAATAAGAGGTTAGAAACACAAGCTGTAACAGGGAAACAACGGGTTAAAGAACATGTAGATAAATTAGATGCATTCAAGTTGCAGAGCCTGACCACATCCACTGAAGTCAGGGCCATCCTTGGGGGGGGGGGGGGGAGGGCGAATGGGGCGATTGCCCGGGCCCTGTGATTACATGGGCCCCACGCTGTCCCGCTCCCAATGGGGCAGTGTGGAGCCCGCAGCATGGACCCCTCACGGCCGCACTTACCGCTGCTCTCCGCTGCCTTCGGCAGCAAGCCATAGGCAGCGGGGCAAGCCACAGAAGCGCTTCTCCTGGCCCCTCGGCTGGCCATCCTCCCCATCCCCAGGGTGGAGCAGGCAGGCCCAGAGGTGGGGCAGGTGTGCAGGGCCCGACCTCTGCACCAGCCTGTTGCAGCCTGCCCAACACCCCTTGCCATGGCCGCATGCCGTGGAGAAGGGTTCCCAGCCATGGTGGGAGCTGGCCCTTGCTGGCGGCATGGCCTCGGCCGGGACCGGCTCCCAGCTGCGTCTGGGGCGGTGGCAGCCTTGGCTGGGGCTGGCTTGCAGCTGGGGCTGGTCTCAGCTCCCCGCTGCCCGGGGCCACGGTCACAGCTCCCTGCCGCCTGGCAGGTGGTCTCAGCGTCTGGGGCCGAGGCTGGCTCCCCCGGGGGCAACCGGGGTTCCTGGGGGGCAGAGTGGACTGGCTCAACCGTGCTCCCCACCAGCATGGGGAGGTGGGGGCCACGCCTAGGCCAATTGGCCCTGGGCCCCGCTCCCCCCAAGGGAGGGCCCTGTCTGAAGTATTCTTAGAACTGTTAACATTTGGTAGCTCATGGCGGACATGCAAGGTCCCACCGAACTGGAGAAGGACAAATGTACTATCTATCTTTAAAAAGGGCAACAAAAAGGACTCAAGGAATTACAAACAAGTCAACCGAATTCAGATGTTAGGGGTAAAACTATAAGGATAATTAAGTACAGGAATAGACTTCCAAGAGACATTGTAGAATCCCTGTCACTGAAGGATTTTAAGAATGGGATAGACAAACACCTGTCAGAGACCATCTAGGTCAGGATGTCAACTCATTTGCTATTGTGGGCCAGATTTGACCTAAAAATACTTCAAGTGTACATACCATAAGTTGAAATACTACAGCACTCTTGCGGCATCGCAGAGTGCTGTGTACGTGAAACTGAGCTCCACAATACCACTTTCTCCCTTCCTCTGTTAGGGAGATAGTGCTCGTGGAGCATAATCTCGCATACCCAGTGCTCTGTGATATCGTGAGACCTGACACTCTCGCCCCGTTGTGGAGCACTGGGTATGTGAGACCACATAATCTCTATTAGGAAGAGTGTGTGGTCCTGCAGAGTGCAGTCATGGGCCGGATGGAAGAGGTTCATGGGCCGCATTTGACCTGTGGGCCTCATGTTTGACACACCTGGCTAGGCGTATTTGGTCCTGCCTCTGTGTGAGGGAACCTTTCAAGGTTCCTTCCAGCTCTACATTTCTACAAAGTCTTTAGAGTAAGATTGGATATTTTTCTAAAAGGCGTGCTCTAGTAAGTTCAACCAAATTATTGAGCTTGATGTAGGATCTATTGGTGAAATTAAATAGCTTGTGTTCTGCAGATGTTCAGACTGGATAACCAGAAGTGATTCTTTCTGGCCTAAAGCTATATTGTTGTCTGTCTGTTCTGCCTAATTTATTCCACTTTTCAATAGTATTTTTCAGTATAGATCTGTTTCTTTACATTATAGTTTTATTTTCAAACAAGCACAATTCTAATACATAAAGAAATACAAGATTGGCTTTAAAAAAAACCCTCAAGTTTTCAGTCATGTACATTAGTTGTATTGAATTTTTAAATATTTAAATTAATTACCTGACACAGGGCTAAGAAGATTCTAATCTTCCATCTGTGTCCAGCACTATATTTCAAATCTCTCTAATGGAAGGAGAGCAAGTGCAACTTTATAACAGAATGCACACCCAGTTTGCAAAGAACAGAACATTGTAGAAATCCTCATTTTAATTTGTAATGTGCCCCTTTGCGATCTCAGAGTCTGAAATTACACTCTTTGATTTAAATCAACATGGAATGTCACAAGCTAGGCCTGAAGTGTCCACAGGCTGCCCCTTTCAATTAAGGAGAATATTGTCAGTGGCCCACAATCTCTATTTTATTTATTTCTTTATTAGACAGCCATCTTCCTGTATAGTAATTGTTAAATTTCAGTTACCACAAAGTTTAGGCACTAATCAGATTTATAATTCCTTGGTTAGAGGCAACAGCAGGAGTCTCACCAAGCAAGCAATTGACCCAGTGATGAGGGATCTTTGAATTTTCCAGGAGAAATATCTAGGCATAGTATGATTCTAAGCAAAACAGAAATTGTTTTGATTAAGTTATGATCCCAGACTAAAACACAACGATGGATTCCCTCTGTAAACTTTTTAAAAGACTTCCTCAGCATGACACAATCTATGGAAGAGACCTTTCCTTTGTGTCCCAGGTCAGTATTTTAAATACAAGGCTATCCTTTTTCTTCTTGTGTTTCCTGATTCTTTCACTGTCTTGTGTGCCTTGAATGAGCCAGAGGTTCTGTGTAAGAAATATGTGATCATATCACTAAAGAGTGACTGATAGTATGCCTGTGACTAGGGAGTGGAATTAAGACTGCACGGAAATGTAATTCTGTCACATTAACACTTCTATGTAGAGGAATTCTAAACAAGGTATAAATAAATAAAACTGCTGTGTCCTTGTTTGGGGAACAAATTGTTTCTTTGAAAAAACGATTGCAGTGACATCCTTGAAGTCAGCAGTTACTGAACCCATGACTTACACATCCACAGTACAGCACCACTGGATTTAAAGCAGTAAGTTTACTTTATACTAATAGTGTAAAATCCAATATTCAGAGGCTTATAATTGCTTATATGGATGGACTTTCATGTGGTCACTCTGACTCTAGGATTAATCACCTGCCAAATTTCTAGTTCCTACTCTGAAGCATGGAAATATTAGAACTGTTTAAAAAATGCTTGGATACTTTAAAAACTACTAATAAAACTACCTATTTCTTCTCTTTACCTCATCCTCAAATGTCTTGCTTGCCTAGAAATAGATGTCAGGCATGGAAAATTTCAGCCTGAATGGTTCAATTTTTTTGTCAAAGTTGTGCAGAACTGAAAATAGAAAGTTATAATGGAAAATATTAGGTAACATTTAACTATGGGCATCACTGTATGCTCTGCATCTAATTTATAAATTAAATTTTTTATGTAAAAACGAAATGGTTAAAAGAACCATGAAAATTGTGAAGTAGACCACACAATATTAGAAAATGGCAGAATTAAGGCTACTCACCCCTAGTTAATTTGAACCGTGTGTGTGTGTGTGTGTGTGTGTGTGTGTGTGTGTGTGTGTGTGTGTGTGTGTGTGTGTGTGTGCGCATCATATATTCTTGAATCATACGATCATATAACACCACCTATCCCTAGGCCTCTGTCTTTCTCCAAGTACAGAGTGAACCTTACTTATTGAATAGGTAATTATTCTGTATTTCTCTTTATCACTCATGTGACTCCATGCCTCAAAATAGTCAAACTCTGCATTGAATATAAAATTATTGTCCCTGTGCTTTTCAGCAACCATTCCACCAATGTGTTAGAGGGAAGACAAAAAGTCTTGCATCACATTGAAGGATATGGACTTCCTTTTCATCCACTGCCTGTCCAACTCCCTTGTTTAGGAGTGGCAAATCAGTGGGGCAAAGAGCCCCAGTGTAGACCCATGTCTCAAGATAAGGAATAGAAAAGGCTAGATCTATTTGGTTGCAAAGTATGTTCATCTGCTACTTTGCAGCTCTGTATAGTGAATTATACTGCATTACTATCAAATTAGAAGTGTAACAGCTATTCTAAGATCATAGAATTTATCAGTGATATTCCTGAGGGTGGGAGAGAACAATTCATAGCACTTGTCAACAAAGGACATCTTATGGTCAACTGCTACAGCTGTGGTCATTTACAGGGCATCCATTGAGCAGGACTGCCTAAAGAATTACAAACCACGATAGAAGATCTCGCTTTCAACAAGGCAAAAGTTTTGTTGCCTAAAAGGCTGATGAGGTGCTGCATACCATGAAGGACTCATGGACTGCACTGCATACACTGTGTATATCTGCATCTTATCATAGAATCATAGAATAATAGGGTTGGAAGGGACCTCACAAGGTCATCTAGTCCAACCTCCTGCTAAAAAGCAGGGCCACTCCCCCTAAATTATCCCAGCCAGAGTTTTGTCTAACCGAGCCTTAAAAATCTCCAAAGATGAAGATTCTACCACCTCCCTAGATAGCCCATTCCAATGCTTCACCACCCTCCTAGTGAGAAAGTTTTTCCTAATATCCAACCTTGACCTCCCCAGCTGTAATTTGAAACCATTGCTCCTTGTTCTGTCCTCTGTTACCCTCGAGAACAGCCTAGCTCCTTCCTCTTTGGAGCAACCCTTCAAGTAGTTGAAGGTTGCTATCAAATCTCCCCTCAGTCTTCTCTTCTGTAGACTAAATAAGCCTAGTTCCTTCAGTCTCTCCTCATAAGTCATGTGCCCCAGCCCCCTAATCATTTTTGTTGCCCTCCGCTGGACTCTTTCTTCACCAGGAAGAAAACAACGTTGGGTATCAACACAGGTACTATCAATACTTTCAACAAAAATGGCATTATGAACCACATTGCAACAAAGGAATTCCACACAGCTGATGACAAAACCATCAATAATCTTCAACTCATAACCATCATATACTAAACAACGATTTTGAAAACTTGATCAAGGATCTGAACGACCTCTCTCATCAACCAGTGCTGATGACATCAGCCATCAACTTTAGACATCAACTATGCCCTTTTCAGTGTAGGTGGGCTTCTGTTACAATGGACAAATGGCTTTAGAGATCGTACTCTCAGGTTACTCCATTGCATATACTTCTAGCCCTCCTACTCAACTCCCTTCCCTGTTCTCTTCAGAGACTGCTTTCATGAACACCTTTTACAGTAGGAGGTCAATCACCTTCTCCATGTAAGTGCCCCAGAACAAATACTTCAACAACACAGAGGAAAGGGGTTTATTCCCACTACTTTTAACCCAAAAGAAAAATGGTGATGGAGACCCATTTTAGATCTCAGAGGGCTCAACAAGGTTGTGAAGATATGACAATTCAGGATGGTCATTCTGTCTACCATAATACCAGCACCAGAACAGGGGACTGATTTTTTATTTTTATTTTTTTTCAGCTCTCAATCTACAAAATGTCTGCTTCCATACAACAATCCATCCAATAGACAGACTATTGCTCACATTTACGCTGGGGGAAGAACACTACATATACAAAGTGCTACCTTTTGGTCTTACCACAGCATCAAGTGTATTTTTGAAGATGCTTGCTGCAGTAGCAGTATATTTACACAAGTGAGGAGTAATAATAATTCTTTATCTAGACTGCCTGATAAAGACACAGAACCAGATCACACATATGTAGTGTGATCAACTGTGCCTCATTTCAGTGCTGAGTTTTGTAAGTTCTATCCTCAGAAGTACACAAAGATATCTTGCTGTGAAGAGTGTTGGCAATTTAATGATATAAAGAACTGATTTCAGGGCTTACTGATGGTTAAATGAAAGCAGTATGGCAGAAGGAATCCTCAGGGCAAAGGTGAAGATGTAATATTTAGCAAGGCTGGGGTGGCTTTTTGTGGAGTCGCCTCAGTATTTGAGTATAGGCAGTTGTCATTTATATCTGGCCTAATTACGCACGTTTTGCTACAGCAAAAAGAAGGTATTAGTCTTTATTATATGGTGTTCATGTCTATATTCCCAAGATGCTCTTTACCATGTGAGGGTAGACCTGGTGTGTGGGTTATTTGGTGTTGGGTATTGCTCAGAGGGAAGTGTTAAGGGTGCATTGCAAGGGTAGCATGTACTGTAATGTATATTTCCTGTTTTTCAGATATTTAAATTTAGCCACCCTCCACATTTTGGAAAGCTGCTGGGCCACCTTATCTTGTGTTAACCAAAGTCTGGGTATTTAATTTCTTTTGGGTTTTTAAAACAAACAAAAACAAAACACCCTCTCCCCCACCTTCCCCAAACCTCAGCATACCCATTTACCACAGACCAACTGTCCCACTTCACTGCCTCTGGCTCCTTGGAAATGATCACCACAGTCACTGAATGCATGTTGGTCCTGTCACTGCCCATGCATCATTTCCTGTCTAGCATAACCAGGTTCCCTCTTGTCAACTGTCCTCCCTACAGAAAGGCAGGCATCAGCATGAAACCTACAAGTTGAGAAGCTGGGGAGACGATGCATGAATCTTTTTTTGTTTGTTTGTTTGTTTTTTTTAAAGGCAAGAGTGTGACGAACATGGGGATAGCATGGGAGGAAAGATGTTCCGGTAATTAGTACCTGAGCTCTGGGAAACTTGGCTTCAGCTTGCTCTTCTGAGAGTCGTCTTCTGTGACTTTGGACAAGCCACTTAATCTATCTCATAGCTCCCTATCTATAAAAATGGGCAGTATTGCTTATTTGTTTTACCATAATGCCTGGAAGATCATGATCCCATGCCCTAAATAGTTTATAACCTAAGGTTATGTCTACAGCAGCTCTCTAGTGTAGCTGCTCTAGGCCAGCAGTAGGGAACTCTCCCATGAACTTCACTAATTCACTCCCAACAAATGATGGCGCTCTTTCTTTTTCCAAGCCCGTTCCTTCCCACTGCTGACCCCCGTATTCTCTTCCCAGTAGATCAGACTCTGTCTGTAAAAATGGCTTGTTTTCAGGTTGTCATTTCCATGCAGTGGTCTCATTCATCAAGGAACATCTTATTGAGATGAATGAGCCACCTCACAGCTCTGAGGCTCCTGCTGCAGATGGAGGTGTATAGTCATTTCCCATAGTAGATGAATTATTCCATTAATTTCAGTGGGTATCTTCAGCACAAAAAGAGAGGCTCATCCCTAGATCTCGTACAAATACAGGGGGGTGGGGGGGAGATACTAAAAATGGTATGGGCACCTCATGTTTGGGGACTGTATTTAAAAAACCTCTTGACCTTTAAGCATGCTCAGTGCTCTTGTTCAGAAAACATAATTTAGCTTAACAGTTTCATGTTCTGGCTAGTTAATCAAAGCTAATTGATTGGTAGCAACAGGCTGAGCAGTCATTCTCTCATATCTGTGTAAAGCATGTGTAATTTATTATCTTTCAGAAAATGAAGTTCCTTAAATTAGCTGTACTACTCCAGGCACGTTTTCCAAAAGTATAAAATTTTCTTGACAGAGACAGATAGTAGCAACTTGCCTGCCAATCATTCACAGGTTTCTCAGTGCAGAGATTGAACAGTGCATGAGTGTAACTCACATACTGTGATAACTGGCTGCCTCAAAGCCCTCTTGCCCTGATTTACACATAGGTGTTTGTCTCTGTGGGACATACCGTTCTAGAGTTCTAAATTTGTGTGTGTGTGTTGTGGTTTTGTTGAATATTGCTTCCCTGAAGGGACAACGGATGCCATGCATTGAGAGAAATATCAAACGATTCGTTGGAGGACTATTACAGTCATTGCTTGAGCCCCAAGTGTGTGCAAAACAAGCTATAAGAACCAGGTAACTTTGGAAAATGGGGGTGGGCCTTTGGGGAGTTGTATCTGAGCAACCCATCATAGAAAGTGGCAACTTTTGTAAGATTATTAAAAAGATGCATAATGTAATTTATCCACTCCCTTGAATTCCTTCACAGTTAGTAGGTAGCAAGACAATCTGTGGGGCAAGCCACACATTCATGTCTAACTGGTATGAATGAACTGTCAAGAAGTGCCCATGTATGAATGGGGAGCCTAGAAGAGACACTAGAAGACCCGTTAATCCACCAATAATTTTTGATGCCTTGAACAGTCTAGTTTCTTCAGGTCTCCTCAGGGAGCTGGAAAATCTCCATCACCAGTGTAAGGAAACCAAGTCAGTGATGCTTTAAAAAACTGAGACACATGCCACAGAGATACAGACAACAGTGCAATTCAGGAGCCTATGGAGAAGTGGGGCAGATGATTCTGCTAACGTGGAGTTTGATTCCTAAATACTGTATTCCAACTGACTAATAAATGCTAGCTTGTTTTTTAAAAAAGCTGCAGTGAATTGCTGCAGATCTTTACCCTTCCAGGAAGTAATGCAACCAGTAAAGTCTTTAATGGGTGTCTGTGCTAATTTGAACTCATAGTGCCTGTTTCTCACTGTGTTCTCTACAGTAATATCTCAGAGTCATGGAGGCAGTGTCTCATCCTTGAAAAGTCCCCATCAGCAGTACCATCTGTCTTCTGCACTGAATGAGGCAGTGGCCATGTAAATAGGTTAGCATCACACCCCCACTCTCCTTGTGGATGACTGTTAACATTGAGCAAGCAATCTAATACTGGTATGTCTACACTTGGGCATGATCTAAGGTCGACAATACATCGAATTAATAAAACCGGAGGGGAGTGTCCACACCACACTCCATGCTCTGGCTTCTTGCATCCCCACTGCTAGCTGTTACTTTGACTTTAGAAGCGTTGCATTGTGGCTAGGTGTCCCATAGTTCAACAAAGCACTCACCCCCCACGCTGTCTCCACACTGCTGCCTGGTCCCCCCACTCCCTGCCCTGGCTCCATGCCGCTGGCCGGTTCCCCCAGCCCCAGATGAGTCCACACCACTGCCCGGTTCCCGCAACCCCCACCCTGGCTCCACACCACTGGCTGGTTCCCCCAAGCTATTTGCTAATGACATGGCCAATATGCAGCATAGCAGGAAAGACAGAATTTCAAGAACAGGGAATTCTGGGATAGATCCCAGAGCATTAAAATCGCATTACACTGCTCTCTGTACACACTGATGTTAAACCACTTTAAGAAAATCTCATTAAACGCTATGCCTTGTGTGGGGGTGGATTTACAATGTTGACTTGTGGCAGCAGTTAATTCGACTTCGCAGCCACGTGAGTGTGTACACAGGTTGCAGAAAGCTGAAGTAAGTGGCATTACGTCGACCTGACCGCTCAATGTAGACCAGCCCTTAGGGTGCTTGATCTGGCAGCATTAATGTTCTTTCAACTGTAGTTTTTATTTAAAACATAGTTTTCTCTGTTAAAAAGCAAACTGAAAAATATTCCATAATGCAGAACCATGTTTAATCCCTATGTAGGTCATCAGTTGAGTTGGAACCTTCAGGTCTTAATCAGTTCTCTGCACATGAGCTAATAGAGTAACTTGTAGCAATAGCAGAATATTAACTTCTTTGTGGACCAGCCACTTGAGAAGGATGAGGCCCACACTTTGCTAGAGGGTTGAACAGCCATTTTGTAGAGAGTTGAGCAGTATTGAAACTGGAACCTGTGTTCGCTTCTATATTCTGACGGTCGTGTTCTCTAGAGATCTACAGATCCTTCTGCCCTCTTTCCCCTTTTTCTCCTCAAGCTCCATCTTTGATTCAGATTGTATTTGATTTTTCTCTTCACTTGTCTTAAATGCATCCAGATTTGGGTAAGTTTTTCACAAGGGTATCCTTTTGATTGGAGGGTGATCCTCACTGCCAAATTTAAAATTCCTGCTACAGAGCATAGAGGTGCTAGAATTTCTGAACAAAATAGTTGTCTGGACTTTAATGCACAACTGTCTCTTCTCTAACCTCCCTTAGAATCATCAGCTCAAATGGTTAAAATTTTGGGGGGAAAGTTATAAGCAACTGAAAACATGGTCTCATAACGGGAAATGTTAGCTACTTTAACTGTAGGCATCAATAAACAGAGTCCTGTGGTACTTTTAAAGACTAACAGATTTATTTATCGCATGAGCTTTTGTGGGAGAAAATCCCACTTTGTCAGATACTTTGAAGATGGGAAATTTACAGAATGGGAGGAAATTAAATGCAGGGAAGTGTATGACATAGGAACACTCCACACAGGAGATCCACTTTCTGGACACTACAGTGCAGATTAATGATGGGCATATGAAGACCACCCTGTACCAAAAACCTGCTGATTACCTACATCCCTCGAGCTTTCATCCAAGACACACCACACGATCCATTGTGTACAGTCAAGCCCTAAGATATAACTGCATTTGCTTTGATCCTTCAGACAGAAACAGACACCTTCAGGATCTCTATCAAGCATTCTTAAAACTACAGTACCCACCTGCAGAAGTGAAGAAACAGATTGACAGAGCCAGACAGGTACCCAGATGTCAATTACCACAGGAGAAACCTGAGGGGAAAAAAAACAGAAAGCCAAGTCACCACCTACAACCCCCAAGTCAGACCACATCATCAAAGATCTATAGCCTATTCTTCAAGAGGGTCCTTCACTCTCTCAAGCCTTGGGAGACAGACCGCTCCTTGCTTACAGACAGCCCCCCAACCTTAAACGTATACTCACCAGCAACTACAGATCAAACAACAGAAACATTAAAGCAGGAACATATCCCTGCAACAGACCACACTGCCAACTTTGCCCTCATATCTACACTAAAGACACCATCAAATCAAGCCACCTACTCCATCAAGGGCTTGTTCACCTGCTCATCCACCAATGTGATTTATGCCATCATGTGCTGGAAATGCCCCTCTGCCTTATATATTAGACAAACAAGACAGTCTCTGTGCAAAAGAATAAATGGACACAAATCTGACATCAGAAATTGCAACACTAAAAAACCAATATGGGAACACTTCAATCTCTCTGCTCACTCCATTGACGATTTGCTAGCAGTTCAACACTTGCTAGTGTTCAAACAAATGAATAACAAATCACAGCTTCAAAGAGAAATTGCAGAATTCGAATTTATATGCAAATTTGACTCAGTTGCCTTGGGGTTAAACAGGGACTACAGATTTTCCTCTCATTACAACAGGTAATTTAACCTCAGCTTCCTCTATGTGCTGTTCCCCAGTGTTTGAATCCCAACATCTCTTTTGATTTGCTGTTACAGCCTGACCTGATCCTATATCATACACTTCCCTGCATTTAATTTCCTCCCATTCTGTAAATTTCCCATCTTCAAAGCATCTGAAGAAGTGGAATTTTCTCCCACTCATGCTTATGTGATAAATAAATCTGTTTAGTCTTTCAAAGTGCCACAGGACTTTGTTTTTCTGCAGTAGACTAACACAGCTACCCCTCTGGAACTTGTAGGCATTAATGCCAGCTATACATATTAATACCACCATGTATCGTCAAACAGTAGTATATCAATCATTTGTAGCTGTTAATGAAATATTAAAGCAAGAGGTTGTATGGCTTTCCTTAGGAGGGGATTGATAACCCCAACAGTACAGCTGTTAACCCCAATCTTTTGTTTGGAAGATAATAGCCACACAAACATTAGCTAAAGTTAAAGCTAATTCAAGGCAAATAAGTGAGAGAGAATCATAGGACTAGAAGAGATCTTGCAAGGTCATCTTGTCCAGTCCCCTGCATTTATGGCAGGACCAACCGTGCCGAGTTTACAAACAAAAGAGATATTTGTCCTGGGTCTTGTACTATTCAATATTTCCACTAACTTGGATGATGTAGAAAGTACACTTACAAAATCTGGGGGTGATACCAAGCTGGGAGGGATTGCAAGCACTTTGGAGCAGCAGATTAAAATTCAAAATGAACTAGTTAAAGAATCTGGTCTGAAATCAATACATTGCAATTTAGTAAAGATAAGAATAAGGTATTCAAGAAGGAAAAATCAAATGCACAACTACAAAATGGGGAATAACTGGCTAGATAGTAATACTACAGAAAAGGATCTAGGGGCTACAGTGGATTACAAACTGAATGAGTCAGCAATAATCATGCTGTTGTGAAAAAGGCTAATAAATCCTGGAATAACATTTGCAAGAGTATTGTATGTAAAATATAGGAGGTAAATGTTCTTCTCAATACTGGTAAAGTCTCTGCTAGAGAACTAAATTGAATTTTGGGCACTACCTTAAGAAAAATGTGGACAAAATGGAGAGACTCCAGAGTACAGTAACAAAAATAAGTGTATAAATTATGGCTTATGACTGAAGGATTGAAAGAATTGTGCGATATTTGTTTAAAGAGAAAATTGGGGGGTGAGGAGGGAAACACATCTTCAAATATAAAAAATTGTTATTAAGAAGACAATTGTTCTGTGTCCTCACAGAGGAGGGCAAGTAGTAACCATTTTAGTTTGCAGCAAGGGAAACTTAGGTTAAATAAGGAAAACTTTCTAACTATATGGGTCGTTAATAAGCTTTCAAGGGAGGCTGTGGAAACCCCCATCATTAAAGGTGACCCCGCAAGGTCCCTGGCAGTCATACATTTTAGTGATTCACTGTTCAGGGCTGTCTATGTAGTGTAGCCAAGCTTTAAACCTTGCCTGGGTGGATTGCTTAAATGTATATGTATCTTTTTAAACATGATGGTTGTAGTCTAACTTTGATAAACAGTTTTCATTTCACACATCTATATATAGCATGCTCATCATGGTAGTCAATCGTTTGATAATTTAATCTTGGAAAAAACTAAATATAACTCATCACTTATCAAAAAGTAAGAATGCGTCAACTTTTTCTTTGAGTTGTCTCTATAGGTGGGTATTCCATTTCATATGGTCAGGTGTCTTTCAAGCCTTTGATTGGAGATTGTCCCACTAGCAGCCCATTCGGCCTGCACGTGTGCATAATGCATCCTCATTTCAGACATCAAGGATACATGGGTATGTGTCAGTGAACCACCCTCAGTTCCTTCTCTTCTGCTTTGGCCTAACTTGGAGTTCTAACATGCCTACCTTGATCATGCCTCAGCTATAACTATGTTTCTCTTAAAGTTCTTAGTTTTGTTAGCATATTTAGTTGTTAATAGTAGTTGCATTTACTTAGTAAGAGTTAGTAGTGAGAGAACAGGGTTTTTTTCCATGTGACCTTTGTGTCCTGGCAGGGTATGCCTTGCTCACCGGGCTTCAAAAGACTCCTGGGGTGCGTCTACACTTAGAAATTAAGTTGACTTAAGCTTGCTTAAATCGACTTAATTTAATTCGCGTCTACACTACACTTTCCTTAAATCGACTTAAGTAAGCTGCTTAAGTCGACTTAAGGAAAATAGTCGACTTAATGAAAATTAAGTTGACTTTATTAAACCTCCTTTTCATTCAACTTTAGGCTTAAGTTGACTTCCTAAAGTCAACTTAAGCCAGTGTAGACCTAGAATAGCCCTAAGTCGACTTAAAGTCGACTTAGGGCTCTCCAGGACTCCCCCACTGCCCTCCCTGCTGGGGGGGACACACAGGGGGAGCCTGGCATGCCCCCCCAAAGGGCAGGGCAGAGCCCTGCCCACCCTGCCCCTATGCCCTGCCAGGATCCCTGTCCCCCTTTGCCCCATTGTACTCAGGTACAATGGGGCAAAGGCTGAGCCCCCTGGCACTGGGCAAGGGGTGCCCCCCTGCCACCATGGACCTGCCCAGGGTCCTCCTAGTCCCTACAAGTCGACCTAAGCATCCAGTGTGGATGCTCTAGGTTGACTTTGTAAGTTCACCCCTAAGTCGACTTTAAATTTAAGTGTGGACATGCTAAGTCGACTTAAATTTACAAGTGTAGACATAGCTCTGGTGAGAGACTACACCTGTGAGCAATGGCCACTCTAGAAGTATCTGTTGTTTTAGGGAGTCTCCCATTTCCCAGAAATGCCGTTTCTGCCTAGGCTTCCAAGTTGAGGGCAAGGAAGAACAGGGAGATCAAGTTCAAATTGCCAGTGATGGGCTGTCCACTTAGACCAACATCTGAGTTGGTTTGAAAGACTCCCTGTACATCTGTTTCTGGACAGATCACCTTCATCTGGGTGCAGGCATCCTTTAAAAAGGGGAGGTTGTTGAAGGCTTCTGAGAGGGCTCCCAGAAAGAGGAACATGCACTCTGATCTGAAGGCAGCTTCTTCAAAATCCCCAGTACCCCATGAGTTCAAAGGTGTCTGAAAACTTGACTTCTCAACTTGTTACTTTTGAGTCAAAGTCCTCTCATCTTCAGACTGCTATTATCCCCTGGTACCACAGGATTCAGACCATCAGATGTGTCTGAATAGGGACTTAGAATGGCGAACTCACTACAAAAGGTTTTTTCCCCTCTTTTAACTTGCATGAGAAGGTGAGAAATATAAAAGCCCAAATCCACACTGAATCAAAACAACTTGTTTTTTTGCTGAAATGGACTAACAGATTACCCCACTGGAACTTGACCTTGTGTGATTTACCCTTCTCTGCATGTGTTTATATACACCTAAAACACTGCAGTTTCCATTTCATGCATCTGAAGAAGTGGGATTATACCCACAAAAATTTATGTGATAAATAAATTCATTAGTCTTTTAAAAAGTGCCACAGGACTCTTGGTCCTTTGAGTCACAGGACCCTCCTTAACTGGGTCACAGAGGTCATAACTCTGGGCTATACCATCCATTTTATGTCACTCACTCCTCTTCTGCATCCTTCTTCAGTGACCCCTCTCATAGGCTCGTGTTAAGACAAGAGGTGAATTCTCCTCTTTGGTTAGGTGCAATTGACACAGTCCCTAAACCTCACAGGGGCAAGGGCTTTTTTTCGGTATTGTCTTGGTACGGAGGAGGACAGAGAGTGGTGACTGATCTTAGAGCTAAGATTTTTAAAAACAAGTTTGTAAAGCCTTAGAAGTTCAGAAAGTTCACTGGAGAAGGAGGATTGGTTTTCAGCCCTTGACCTACAAGGTGCCCATTTCCATATAATGATGCACGCTTTTCACAGAAAATATCTATAATTCACTATAGGCCAGGATCATTTCCAGTGCAGTGTCCCCCTTTGGGTTATCCTCTGCTCTCAGGGTGTTCTCATAGGTCCTGATAGTCGTGGTTGCTTACCTCACAGAAAGTGATCCTAGTCTTCCCATACCTCAATGTCTGGCTACTGAAGGGCCATAGTTATGAACCTGTGCTATCTTCCACCCAGACAGTCCTTGCTCTGTTCTATGAGTTGGATATTGAACTAAATGTAAGGAAATCCGTTAACGCCCATAAAGAAGATAGAATTTATATAGGCTTCTTTGGACTCATCAACAGCCACAGCCTACTTTCCTTTAGAGATGCTCGTAATCTTGCAGGTTTGGTTCAGACAATTCAGGGGAGTCCTTGGACTATTATAAGGAACTGTCTTCAACTCCTGAGATCTGTGACACTCTGCATTTTCAGGACTGATTATCAGGCCCAGATTAAGGAGCCTTGGGGCCTGGACTACTCCCCATCCCCTGGCCTGCAGGCGCTGGGGGCAGGGCAGAGGCCACGCTCCCATCCTGTTCCTGAGCCAGCTGGTCTGCTCCCAGGGGCAGGTTGGGTTGGCCCTGTGCACTCTGCTACGTTCTGGGGATGGTGATGGGGCCAGCTGGTGTGTGGTGCGACTCCAGCATGGCCTTCCATAGTTGCGGCCCTAGAGGGCTACACCAGAGGCCATACTGAGCACCAGCTGGCTGCAGCGCGGACCGGCCCCGCCCTGCCCCACCCCTGGAACAGAGCGGAGCGAAGAGGGCTGGCCTACCCTGCCCCCTGGGGTGGACCACCTGGTCTAGGAGTGGGGCAGGAGCACCTCTGGCCCAGGGCCCTGCCCCCCCAGCACCAGCAGGGTAGGGGTTCTCTGCCTTCTCCTCCAGTGGGGGCTTAGCAGGGTGGGGGGGGCGAATATGGCAGAGGCCATAGGTGCTGGAGCGTGGGGTCCCCTTCAGGCGGGGGTCTGGGACTCCAGTTCCTATAGCCCCTGTTTAATCGAGCCCTGTTGATCACACTAGGCTATACTACCGCAGTTTTCAGGATTAGCTCAGAATGATCTTTTCTCTAGTCAGATACACCTTGGACAGATGGGTGATGGCTTCTTTTGCAAGTGAGGAACTCTCTGGATTGGTGTAAAGAAAAACACAGTTTCTGCTCAGATGTGCCTTTCTGTCACTCAGCTCTATCATTAATTTTAACAGACACATTACTGTTGGGATAGAGAGCTCATCTCAATGTTCTGATGGCTTGGCAGATGAACAGCTCAGGAAACCAGTGTGCTGGAGCTCAGTGCTGTCAAACTTCTCCTTGCATTTCCTATCTCTCATCGGGGCAAATCAGTCCTGGTCATAATGGATAACATGTTCTATATTAGCAAGTAGGGAGGAGTAAGATATTTCTCTCTGCCGAAGCTGTGGAACTGGTATATAGCTCATCACAGCCAAATTTCATCACTCTGCCAGGCATTCAGAATGTCACAGCCGATGTTATCAGTCAACACTTCTCGCCGGACTATGAATGGAAGTTGAGAATCTCAAGTTCTCCACATCATATTCCAAAGATAGGAGTTGGAGGTGGATCTCTTCATCATCTCTGGGAACAAGAAATACCACCTTGTTTTTTCAAGAGGGATTCTGGCCCACCACTCTTTGAAGGACATCTGTCCTGGAAGAAGGGTCCACTCTGTGTGTTTCCTCCAACTCCACTGATTCTGAGGGTGAGGAACAAAATCCAACAGGACAAGGCCAGTGTTATCCTTCTAGTATCAGCCTGGCTAAGTCAAGCTCGGTACGTTTTACCTGCTTCATGTATGCATCCATCCACCATTCAAGTTTCTGACCACACTAATTCATTTCACTGGATGCGGGTCATGTTCTTCACCCCATTTTAGGGCACTCTCAAGAAGTGCAGCAGGTATTACTGAATAGTAGGAAGAAGTCAACCCATACTATTTAGCTGCAGAAATGGAAGATACCTTACTAGTGGTGTTGTCATTGCTGTTTCCTGCCTAGATCTGTGCCTCTTTCAGTCATCTTGGGTGATCTGCTGGATCAGAAGCAATCCGAATGATCAATTAGCACAATTAAGGTCCATTTGGCTGCAATATCAGCCTTTTATCTGACTAGATACAGGGGTTTTCTATATTTGCTCATCCTTATTTTAAGGTGGAGGGTGGGAGGACTTGGACAGTCAGCCCCTGGTGGCTGGTGGTTAGATTGATACAGAGAACCGGATACTGGAGGCTCGGGAAAATGGAGTTCTACTGTATCTGAATAAAACATTGTGTTCAGATGATCTCTTTCTGTTTCTGTCTCTCTTGTGACTAGGGAAACTAAAATTTTTCATTTAGTTATAATTGTGGAAAATTGGATTTTTATATGTGGGGGTTTTTATTCAGAGAATTTGGTGGGGGGGTCTTTTTATCACAGAAAACTAGGATCATTGGTGATGTAGGGCCGCTACATAGACTTCAGTACATACATTTCCAAATCACTGTACTTCAATTTATATCAGCAGGTGCAGTGTGGTCTAGGTGTGCTATCTTCAGTTCTGGACTCAATTCCCAAGCTCCCTCCTTACTCTGGAGAAACTGCTTGGAAGTCACCTAAAGTGGAGCATGCATAGGGATGGATACTACTTGAAGAAGAAGAAGAGGTTACTCACTTTTGTGCAGTAACTGTGATTCCTCAAGATGCGTGTCTTTATGGGTTCTCCTCCTTTCCCTCTACTTCATACTGTTCTCTGCAGAGACATTCTGGAGGAGAAGGAATACAAGGGTGTTCACCTGCAAATCCCTATATAGCCTAGTGTCTGGCTTAACAAGTCGTAGAATGCATGCATGGCTCAATGGGCACTGCTATCAGAAAATCTCTGATCAAGTGCTCAAGTGGCATATCTGAAGTAGAGTACCCAAAGGGATACAAATCTCGAAGAACTGCAATGACTGCGCAAATCCAGCAATCTTTTTCTTGGTTTAAAAAAAGTCTGGCATTACAAAATTGAGGTGCTCCTGCAGTTCTTATATTGATGCCGGTTGTCCTGTTTTACCAAATGCCTTATTTAGTCTAAATGGTCACATGGAATCCGAAGCCATTGCTTTAGGAAGGCTCTCCTAGACAGAATTTGGTTTCTTCAATACCATGTAAATGTGGCAGAAGGAACTGGAATTGTTTGGAATGAAAGATGGGTAAAAGTGTCTCTTCTGATTTGAAAAGAGCATAATCTGATGTCCACTCTATTTGTCTATGCTTCCTTCTCTCTTTGCACCTCTTTGAGCCCCAGAGGGGAAAATCAGAGCATAAGAGAAGAAAGTAGTATAATTTGTTCTTAGTAAATGCACACACCCGGTTTGTATTATACCTTTGATCCTGATGGTGGCAGCAAATACTAAGAGAAAAGAAACTAAATTACTAATGGGGATAAACCGTGTTTTTAATGATTAAATATAGATAAAAGCTTTCCGTTTTTCTGTGGGATAGGGAGGAGGGTTGTTTTTAAATGTAACAGTTGGAAAATGGAAGGTCAAGTTGTGCTTCAAAAAAAGTTTTATTTCAGATTTAAGTTTTTGGTGATATCTTTAGTGTCTTGTGCAAACAGATGTAGATGGTGTGAAAACTTTTTTTTTATCCTCTTGATTAAAATCTTATGTCCTCCATTCCTGTGACAGCAAATAATGCACTGCTCTGATGTCTAAAAGCTTCTCTATTACTTTTTATTACCATAGTGACTAGAAGCCTTGGTCAAGGATCTGTGATAGGCATTGAACAAAGATGAAACAAATTGTAAGGTCTTTGGAGAAGGGACCATCTTTTTAAGTATGAGATAAAAGAAGGATATAGGCAAATTATTACTAGATAGTTGGCCAACTTTGAGCCTGAGCTAATTTAAAAAGGGAGCTATAGCGGTGTATATCTATGAACACCAACTTAAAGGAAAATGAAAAAAAGTGAAGCGAGCCAAAGGGGGATCATACAGCTAGCTATAGTAGGATTAAAAAAAAGCAAAATAAAAGATAACTATTTTACCAGCTGTTAGGTTGCTACTTAAATCACTGAATGGCACCCAAAGGAAGACGTGGAGGCCTGCTTCATCACTTAAACGTGCAAGTGGACTGGGCAAAACAACTGAAATCCTACCTTGGGTGCCACTCTGCATGACAGGAGCTGGGATACATGATTTTATAGCCTTGTTCCATTTCTAATTTCAGTAAATTTTAGAGCAGCTGTACACTTAAAGCACTGCTTCAGTGCTGCTGCACCACACGTAAGTGAAGATGGTCCTACACTAATGCAAGAGTTTCTGCTGTAGTTAATCCACCTCCCTGAAAGATTGTTGCTTTTTGATGGAGGAAGCTCTCCCATTAACATAGTACTGTCTACACAAGAGGTTACTTGGTGTAACTGCATCACTTGGGTAGGGGATTTTTCACACACCTGTGCAATGTCATTATACTGAATTCTGTCTATACCATAGACCTGGCCTTATTGGTTGTCTTTCCTTGCTTAGTCCCCTTTAAAACTATTCTGATTGATATCTAGATCTACATGTAGATCTAGATATAATAAGTATCTTAAAGATTGATAGCCAGGGTAGCATCTCAGAAAAGATACAGGATGACCAGGGGCCACTTCCCATATATAGGGATCTGTTGATAGTTTTTCCTGTCTGTTTACTCACTGGCCTGTTCTGAGATTACCAACATGGCTGCCATTTATGATAGTATCTCTTGTGATTTGATTCCTATATGACTGACTAGACTGAGAACACCAAGGGCCCTTCATGTGTAATGAACAATTATTGCAGGATGATAATGTGTCATTACTATAAACTGGTGGTATAGAAATAAGTCTTCCTATTCTCTTACTGATCCTCAGGGACATCCCACAGTTTCCTCCATTACTAGTTTGATTTTTGAGAGTCATTCACTGCCACAGTGAGATTTTAAAAAAAAATAAAAAAATTTATGGCACTATATTATGGAAATCATTATGAAACAAACTGCTTAAAGTGTTTTTTTTAATCCAACTCCCACTGCTGGATTCATGATACAGTCTTGCTCCTTTATTTATCATTTCAGACAAGTAGTGTGTTTTCCTGGCTTCCAATATCCTTACCTGAGTATCGGACCCAATGCCAGGTTGGAGTGCTGATATTCATACCTGCTTGTGGTTGCTACAAGTAGGGTAAATCTACAGTACTCTAAGTACTTTTTTAAAATAAAACTTGCATTAAAAAATGTTGAGGTTGCAAAGTCAAGCACTTGAATGAGAAAGTGCCATAATTAATGTTGCCTGGGCAAACTTGATCCCCTTGCACCATATGTAGAGGGCTTCTGATTTTTGGTTTTAACTTATAAACACTGATAAAATACCCCAGTGCACCAAAAGGAAGGGAAAAAAGCTGTGTCTATTGGATAAATGCTAGAAAAACATTGGAAATGGTTACTTGCATCTAACAGCTTGTCTAAATGATGCAGTAATGTGGACTGTGGTGGCCTGATTTCTGAAGTACACTAATGTATTGCGCATTAATTGGTCCATGTAGACTCTGCTGGTGCGCACTAAAAGTTCCAATTCTGTTCACGACAGTACTAAGTTTTAAAGTACTCTAGGGAATGTTACAAAGAGATCACTCATTTACAGTAAATACAAAGAGAGCCCTGAACCCCTCCTCCCCCAAGTTTTTTTGTTGTCTACATAAGATGCAAAAGTTGCTAAAAGTAAACTCTGAACAATTAAATTAATACACCCCCCCCAACAAAAGTCCTATATATATTACGATTCACCCCTCTCCTCCCCATTCAGTACACAGGATGGCTAGTGCTCACTGCCTGGGTAGCTAGCCAATATCTTGTTTTATCACCATTGTTTGTTGTGTAGTCTTAAGCCCTATTTATGAAACACCATCTACTCTGAATACAGAATTATTAATTTGCTCATGGTCCTTTCTATGGTAGTTATTGCTTTAGTATATGAGTGTTATACAACACTAACAAATTTATCTTTGCCTTAATGAAATTTATTTCAAAAGTTGCAATAAAATGGTAACATACTACATTATATATTATTTATTCAGAGTCAGGTTAATACTCAAAGAATCTGGCTAAAAATTCTGATTTGGTGTTTTTGTACCCTCTTCCTGTGAGTACGCAAGAAAGGATGACCAAATTTCTAAAACCCTATCCTCTTCTTTGACACTTGTCACGTATGTACTTTTTGTGTGACAGCTTTTCCATTCCATTCCATATTTTGTATACCCCAA
Organism: Pelusios castaneus; assembly: GCA_007922175.1. Lineage (NCBI taxonomy): Eukaryota > Metazoa > Chordata > Testudines > Pelomedusidae > Pelusios > Pelusios castaneus. The sequence goes on from ML685766.1 coordinate 23,749,256, forward strand.
TTCCAGGGGAGAAGGGGGCACACATATTCAACAATTGTAATACAGAGCCTAGCAGCTAACAATAAATAAAAAATCATTCTCTTTAAAATGCAGATCCTCTTACTGGAGCATTATATAAGCAGGTCAGGGGCTCTTTGGACACCTGGCATTTTCTCACAACATGAATCTTTTTAATAACTTTTTCCCAAAATGGTCCAATTCCTGGACACAACCACTACATACACAAGTATGTTCGCTTTTCCCCATGATCCCCTCTAACAGAGTCATTAATTTATCTTCACAATACTTATGTGAAGCAAGGTGATAGTATTTATCCCCCTTTTGCAGAAGGCACAGAAAAATTGAGGCCAAAATTCCCAAAAGGGTCCAATTTAAGATGTCTGGGGTAAGGCTTTTCAAAATTAGCATTTTTACAATTGTATATCTTTAAAGACATCTTTCATTAACTTAATTTGCAGCTATAAGTGCTCAGTGCTTCTGCAAATTTGCCCGGATGGCATCCAGATAACAAGGAACACCTAAATAGGGCTATGGGTGGAAAAATTTTGATTTGTGCTTTTCCCAGCATCCCATAGGAATTCCATGGCAGAAGCAGGGATAGAATCTAGATCTCTAGGGTGGTGTTCAGCAGACTAAACCATAGAGCCAATCCTTTGTGTTCTTGCAGTTGTCTGTCACATTTGTTCACACCTTCTAGTTTCTGTAGCAAATGAGGCTGTTATCCTACAAACAACTTCGTTCTCTGTACAACTCTGAATCATCACCCTTTTCTTGTGCAAAATGAGGTTAGAGTCCTGTAGAAAAATTATGTGATCATGCAGTTGCCCAAGGTGACCAATTTAAGATTAGATGGGCAATTTTAATTCTGGCGTGTCCTAATTTTTGAGTGCTTGACTGTGCTTACCTTAATATTCTTTTAAATAGTTTCCCAGAGTTAAAAAAACAAACAAACAAAAAACGGTTTCTTTTTCCCAGTTAATCTCTACCATATGGAACTCCCTCCTTCCTCCCACAGATCATCAACAAGATTGAAACCCTAAATCCGCAGCATAGACCTCTGCCGCTTGAGTAAACAGAGTAAATGATGGTACTTGTCATTCTCTCTGTGGACCAGCCACTAGAGAGGGATGAGATGTGCAATTTGCCTGTAGATTTCACCACTCTTTGCTGACAGCAGAAAAGAAATGTTGAGACCCATGGATTGTGAGTTTTATTCCAGTTTCTGAAGGGCACTGTACTGTGGTGGTGACAGACACTTCTTTTTCTGTCTACCCTGCCATCTGTCTCGACTTTTTTGCCTATAAAATGTAGAATACCTGTGTTCTATACTCTCCAGCTCCTTTCTTAAATGAAGAGCTTGTCTCTTTCCACTCTAAATCCACCCCCACAGCCTCTTTCTGTTCCTCCCCCCC
>ML685766.1:23750767-23765718 GCA_007922175.1 Pelusios castaneus
CCCCCCCCCCCCCCCCCCCACTGCTTCTCACCTTTCTCCTTTGTAAACATGCTCTTTCCTCCTCCTTCTCCTGGGTGCCAGCAGTGGGAACATCCAGAAGACAGATCATCTCTCTGATCTTAATTTCTATACCTAGCACCACAGCATCCCTTAGCTACTAGAAGTAGCAATTTTATGGAAAGTTTCATCCCCTGCAGCTCAGAGATGTGTTCATTCAATCTCTGGGTATGGTGCATGTGTAGTCTGGTCAGCATGTAGAGCTATAAGGGGATGAAACATGTTCAGGGCAGCAGTCTTTTTAAAGAATTTAGCTGCCAAATTCTTAAATCCAAATTAGGCATACATTAACTGTAATTCTTCAGACTTAAAGCTCTCCCAGATTTCAGTGGATTTTCATGGGGACAGCAAAAGACATCCCTAAAACCAAGGTGATTTACAGCTGCAAAGTATATAAGTGATAGCACTCATCAGTGAAACTTAGAAGAATTATTACTATTGATAAAATTTATTTTTCCCTAATTCTGTTTTAAGAAATCACTGAAACGTTTCCAGAATTTCAGTTTGAGGCAGATGCCTGGCATGCAAAATTTCAGCCAAAATAATTAAAAATGTTTAGTTATAGCCACAGAAAACAGGGTCTTAGAATGGAAAATTTTAAGCTACCTTAACTACAGACATTATTTCAACCTATGATAAAAAGAGGTTGCAGTTTATCCAATTTTTACTTGTCATTGTTTTATGTTTCTGTAGAAGAGCTAGCTTGGTATCCATTTGGTAAATTGTGGTGGTGTCAGTTAGGCTGTTTCTCTAATTTACTGAGGTTTCCCAGCAACTGTTGAGATCCAAAGCCTGATAAGTATTCAGTTTCTTCAGATGAAGTTTGCTGCTTCCCCCAACTAGTCTGAAGTAGCCTGAATCTGATGATCTTTAGGACATTGGAGGAGTGGAGAAGATGAGGGTTTTTTTCAGGCATTGAAAAATGGTGAGGAATTATTGGAAAGGCACTGAAGACTTCATTACTCTGCTTACTGGTGATGGGTTATATTAAACTGCCCTGCTGAACTTAGGTTTTTATGTATTTTAAGCATATATTAAAGGCACGTGTTCAATATGAACATGTACTCTTTTTAGTATTTATTTAGTTTTATAGACATGCTATCTGGTTGGCTGGGCCTCTCTCCTAGATCCTGCTTAAATTTGTCTACCTACTTGTTTTATTCTGCCTGCCTTTCATTGTTCCTCTCAGCAGTTTCCTTGTGTCTCTACACGTGGTAGCAGTGTACTAATTTTTGAAGAAATTACATGTTGCTTAGCACAGCTGTAGGTGTATCTCCTGACTAGAGGGTTCACGGTGTCTAATGATGATGATATCTTTGGTGGTTCCTGAGAGACCAGAGCACTGTCGTCTTGTTCTAGTTTATGGTTTGGGAAATGACTGCTTCTCAGTCCCCTCCGTGTCAGATAGCCTTCACAGTGGGCATTTCTTGTCTCTGTGGAAACTTAAGGCAGATGAGCTCCTTTGCTCTGAGCCTGGGCTGAGGACTGCCCCTTAGGAAGAACTTTCCAGAATTCTCTTCTTCCAAGCAGCTCACATGGCAGACCCCACATCTCCCTTACTAATACAGATTTCACAGGATTTTTAAAATGTTTAACTATATGCACCTGTTCTCTCATTGGCTTTGAGGATTTTTCTCCTCAGAACTTCTAAACAACAATCAAATCTATTTTAAAAAAATTTCCTTACTGAGGAGGCTTTGAAGCATCTTTTTTCCTTTCCTTGCTCAGAAATGATAAGCAGGCAGCAGCCACAGTGGAAAACCTGGTTTCCAGTGTGTTGATAAAGGTCTGCACCAAGTTGGTTGACTAGGCTGCAGTGATACCTGTCTGCTGCGGGTGTGTAGCTAAGGTCTGGGCCAAGACAATTGCACAGAGCACTTGGAAGCTCCTTCACTGAGACCAGGCCAAAATCAATGACCTAGAATCAGGGATAATTTCCCCTTCCCTCCCCTCCAGAGTGCACTTTCACTTCTCTACTTGTCATGGGATCCCAATTTCACAGCTTGCAGACCCAGCAGGAAAATTTTACAGAAGGTAAGGTGGTGCCCTCCCCTGGAAATCAGGATGCAGAAATTTGTGATCTGAGTCAACACATATGCAAGGTCTATACTGAGATGGCCCCAAAGCAATTCACTGTTCCTTTAGCTGCTTTGCTTGCAAGGCCTCAACTACTATAAAATGTGCCAGTACCTATGACTAGTGTGCACTCATTCTGTGAAGTTGTTCCCCTCTCAGTCCAGACCCAGAAGTAGGGAGCATAATGATTCAAATCCTCTTCCCTACTGCTTCTTCCTTCCCAGACCCCAAAGTTCCACAGGAGGCCATAATATAGCTACCATTTCCTTAGAGAGAGAGAGATACAAAGTACATGCCTTCAGGCTGTACTCAGAGTCAGAATATTCTGACCTCCTTCCTTCTCTGAGGTTTGGCCAGTAAGTAGTGAGGGATATTGCTTTTAGAGTTGTTGCACAAAGTCTTAAAATTAGAGTATTTCTAACTTGTAGATCCTCTAAAGAGAAGGGGAAATCTCTGAAGCTGGGGCTTTGAATGAGATACCATGGAGTCAAAGCTAGATTTGGCAGAATTAAGCAAAAATAGGAGTTTAATATCACAGGTTCTTATGTTTTTACAATATGACATGCCAAATTAAAAAGGGACTTGCAAAGCTGAAGGTCTGTGTCATTCTTCTGCAGATGGTTTGAGGGTATGGTGAAGAAATAGAAATTTCATATTCAGACCTACTTGTACTGAGGGATGAAAAGATCCTTATTACTCTGCTGAAGGTTAAGCCTGCTGCAAGTTCCTTAGCAAAGGGCACAGACGCACCTACAGACAGGAGAATAAGATCATCCTAAACTTGGATACAGCAGCTTTGGAGTACTGAATGCTATCTCTTACTGTGGAGGTCTGTGCTCAATCAGGAGGTCAAATGAGGAGGTCAAAAAACAAACAAACAAAAAAATCCATCTACATAATTGACTTTAAACTAGATTGCTGTCCCAGCTCTTTCAGGACTACTGTTTTACTTGTCCCTGATTTTCTATGTATTCAAAACTTCCAAACTGGTCAATCATGTCTCTAATGGAAGGAACTAGAATTTCAGGCTAAACTCTGATTATGCTTCCAAATATTCTGTTGATAAATTTTTGGAGAGTACAAAGACAAAGCAGTCACCTTGGCCTTTAACTCCACTTCCAGTAAAAGAATCTTTGTATGATCAACCAGAATTTCCTTTTGAAGGTGTTAGTATTTTGGGTTTCAACGTAAATATTAGACATTAGAAAGAGAGGCCATTGCTGCTTTTCTGAGGAGTTTGGAGACCAGAAGGGGATTCTCTAGAAACCATCCAGTCGCAATAGCTTCTCTTATTTTTGGGTTTCCCAAGGAGCACTTTAGGGTGTACCCTATCTCAGAAAATGAGTGTTTGACATGATCAGGGAAGGATAGAACAGAATCTTTGTACAAGGGAAAAGTTTATTTTCCCCCAAAGTAATATGGCATGTTTAACAAGACCTTTGTAGTATCAGAAGATTAAAGACATGATTTAAAGATTAAAGATATGATTTAGTGGGAGTAGTCCTGCTTTTAGCAGGGGGTTGAACTAGATGACCTCATGAGGTTCCTTCTACCCCTAATATTCTATGATTCTATATTATAGTTAATCTCCTTCATATTAAAATGACAGAACTAGTTCTGTAGCTAAATGGATATTTTAGAAAGAAACACGATTATTTTTTGTACGAAGAGAAACAATGGCATGCAGCCCATTTAGATCCCAGGATCTCAATAAGCCCTGAAGGAGATGGGCTATTCCAAGTAGAAATACAGAAATCCAGATTAAAGTATTTTAGAATATGAAAATAAATCTCCTGGAGATATTTTCAGGGAGATTCACCTAGAGCTGCTTTAGATTCTGCTACAAGAAGCATTTTGTACTCATAACTTCTACACTGGTATTTACAAATGATATGTTATCCTTCCCTTCAAAAGGAAGATTTACATTTCCCTTTTCTGGACAACACCTTCATGTTATGAATAGCTCATTAGTCATAGCTAATGCCTTCCCAAACATGACTTTGACTGAACAAATGAAAAGAGCAGGTACTGCCCTCACATAATTCCAGCATCTAGATTATAATCAAAGGCTAATTCTGCTTCAGAAGAGAGATGGAAAAAGGCAATGTCTAGTTTGCCAAACATTAGCACACATATTCCAAGATGATCTCTGATTCTTGTCCTCGGCTAGTTTGGTCTTATTGATAGATACCTGGCACAATTCTTACCTTGCTTTCAGCTTGCAGTTGTTGAAATCAGTAAGTAAAAATCTTGGTCCAGATCTTTTCTTAAATAAGAATGAGTTTGCCAGCTACTTGAAGTTAGGTCCACAAATGGGTCCAATACAGATTCCAACCCCACCCCCATTCCGCATATTTTGATAAGGAAGATGAGGCAAATATGGCCCAAGGAAGAAACCTGGATTATAACCTGCCTTATGTTATGGGCCATCAAGCTCATTCTTCCAATTCTAGCAGATTTTTTTAGAAACAAGATGCCTGTATAACTACTAAGAAGGCAGAAAACTTTCAGTACTGCATAGAGTAGTCTTGTTCATGTCCTGGGAAGAGACTCATTCTTTTTTTTCCTCGGGGTTCTACACCAAGAGGGAAAGTTGGGGTTTGCTGGCTCAGTGAAATCTACTTAGGATCAAGGGAATACAGACTGGATCAGCTACCATTTTGGTGCATCACGGGCCAGGCTGGAAGCTTATTGATGAACCTATTTGCATCTAATTTTACATAGAAAACCAAAAGAGGTACTAAGCAAGGAACAGATACTCAAAATCAGTGACTGAGGTCTCCTTATGTCAGAAATGGGCTAAAAGGCCTCCTGTTCCACACATTATAATCCCCTTCTCATTAACCCTCAGGTACTGGTTCTCAGGCCCAGTTTTAGATGTAACTGGAACCTTCTTTCAAAATTACCACATCCAAACATTCAAGAGTGACCTATCCCGATATAATATTCAGGGCTGCCTAACTAGTCAGCTGGGAAGCTGAGAGGAAGGAATTAATAGTTTCTAAGAAGATGATTAAAAACTCTCAGATGTAATTTGCATAATATGTCCCAGTGTCATTTGAAGTTTTAGATGTTTGTGTTACACTCTAATAGTATGCAGATTCCTGTCATGATCTTGATCTATGGACTATGAGTCCTAATAAAAAACCACCTTTCATCTTCTCTTCCTCATCTTTCTGAAAAAATCTTGCCTACAAGCCACCCCCTTCTCCATCAGGGTTTGAGTCTGACATGCTGTCCATCATTTGTTCTATCAAACATGATAATTTATGCACTAATAGCCCTCTATCCCCAGAGTCACCATAATCTATCTTGTATAATAGGAAGTGGTATTTTCTCTTCTGGTTGACTCCAACGTTCTAAAGGATGTAGAAATGTATATGTTAGATGTGAGCAGAGTCCACAGAGGAATAAAGATATATGTAGTAGAGGCATTAAAAGCTTCAGGTACAGTTCCTCTCTCTTTTACAATGTACTCTCTGAAAAGAGCACCTGATTTTGTGGAAGGAGAAATCACACAAGGCTATTACAGAAACTCCCATACACACTTTCACAAATATTGTAGACTCAACATAACCCCCTCTAATGTAGCATTTGGTAGAAGATTGTTGCAGAACAGGGTGCTACAGCAACCCTTAAGGCTTTTCTCAGTTCAACGTAAGTAAACTGAGTCCTCTCTTTTTCTCTCTCCCTTTCTGTTCTCCCGGGGCCCCCCCCCCCCCCCGAGTGGTGACTTAGTACTTTCAACCTCCTGCTGTGAAGATTACCTGTTACGGAGGGGTCTGAGAAAAGGGAAATTCTCCCTGTGAGTTTTCATTCCAGGGGCCTCCACGCAGGGCTGTCCCTAGAGGGGAGTGGGGCCCAGGGCCAGAAGTGAGATGGTTCTTCATCACTCCCTCATAGCTCCCTCGTAACTCTCATATGTGGAAGAGGACTACATAAATGCAAGATAGGAATCTTTTAGTTTACACCTGCAGCATCCACATAGAGGAGTCGCTGTCCATTTGCTGGAATAATCCCTAAAGTAGTCTTGGAAGGACTGGGCCTTTAGAAGACTGAGTGCTAGTTCTAAACTGAGACTGTGATGAACTTGTCCATAAAAGGAACACCAGGGATAAGATTCTGAACTGCTGCTCCTGGCAAACCTAGTGTTAGAGTTGAGGTGATGTCTGGAAGCTTATTTTATTGTCTTGAATGTTTTCTCTGTAATACTTTTTACCTTAAGAATAAAGTCAGCTTGCATAGAACGTGCTGTGACTTTATATCTGTAGCAATTATGCCTGATAGTTGTTTCTGAAGAAAAATCAAGAAGGTGTCCTTGGGTGACCTATCTGTACTAGGAATAAAACAGTGAAGGCAAGGAAGTGTGTGGCCTGGACAGAAGGGAGAGAGATGCAGGTCTCCACGCAGGAAGGCAATGGCTTGGAAGTTAGAAGCTAGGCAGTAGGTGTCAGTGCTGGGCACCTGAGGTGGAAATACATGAACTGAGACAATGATGGCTCTGTGGTCATCTCCATAGTTAGGTTCCAGTTTCCTAAATAATTATGCCCTGGTACATTTCGAAGAGATTATTTTTTTTCTAACAGATCACAGCTATAACCAGATTTGGAGAACTCATGGACTATGCTGTCAAGCTCAGAGTCTGTGGAGTCTGGAAATAAAGGTACTGGGTTAGAGAAATCCTTTTACAACTGAATAAATAGAATTTCTTACAATGTCTAGGTTTTAGTTTGTGCTTTTTTTTTTTAAGTGTTCTCTAGAGATTTTCTCATGAACCAAGTAACAGAGTTGTCTCCCCCCCTCTCCCCCTTCCCCCCCTTAGCAGAACGAAGGGTTTTTTTAAAATTAGAAATAGATTTTTTTGGTTGGCCTTCAAAAGGGGTGTGTGTGTGTGTGTGTGTGTGTGTGTGTGTGTGTGTGTGGAGAGAGGGGCTCAGAAATAAGTTATTTTCTTGACTGGAAGGATATATTTTAAAATGTGGTGATTTATCATTTGTGGTTTTTTTTTAAATATCTCTATCACGCTAGGGTATGCAATATGAGTAATAACTAACACTAAAGTGGTTGAAGTCTTTATATTGTGACTCAGTCTGTCCAAGAAATAGTTATTACTAAATACAGCAGCTGCATGCTATACAAAACCTAATTGCTTAAGCTATGGGTGTTGCTACTTTTCAAGCTGAAAAATTAGTTTAAAGTATGAAATGTACTAGAAGAGTAGGCAATGTTTTAATGACACTGGGAGTATTTAAAAGACTAACGATTATTTACATGTAATAGGTGGAGTAAAAACAATTGATGCTTTAGAATGGGAACATTTATTTGCAAAATATACTAAACTGTGTTAAATTACAGGTGGTGTACTATTTTTTAAACAGAATATACTAGCAAGTTAGTTAAATACAAGTACGATGAATTGCTATGTTATCTGCGCTGTGTAAGATTAATATAGACTGCATGCTTCATATAATCTAGTTATGTCCAACACTGAAGAAATACTTGGACATATTTTACTGCTCTGTGTTAGGACCCTCCCAAGTCCTTTTAGTTCTTGCTTCACTGTAGAACAGTGGTTTTCAAAGTATGGTTCAGGACCCAGTACTGGGTTGCAGAACCTCAGGTATTGAATCGTGGCACTCCCTGCTGCTGCTGCTGCTGAAACACTGGAATGCGCTGCTCAGAGATGTAATTGTTGGGTTGCGGGCATAAATGATTTTTTTTTTCAACTGGGTCTTGAGAAAAAAAGTTTGAAAACTGTTGCTGTAGAAGATCAGAGTCCAACAGAAGGCAATACGACAGGTTTAGTGGGATCTTTTCCATGCAAGCATCAATTAGGACCCCATAGACCTTTACAGCAACAAATTTCCCCTCCCAGTAAACTTTCACTCCTCCCCAATAAATCCCCCCCCCCCCCCCCAGTAAATTCCCTTCCCTACCTTCTGGTTCTCCTCAGTTTTTACAATGTATTTTAACCAATCATCATTTCTTTATTATTAAAGATGACCTAATGGCCAATCCCAACATATTGGAACAAAGTTCTCTAACTAGTCATACCCCACCTTTGCTGATTACAACTAGTTATAGGATAGACAGAAACAATCAAGAACTCAGACAGATGTTATCAGAGCAATAGGGACCAGAATGACCAAACAATACAAAATATAGATTCTATCACCACAAGTGTTTGCAAAGCAGACAGGATGCTATCAGCTTTGTTTGGAATGTGTGGATGTGACTGCGCACTTCCCAGCTTATGGCTGCCCTGGTGCTTTTTGCCTTTGCTTAGCCAAAGTACAAGGGCTCAGCCTGTCAAGCAGCCTGTGGTTTTGATTCTTTGGTTTGCTATCATTGTAGCTAGCTAAGTGATAAAAACATACTTAAAAATCATAGGCCTTACAAGCAGGCCTAAATATCTATAGTCTAACATTCTGTGTTATGTCTATTTTCAGTCTGGTTGTTCTGTGAAATAAAAATAACCATGAAAAAGGACTGTTCTCATATAAGGTATTTATCATGGAGAGAATAAACTATATTACAGCTATTTGAAACAGCACCTACAACATAGTTTGACTCATTACACAATTTATGTGGTCATCCTCATTGAAAAGACAAGTTTGAGTGAACAAGATTGTTTTGGTGTTGTTTTGAAATCTTTTATAAAACATACAAAGCCTTTTGTGTTCTGAGAAAGAAAAGCTTTTGGCCTTTGAATCAGTGACTTGTGTGGAGGCAATTAAAATATTTCACTAACATTTTCCTCAGAATCAAGATGTCACTTTATTTTTCTGCATAACTGTATTGATATACCATATACACAACATATGTAAATATATTCAAATATGCAGAATAGAAACATTGTAAACAATTAATAGAAAGCAGTAAAATCTGGTGGTATCTAGTATATAAAAATATGAGATGTTAGGTATTAAGGATTTTATCATTTTGGGGTTGGCTAAGTGCACCTCTGATTGCTCCTGATCTCTGAGTACAACTGGCCTCAATCTCAGACTTTTAGCTGTCACCTGACTTGGACTGGCATTACATGATTCTCCCACTCTCACATCAAGCTCTGTGTTGCTGTCCCAGGTCTATCAACCACAGGCCACGTACACACTAGAAAATAGTTCCCCAACAAGCTCATTGCACTATAATGAACATGTGGGTTTTATAGTGCAGGTGCGCATACACACTGTGCTCCTTATAACACAAAGGAGTGTCCATATTATTCTTAGCATTTTCGCCAGAAAGAGCATTGAATTGTGGGCACCTATCCCACCGTGCCACTTGGCAGCATCCAGCACAAGGAACTCTGGGTAGAAGGAGAGGAGCATCGTGGATAAATTCTCAGGTTCCCATGGTGCATTGTGTTCCCCTGTCATCACTCCTGTAGCTAGTAGCATCTTGTGCCCTTTTCCAACATTGCCGCATTCCTTCTTAGCACTCCATTTCCAAAAACATGGATCCAGCTCTAATCTCCACGGTCACCTTCAGCATTATGAACACATCTTGGCGGTCACACAGTACGCATTGAGCTCCAAATCAGAACAAGAAGCAGAGGACCCGGGGCTGCTGAATGCCATGCAGAACAACAGAGCTGCATTGCTAAGTTCTTTCACAGAGCATCTGCACACGGCGCACCCACACTTCTGGTCTCAAGAGACAAGAATTGAGTGGTGGGACTGCATCATTATGCAGAAGTGGGATGACGAACAGTGACTACAGAACTTTCGAATGCGTAAAGCCACCTTCGTGGAACTGCGTGTGGAGGTTGCCCCTGCCCTACTACGCAAGGACACCAAAATGAGACCTGCCCTCACCGTGGAGAAGCGCATCGCGATTGCTGTGTGGAAGCTGACAACTCCAAACTGCTGCCGGTCGGCTGCAAATCAGTTTGGACTCGGCAGGTCCACTGTTGGGCTACCGCTGTCACAAATGTGCTGAGCCATCAATTGCATTCTGCTACGAAGGACAGTGACTTTGGGCAGTGTGCAGGGGATTGTGGATGGATTTGCAGTCATGGGATTCCCGAACTGTGGAGGGGCAATCAACAGCACACATCCCTATTTTGGCTCTGGACCATCTCACAATTGAGTACGTAAATAGGAAGGGCTTCTTCTTCATGGTGCTGCAGGCACTTGTTGATCACCAGGGCTGTTTCACGGACATCAATGCTGGATGGTCAGGAAAGGTGCATGGTGCTTGTATTTTTAGGAACACGGGGCTGTACCGGAAGTTGCAAGTGGTGACCACCTTCCCAGATGAAAAAATTACTGTTGGGGATGTGGAGATGCCCATAGTGATCCTAGGAAACCCAGCCTACTCACTGATGCTATGGCTCATGAAGCCCTACACTAGCAATTTGGATCCCAGCAAGGAGCAGTTCAATTATAGGTTGAGTAGGTGCAGAATGACTGTGGAGTGTGCCTTCTGGCGTTTAAAGGGACGCTGGCGCTGTTTGTATGGGAGGCTGGACTTAAATGAGGACAACATTCCAGCCATGATCGCAGCATGCTGTGTCCTTCATAATCTTGTGAAAGTAGGGGAGAGAAATTTTCCCGGGGGTGGGCCATGGAGGCTGAGTGTCTGTCAGGTGTGTACGAGCAGCCAAACTCTAGGAGTATTAGGTGGGCACAGCGGGGAGCCATTCACATAAAGGAAGCACTGAGGGAGCATTTCAGTAATGAGAACTCATAAGGCACGTTACGTCACTGGGTCACAGTGATGCTCAAAACCTGCTGGTCACTGCAACACCTGGGTGGCCTGTCTTGTGATTAAATGAACAAAGACTGTAAATGACATAGCAAATCTTGGCTCTGTATGAATAGAGACACTGTGCACAATGTGAGCTTTGCTTTTATTAACAGAAAAAAACGAGTGGGTGGCAAACATTCAGCATTCGGACCGGTCACTATGAGGGATTATGAAGGGTGTTATAGGCGTGTCTATGTGCAGGACTTGATCCTGTAGCAGTTTGAAGGTGTGTATGTTAGATTGTATTGAGAGGGTCCCTGGCCTTTGTAGAAAGTCTTAGTGGGAGTCTATGGGGGTGGAGGTGTAAATTGCTGCTGTGTCTAAAGGGGTGGGTGAACCTGAAGCAGCAGCATCTGCAAACCAACCATTGTCTTTGACAGTTCTGTTTGCTCTTTCAATATGCTTATCAGGTCATCCTTCTGTTTCTGCCTCCTCACTATGTTCTCTTTGCTGTCCTGCCTGCATTCCTGTCTCCAAACTCTGGTCTCCCTTCTTGCGGCCTTGGTGGATTGCATGAGCTCCTGAGACAGATACTCCTTGCTTCCCCAAGGCCACTTTCTTATCTGTCTCAGCCGATCAGCTGGTGTAGACCACCGGCCCGCCAAGGTCATTTCTATGGAAAATTAAACATAATGAGTAAAGCTATTGTTCTCACACTCCTCAGAGAACGAATGTAACATTTTGAGAAGCACATTCTATTGTTCCCAATATGCTGTGCATACTCTGGTTCCCTGACTGATTTGCAGAAGGTAAGTTGTTGATGGTTGCCATGAACGGTTCTTTGATCTGACTTAAAGGGATCCAGGGAAGGGTTGTTTGGATGGCTAAAATCCGAAAGTGTGATTGAATATTAACAATATTTTGGGGTACCATTCTCCATAGGACATGGCCATGGAGGCTGATATCTTGCTCCTTAGAGTGCCCTTACAACCTAGAATGCATATTCTCCATGCAAGTGGATATAAGCCAGGACTGTACACTGCAGCCTAGTGCGCAGCCATGGTTCCCAGTACTGTGCTTTGCGTCTGGTGAGGGAGAGTGTCCTCCTATGGGGGTGGAAACACATTTGCTCCCCCATCCAATGTGACTAGGAAGCTGTGGAGGTACATCCAGGAAACCTTTAGTGAACTCAATGCAGAGGATTATTTGTGAATTGCTGCATGCATTAATGCCCTGCTAATGAATGCAGAGTAGATGCACTTGACAGTGGGAAATGAAATGCAACTGCATCTACCCCAAAACACCACACTCCCCCCACCACCCCCTGCACTTCACTTTGCTACCCTCTGCTGCCTCCAAAGCCCTGCTAGAGAAGGACTGGTGACTGCATGTCTCGGGGATAGGGGGGGAGTGGCAAACATCTCTTGCCTCCTTGTCCCGGTCTGCTCCAGTATCCGTTGGCTGCAGGGGTGCCGACATGTCTACAGGAGTCTTGGGAATGGATGTGGGATCCCTGCAGAGGATGGCTTCCAGCTCCTTGTAAAATTGGCATGTAGCTGGTGCTGACCCAGAGCACCGGTTTGCCTCCCTGGCTCTGTAGTAGCTTATCCTCAGCTCCTTCACCTTTACTTTGCACTGCAGAGTGTCCCTCTTGTACCCTCTCTCCGACATGGCCAGAGAAATCTGGCCATACGTGTCGAAATTCTGCCTGCTGCCACGTAGCTGTGCCTGCACAGCGGACTCTCCTCAGATGCTGATCAGGTCCAGCACCTCAGCTGTGTTCCAGACGGGACAGCGTTTGCCGTGATGAGCTGCTATTTCTTCTTTGAATCACAGCTGGACTCCATGCTCAACAAACAGGAAGTGACAACAGGCAAAAAATTCAAAAATTCCCAGAACTCACAAGATCGGGGTGCTAGTCATGTCAGAGCAGCAGACTACAAGCGAAAGACCATTCTGGGACATTTCCGGAGGCTGCCTACCGTGGAATAAAATTGTGTCCGTGTTCACACACACTTTGGCGCAACAGCCATTTCGCAATAAGTGCTATGTCTCTCGCACAGGTGGTTTTATCGTTGCATTATAACAGGGCTGTTGTCATGCAAAAAGGAGCTTTCATGTGCGTATGCTGTGCTTATCATGCGGTAAGACGGCTTATTCCGCAATAACTCTCTAGTGTGTACAAGGCCACAGTTATCTCAGTAAATCTGACTTGATGTCCACCTCTGGAGATTCTGTTCCATATGGGAGCAGTGACAATGACAGGGGATCGATAGCATTTTTGAAGTAAAGCATTACTTATTAGATGAAAACATATTGGAGAAAATGTATCTTAAAAATAACAAACCAGTCTTGTACATGTACCAGCTTTTCCTGAAGGCTTACCATTCCCTGAACCTGGGAAGGTTGTTCAGTTGTTCAGACTCCCTCCTCAGTCTCTCCCAGTGTCAATCTGTCTGTCTCAACAGCTTCTGACAAATGACCTCTCTACTTCTGTTTAGTGTTCTTTTGATCTTCAGATTCCCAGCTTTGCGAAAACGAGGCTTACAACATGTTTCAAACAGGATAAAGAATTCTTGAATCTGACAGCTTATCCCATTGTCATTCAAGTGTGCCCCTGGATATTCTTGTATGAGAGGCTGTTATATTGCCTTAATGTACAGACTCCATTGAATGTGAACATTATAGGCATATAATAAAAATTCCTATGCCTCCAGTATAAATTGCATCAATACTCAGACAGGAAATTTGAATAGCCCTCCATCATTGCACAGTAACTTAACCTTACTTACCAGATCACATACAGTATTTATAAAAATTTATCTCAGTATGCTGTAACAGGGCAATTGAAGAGCTGGCCAGTCTAGTGATTGGAACCCTTGACTTCTGGCCTGCTTGGTTGAGGTGTCTCAGCGTTTAAGGTGGGAGGATGGGGTACCTGGGCCCTCCCACTGCCCCAGATTCCAACTCAGGGCACTGTGTGAGTCAGCCCCTCAGCCTGGGACCTTGTAGCTGGGAGTTAATGTCTGCTTCCCTGAGCTACTTCCTTTAGTGTCCCTTCAGTGTAGGGGTGGCCTGCTTGTGGGTTTTGGGCAGCATCCTGCTGTGGCCCCAGGTTCTTCCAGGTAGGACAACCTTGGTGGAGTCAGAACCTCACAATGTCTCTGTGATTTGGTCACCCAGTTATCCTTTAGGCCAAATGCTCCTAAGCCTCTTCCATAGTGTCCTTTGGCCATGGACATGATGCTTGTTTCCTGGTGGCTGCCCTGGCTGGCAGACTATTGATCCTTTCCTTCAGGTAGGGAGGCAGCTAGCTCCTGCGCCTTCACCAGTCAGCCACAAACTGACCCAGGTTCTCTCCTCCTCCCTTTCCCCTCCAGGTCTGGCACTGGGTGCAGTAATAATGGGGTGGAGCTACCTCTCTTTCACACCTTCTATGCTGGCAGGTTATTCCTCTGCTTCATCACATAGTCTTAGGCCATGTACACACTACAGACTTGTCCTGCAATAACTTTTATTGCGGGACAAGCAAGCGTTATAATTATGACGCTTGAGTGCGTCCACACAACACTCCTTCTAGCGAAAGGAGTGTTCACACGTTCCTTTCAATTTTAGCTAGAACGACCAGTGCATGGTGGGTACCTATCCCACCATGCACTGCCCTGCCAGCCAAAAGGCTGGCAATGGTGCTGCCTTGAGCCCCAGTCCCGCTGGGACTCAGCTGCTGCTGGCCAGCTGAGCAGCAGCTGAGCCGCAGCTCAGCCAAGCCTGGCTTCGCAGCTGAGCCGGGCTCCAGGGGCTCCAGCTCCCCTGGTGGGGCTCCAGCTGCCAGGCAGCTGAGCCCTGCCAAGGAGCTTAAGACCCCTGCCGCCGAGCTCCACAGCCGGCCCCGGCGGGGACTTGAGAACCCCTCCGTGGCCACGTGAGCTCCCTGGAGCTGGGTGGGTGGAGGGGCTCCGCTGTCGGTGGCTGTTGGAGCCCCGCCACTCACCGAGCTCCAGCTGCAGGGATTTGGGTGGCGGGGGACTGCGGCACTTAAGCGCGCAGCTCCCGCTGCCACCCAGCCCCCTAGCTCAGCCCGGGGCTTCAGGTGGCGGCGGGAGCAGCTCCCGCCGCCACCCGAAGCC
>ML685766.1:23780718-23810885 GCA_007922175.1 Pelusios castaneus
TGGCCAACTTCCTGCCTTTGGTGGAATTTGGACATGGTTTACTTTATACATTGGTGGTCATTGTACAGTTTGCTCTTTAAAATTTTGTCTAAATTTAAACCCAGCAAAAACAAAACAAAAATCAGGCTTGTAATTGTAGTGATGCTATCATGTGGGACTCCCAACAGTGTATATTCTTGCTTCATCATGAAGTCATACTATATGAAGGGTATCAAGTTCAAAGCTTCCTTTGAAAAAGCATTTAGACTGCCCCTACTAAGTCCTGTCCATAACAACATTTCCATAGAGTTGGCCCAAAGAGCCCTGTAGGATACCATCCCAGAATTCTACAATGAATATAAACCCTTAATTTGTGACTTTGTCTTTTGAGTACATATTAAAAATACATTCTAAATATGCAGTGAATAATAATTTTTTTTAAAGTATATGCCATAATCCACCACAAGGAAGTTTTGTCAATTTTTTTAAAATTCATATGAACACAGGCTCCCATGCATGTAGAACCATAATTACTTTTATGTAAAAATAAGTCTGACATGAACGATTTTGTAAATGTGTGGTTGGAATAGATTCATATAAAGATTTTTCCTTTTATGTTTTGGATAATGTTGTTAGGTTTGTGGACAGCATATTATTTTTTTCCAAATATGCATGCTGGGTTTAATTCTCCTCACACTCCCATCCTGCCTTACAATGTCTTGGCAAACTGACTCTATTTTGTAATCACCTCATTTGTTTACAGTATTAGCCCTTATTAAGTATATATTGTTCAACTATCGTTAAAAGGCCCAATCCAGCTCCCACTGAAATCAGTGGGAGTCCTTCTATTGACATAAATGGGAGTTGGAACAGTCCCAAATTCTGTATCACCCATGGATGAAATAATCACTATCCAGTATTTTGTCTAAATTTAACCTATTTAAGTACTTAAATAAAAAGTGAATATTATCTGTATGCTCGTATTTTGCAAAGAAACCACAGTTAAATGGATATAGTGTTAATACTGCCCTTATTAAATACATATGCAGATATACTATTTAGTTATTTTTTGAGTAATCTTTAACTCTTTATTTTGCAGTCTAGTAAACTATCCCTAATTCTCCTTTAATTTTTAGTCATGCTAATATTTTTTTTAAATGTCTTAAACCTAGCTATATTTAGGCTGTTTCTCTTGTTCATTAAATAACCTCTTCTATTACCTGTATTACTACTTGTGTTCCTTTTTTTAGCTTTTTTATGTTCACATTTAGCAAGCAGTTTTTCACTTATCCACATTGGTTTTTGGTTGAGTTGTGCAAAACTGTATTAAGGCCTCCTTTACCACCTCCTTAAACTTTAACCAATTTTAATCTGCACTGTCTCTTTGTGTAATAACATTTACTTATGTCTCACTCATTATTCATCATTTCTTCAAAGTTGTTCGGTTTTTTAAAAAAAGTATTTATCCAAAATTTTTCAAGCTCCTGAAATTTGATAGATTATTAAACAATCCAGCAAAATTGTTGTGAAAATTTAGCATCCGTGCCACACAATCTGTTCAGCCGCCCTTTTTTTTATTGATTGATTTTTTTTTTAATTGATCAAAAAACTGTTAATCGAATATAAAACAAAACAATAGTCAAGGCAAATAGGCTGGGTGAAAGAAACAATCTTTCAAAGGTGTAAGTGTGGAATTCATGGTCAGAGCAACATCACATTGCAACCGAGGCCTTTCACTCCCAGCCGTAGAATTTTTTACATTACTTCACAAGTACTGGAGAAACAGAAACAAATGTTGGTTCTTATGATGGATTTTCTATTTAATGCTTCTCTTTACAGTGACATTGCATTGGTACAAACACTGCCCTCTTAGTAAATTGCAGTTTGACGCACTAAAAAAGTCTGAATGCATATTATGGAGACTATTTTAGATAGATTCACTGGTGGAACAATATGATTGACTAACTGAAAGTAACTATACAAAAAAAGATACTTGCTAAATTGAGACATACCATATTCTGATGGCAGCCAAAAGAAGCAAAGTACTTAAAATCTAGTGGATCGTACTTGAAATCTATTATATGTTTATATCAATAGAGAAGAGCTGATTTTTGTGACTTGGGGGACTGGGATGAAGGAGGAGGGTTGTTTTTATTTTGGGAGAGCAAATGCCTATAGATTAATTTAGCTGAGCAAACATGCCAATAAAATTTTATGAACCCATTTCCATTGTTACATTACTAGGCGTAGGTGTGTATATGGAGGAATGGGGCAAATAAAGTCTCATTAAATGTTAGCAAACTTCCATCCTGTTTTGTCATCCCAAATTCAGCTCTGTTTTCCCTCTCTAATTTGTTGGAAACTTGACTGGAGCCTCCACAAATTACCTACAACTTTGCTTTTACCTTTTCAAAAGAATATAAGCTCTTATAAAAATAATTGGAGAACTGACTATAGCCTAAAATCTTTTACAAACTTCTATTTCACTTCAAGATGTTACGCATGAATTCTTGTACCATATTTCTAGGGTTTTCACTTTTAGATGGAAACTAATTTAAAAAAAAAAAAGCCAAGCCAAATTGCGAATGGGTTTTTCTAAATTCTACACCTAAAATACATTTCTGTCTGTGGTTGCAGTATTGAAATCATTTTTGTTGAGTTGTCTAGTAAACCCTAAAGATCTCTCCCCTTGCTCACTGGGAATGTATTCCTAGGAGTGTGCGGCTTCAGGAGATGGGGGAGGACTTTCTAAGGGAAATGATTTTAAACACATTCTATTTTTTATCCTAAACTGAGCTATAAAGTCCATGAAGCTATAAAATCTATGAAGAAGCCCCAAGTACATGTAAAATTTCATGTGTTTAGTGTGCAATATCAAGGCACGTGACAAACTTCATGCAAAAATAAATTAAATACTTAAAACAGAGAGCGCTTAGAGCCCTATCTATTTACTGCCCTAGCCATGACAAATAACTCAGTGAAGGACAGGGCTTTTTTTGTGATGGTACTCGGGGGTACTGAATACTGGCATCTTTTTTAAAAAAAAAAAAGCACTGGTGAAAGATAAC
The DNA here is from genome assembly GCA_007922175.1 of Pelusios castaneus. NCBI lineage: Eukaryota > Metazoa > Chordata > Testudines > Pelomedusidae > Pelusios > Pelusios castaneus. The sequence continues at coordinate 23,783,766 of ML685766.1, forward strand.
ATTAATTCTACCAAACTCTGAAGATCAATAAACTGGAACTCTGGCAGAGTGCCAGAGAGTGAATTCCACAGCTAGACTTTTCATTGACGTATCCTTACTTACAACTGCGGAACACTTCATATTGAAAACAATATATTTTAAAAGTCCAGGAAAAAGGTGTAAATAACAAAATAAACCATCATATGATCTTCTTGGAAACACTCTTTACTTCTCTAATTTTGTTTGTCAAACATGAGTTACTGATCTTGGAACAAAAAAATCTTAAAATGGAGTTAAGGTTAAAAATGTATGTTAGAGTTTATTGGCCAAAGAAGACTACAGGATGCTGTAATTATCCCAAAATTAAGCATTTCGGAACCAGAACATTCAAAGGTAAGGTTGCATATAAACATGTTATTGTAGGAAATACGTAATTGAGGTACCCAAATAACCTTATTTCTGCTCTGTAGTGACACTATGCAGTTAACTATATGATTTATGATTAAGGTATTTTAAGTATTTGCTGATTCTTTTTGAAGACAAGATTCGGCTGTCTTCCTATTCTTTTTTTCCCCCCATTATGGTGTCACTACAAAGCGGAGTTGAAGTTTTTTGTTGTTTTTGTTTTTTTTAATCTCCAAAATTGGCTCTAAAGAGTCTCCAAAATAAATAATTTCTGTAACAGAACAGATCACAAGCTATAAAATATAGAAAAGCAAGAATCTAATATTCAGTTCAGTGAATCTTGTATTGAAGGCATCTATACTAGATGGCTGCCTGCCTTTAGTGACCATCCCAAGGTTTATATCCAAGTACTTTTCAAAATAAAACTGCCTTTTTAGTAGGCAACATTTTGGAAATGTGGATCACCTATAAGTATTCAAAGTGATAACACAACCCTGTAAATGACCAGGAGCCGTTACTTCTGTTTTAGTTGTCATTGCTAGCCAGCTCTACATTCTGCAGAGGAAATATCTGGAGCTCAGAACTAGGGTGAGCACCAAATATTTCCCATGGAGGATGTAGAACTGGCTATTTATTACCTCTGACTCTCACGAGCTGATAGTGTATATACAGCTTTGCATCAAAACAAATTCTGCTACTGTGCTTTTCCTACCATTATATGACTTTAATAGACTACTTTGTTACTATGTAAGTAGGGGCTTTTTTAAGTAATCTTTTTGTCTCCATGAAGAAAATTTCAGAACAGTCTGTATTAAGATGGTTCCTTAAAAGCTTTAGTCTATCCATTAATTGGTCACGTAGTGTAGGTTTCACTATACATAATATTTAGAAGATGTTAAACTTTGAACACCAAATGCCTCAAGAATTTTGTTTACAGTAACGCAAGCAAAGTATATTCAAAAGTATTCAGCACTGCTATTTCAGCAGTAGAAAAAAAATGTACAAGAAGATTAAATTGATTAGCGCATCAAGAAAGATTACAATAGACTGTTAGTTTCAAATACTGACATGTATATTTGGCAACAAAATTGTAAGCTATGTGTTATCAATCTAGCCCATCTCCTCTGCCAAATTGTGTAGATAATATTATTTCATGTTCCTTGTAACATGTATATAAACATGCTCTGTTCTGCTCTTTCCACCCCGACCCCAGTTGTAGATTACCTTATCTTGAATAAAATAGTTTTAACATACATATGTGCATGGGCACAAAAACCACCCCTACCCTCCCCTGCCCCCAAACTGACCATTATGCGTTTTTATAACAAAAGCTACCTAAACACTCTTATAGAAATTCCTCTTTCTATTGTTGCTCTTATGCACTTGTCTTATTGAAACATTTGTGTCTATTTTATTGAATAAATAGTTATAGTATAAGTGTGAATATATTATGCAGAGAAAGAATCTGAATTATAATAGTAAAATATTGATTTTTTTTCTTGCATTATGATTTACTTCTTGCTCTTACATTTAGTGGTTAAATGAGAAGACTAAAGTTTACTTTTTATAATGACTTCCAGACTTAATTGCAATATTCTTGGGATGCAATATTCAGGCATGTCACCCTCTACCTCAGATTCACATGACAGCTCCTTTTCTTTTTTTCCACCCTTTACCTTTTCTGTCAGCTACTGGGATAAAGGTCTAAAGAAAAATATTGAGAACTATTTTTCTTTCCTTTTGTCTTTGGGTTCTATACTAGAAAAGAAGCAAAGTAGCTCTCATATCTAGGCTAGTCTCCTCCTATTCAGCCTGCTGTTGTGATCCTTACTATTGTTACAGAGACCTCCAGTGACCTTTTTGTGGTCTTTAAAATTGGACTCTGGACACCTAGAAATTTCCTTCCTCAGACAGGTTAAAGAAAGGCCAAGCAGTTGCACGCACTGATCCCTCAGCTCTTTTTCTACGAATAAGATAAAATTGGACAAAAAATAACTCTTTTATAAAGAATAGAACTAACAAAGATCTGTCTTTTACAGACTTCCCTCTTCTTTCAAGGAGTGTGAAATAATGGCTTCCATCTGCACTCTCATCAGTCCTTAAGACTTGGAGTTGGATACTATTTAAAGACGACTAACTTCATACATTTTAATTTTCCAGTTCATTAACCTTCGACATTAATGAAGAGTTCTTCGATCTATCAGAAAAAGGCCATACATACCACAGTGTGAGGGCTGGAAGTTGAAGCTAGACAAATTGAGACTGGAAAGAAGGTGTACATTTTAAGTGATGTCAATTAATCATTAGAACAGTTTACCAAGGGTCGTGGTGGATTCTCCATCATTAGCAATTTTAAAATCAAGACTGGTTGTTTTTTCTAAAAGATGTACTCTAAGAATTATTGGTCTATGGGAAGTTCTACGCCCTGTGTTACATACAGTGTTTAAATTGTGCTGAAAGATGCAGAACACATAGTCTGACTTTATATTACTGAAATCTCTTGGAAAACTCTGTGGATTATGAGTAATAACAGAAAGGGGAAGAGAACCAATAGAGTTTACCTCAAATTTTATTTAAAGACACTAATATGAGGCATTTTAAAGTTCCTAATTAGGAACATTATTTATCAAATTATTGAAAGTTGGTCTCATAAGGCATGCTGTAGCTTCCAGTGAGGCAAAGGACATACATATAGGTCAAGTTCTTTAGACCTGAATACCCTAAAGAAGATTTCTAAATCAATATTTAACTTTAAGATCCAGGTTTGGAAACTTTGTCCATAGAGTGTAAGTATGAAGTGAAGATTCTTACAGTCTTAGTTTTCTGTGGCCCTTTTGTTACAGTGAGAGTTGCCTTCATCTGGTTTAAATTTGATTACATATGTAATTAAACCTAAGCACATTAAAAAGTATCCTGAAGTCACTTTAGTTTGCATTGTGTATGACTTAGTTTCTGATATTGCTAGTTTCTCCTGTTTTCTTTTCTGCCGCACTATATCTAGGAGAAAGATTTGGCTCAAAAATCAGATAGGATGTCACTGCAAACTTCAGATTAGTGATCTTCCTCCTTTCTTGCATAAGTAATTACCTACTTAACGTTAAACTGTCATCACTGGGTGTCTGAGTTAACACCTCTCTGAGATGAATGTGGCAGTTCACATCTCTCAAAGCTATTCTCTGCATAAATTCTTGTGTCAGTTACACTCAGGGCTTTTCTACACATAAACCACGACAGTGTCCCTGAATATACTGCATATGCCAATAGGTTGGGTTCTTCCATTACCACAGGTAATCCACCTCCCCAGCAGGGAGTACTTCTATTGATCTAACACTGTCTAGACTGGGAGTTAGGTCAGTTTATCTGTGTCGCACAGAGGTGCGGATTTTTCACAATCCTAAGGTGACATCATTATAACTGACCTAATTTCCTTGTGTAGACTAGGTCTTGGTTTACTTTAAAAAAAAAATAATAAAAAATACAACAAACTTGTAGATGCTTTAATTTTTAAAGGAAAGCTGAATACAGGAGAACAAGATAGCAACTTGAGAGAGGTGTTGGTATGACATACTACTTCATAGTGGCTGAATCAGCAATGCGCTTACCTAAGCACTTTTCTGCTCCCAAGTGAATCATACATTCAAAATCTGTTGCTGTTCCATTAAATCTTATCACTTCTCCCAAGTAATAGATCTATTAGTGGCAGCTCTTGGTTTGGAATATATTATTTAGATGGTTCACCATTAAAGGCATCTTTTTTAAAATAAACTGTGAAGCATATCTAGGTTATATTCCTGAGGTCTGGTCTACACCTAATACTTAGGCTGACCTAGCTACATTGCTCAAGGGTGGGAAGAGTCACATCACTGAGAAATGTAATTAAGAGGACCTAAATAAGGTTATAGCCACGACTAGGTTGACAGAAGAATTATTCTATTAACCTTGCTACCATTTCTCGAGAGGTTGGATTAACTATAGCAATGGAAAAAACATTTTTCAGCACTGTAGTATGTCTACACTATGGTACTACAGATGTGCTGTTGTAGTGTCTATAGTGTAGACACTACATAATAAGAAACTCATTTGACAACAATTTAACTTTGAAATAGAAGCATGTACATCTGGGACATTACATCCTGAACAGCAGAGGCTTGGTATAAAACCTGAAAATTAGAAATCTTACACTATTACCAGAATCCAGAGATTTCTGTTCAGTAAATTCTTCACTTTCTAAGCATCATAGTAACTCCCAGATTGTAACTCTTTTCAAATCTGTTTTTAGGCGATGGAAGGTGCTTTATGGGGCAAGTTTCTGGAATATTCTCTTACTCAGGATTATGGATAAATCAGTAATATCCCCACCACAGAAAAGTATATTCTAGCTCACATCAGCTGACTCACGTTAAAATAGCAGTGATGACATGGCAGTTCGGCTTTTAACTTAAGTTAGTAGTTTGAATTCAGTCCTAAACTGCCTTGTGAGGAGCTGCAGATTCTATATGCTACCATGGCTACATCATAGCCATGTGAATGGATTTACATCTTGAACAGATCCCTGCTTATCATCTACTTTTGGCAAGAGTCAGTATGGGAGTGTATGTAAGCCTCTTGAAATTGCACCTTCCTACCTCCATCCATGGATTGCCTTGTCCTCTGTTTTCTTCAACTTCAACTCTATAACACTTCTGTAAAATATATGTTCTTCTGCACATTGGCCATCCCACTACTGTTATCTGGTTTTCAACTGGTGCAAAATCGCAACTTACCAGGATCGTCTAAGTATCTCTTTATTTGTGACAAAATGAAACCAGTGGATGTTAAGAATATCCTGTGACTTTTCATACTGAAAACTATTTCATTGTCCTGTTTCTGCTCCATAAAATACAATTGTCATTGTGTTGAGCACTCCTATCTTAGCTGTCACATAGGCTGTCTGCCACCAAAACAGAGACCTTTAAAGATGCTGAAATGCCTTTTAAGCAAGTCAGATCCCATTTGTGACTTCTTTGGTTATAGAGCCTCCTGCTGACAACTTCCTATCCAGATAGATAAAATTGTCACCCACTCAATGTCATTGCCATCTACATGCTGGATCAGCAGGTCATTCAGTTCCATTTTATGGGAGATACGCATAGTTTTGTTTTTATTGCCATTGATTGTAAGTCAATTTCTGTAGTTTGTTGCCACTTTTGCAGCATTAGCTGTAGCCAGTCCATGGGCTTTCCAAAAAAGACAATATCATCCACATACTCAAGATCCTCTAAAGATGAAACTTTAAATTTCACACCTCCTAGGGGGCTTCAGTCAGCTCGGTCATCAGGTGGTCTATTAGAACAGAAAGCGTGTCCCTTAGTCTATTGAAAACTGTGGATAGTGCCATGTCTGTGTGCCTAATGGAGGATCTGTTCCATAATATATTGAGCTGTGTGAGGGTCAATGGTTGTATTACAGAATGGTTTTCAATAGAAGCAAAAGTATGCTAGCGACACTCAATAGCTAGGTCCCTGTGAAATTCTTCTTTATTTTTTTTAATTTTATTTTTCTGGGATTTTCTGGTTGGTTGGTTGGTTGATTTTTTTACTCACATAGAAGAGGCTGGGTCTGGCCTCCAGGCGGTAGAAGACATTGGCGGAACCGGGTGTTGCAGAGGTGAGCACCCTCACCTCTCCCCCTCCCCCGCACCCAGGAGTAGTGACCCCTCTCCTTCAGGAATAGACCCAGTGGCTTCCTATACCAGGTACTGTAGCGCCATTCATGACAGAGGAGGGGTGGCTGGGCCAAATCTGAATGAGTGGCACTTCCAACCCCGTGTGTTCGGCCACATTGCTTGGAGTGGGAGCAAGGCCCAACCCCATGGAATGTGAGCAGCCTCTGTGGGGTGAACTTTTATTTTTATTTTGTGTTTGCAAAAAATAAAGTGCTCTATTTCGAACTAAAGCTACTAAGTCAAAAGCTAAATTGCTATATCTTCAATTCTGTTTTGACCCAGGTTAGCTCACCTGAGTTAACACACTTTTCTACAGTGTAGTTGTACTCTGTGATTGATGCTAGCCCTTACTGTAGGGAAGCTGGTGCTTTTTTACCATAGTATTTGTCTCCCTTGTAGTTTAATTTATTGTGTGAGTAGGCTGGTGGATTTATTGGGAGTGGCACACACCCTCATAGAGAAACTGCAAATATTCGTAAAAGGAATGAGATTAAAACATGGTGACTTTTCAAATATTGGCTTATTGCAGTTGTGATGGTGCCCAGTGGATGAGGAAAAGCTGCAGGCAGTATATCTTGCAGTCTTGAGCAGATGGTTGTCTCAGATTATGTTAAATTACTGTATTGATTGTACATTTTCCTTAACAGTCGTTTCTTTCGGAAATTTATAAAAGAGTAAGTGAATGAGCCCCCTCACACACACTCTCCCCTGCCCTCTCACGCAGTAGTGACTTCTCTCCTGCAGGAGTAGGCCGGGTGGCATTGTGAATTTTGAGGATTTAAGGAAAAGTCTTTTGCTGATTAGCTTTGGGAATCATGATTTTTACCTAAATGTTACCTGTTCAAAAAATGAAAATCTTTGACTGTTATTACCACTATTGACTTCTTCATTGGCACTGGAATATGCAGTTTGGCAGCTTCAATTTTTAAGTGAAATAATTAAGTGATGTTCAATTAAATATTGTCACCATTTCATTGAAATGTGATTTTGCTGGTCAAAATTTAGTATTTGAAATCAATCATTTTTATTATTTATTATTATAGCTATTATTTAATATTTATTAGTTGATCCTCAAAACAATCTTTTTCATCCATCCTTTCTCAGATGTATTTTTGTATTTATTTTACATTTAATAATCACTTAATCCAAATTTGGATTTTTGTCAGTCAATAAATTGTGCAAAGACCCACTTGTGAACTTTTTTTAGTGAATCATTGTCCCAGTATGCTATAATGGCTACAACACAAATGAGCTACTGAGACCATTTTAGTTCATGGATCATTGATCCACTGACTAGACTGTAACGTCACATGCTGAAAAGTGCTAATTAAAATAACCACACAACAAAAAACCCCTCAGTTTCATAAAGTGACTCAAGAAACTGTATCAGTGTGATCATGTTGAAATTTCTATTATTACATATAAAATTTCCAAATAATCTGCCAATAGTAGGTTAAGATGCTTACCATATCACCTCTTAAGGGTGCTGGTTGTCTCACTGAATTTCTGCAGACTGCTAAAGAAGGTGTGATGTTCCACAAGACTTGGAAAAGAAGCTTGCAAGAATGCCACCTCAAGAATTGTAAAGGGATATGGGGCTACTTGCTCCATTTCCAGCAGTATAAACATTATTTTGGGATTGGAAATGGTTTTATTTCTGGAACGTATGAGAAAGAAAGTACAAAAAGGAGCAATAACTGGAGAATTAAAATGAAAGAAGGGTTTCGGTCTGGCCTCAAGTGGGCAAATGAAGATTATTAGGCCATACTTTAATTTGGAAACAAAATCTGACTCTATAATAAGAGTTTGTAAGAGAAAAATACACTTGGGGAGAAAATAGTGGTTATGTTACAGAAGAATAATTTATTAAAAATGAAAAGAATAGGAATGAGACTTAATGAAAGGAATCTCTTGAAGACAGAGGTTGAAGAAGATAGGTGCTTCCAAGCAGCAACAGCAACATCTAGAAGCCAGACTTTTGTATATCATCATCATCCCATGGATGAGAGCTGACATTTTTCTGTACCTGGCTGAGAATTTTTCTTTGTCTGACTAGATATCATCTGCAACCAGAGGACTCACTGATTTTTAACAAATTCCAGAGGTTTAGCCATATTAGTCTGTTTCAGCAAAACAAACAAGGAGTCCTGTGGCTCTTTTTAAAGACTTAACATTTATTTATTGCACTAACTTTTGTGGGCACATTACACTTTGTCAGATGAATGAAATGGAAAATGTACCATGTTATATAAATATATATCTACACAGAAGGTTAGGTCACAAGGTCAATTCAAACACTTCCAGAAAGGTAGTCTGCTAGCCTATCTCTGCAAAATAAACACATTTGTTTTGATTCAAACAGTGTTGAAGAGGGGAAGCAAGAGCGGTAAGCAAGAGCCCATGAAAGCTTATGTGATAAATAAATATGTTAGTCCTTAAATGTACCACACGACTCCTTGTTTGTTTTGATTTTTAACCATATATGTTACTACTGAGAACACCAGAACAATTTCAATTATGTAATAGTACTATTGATGATATAGAAAAGTTTTGTAGTTTAATAGCAAATATCTTTATGGTACTTCATATGTTATGCTAGCAGTAATAATACTTATCCTGTTGTTTGTATCTGGCATACAACACTATTGGTAAGGCAGAAGGCTAAAGAACGTGTTACTTAGGTAGCATGAGGCAAGCTGCTTGTTCACCAGGTATTTGTTGTTGTTAGAATTACAGTCATGTTCACTTATGTACAAGCTGCTTTGTCAGAGGCTGCTCCTATCCCAAAGAACTCGGTTTAAGATGCAAGTGACAAAGATTGAGTAGGAGAAGAATAGAAAATGCAATCTCTTTTTAGAAAAATATTAATTATCCCATATATTTTATAGCATTTTATATAGTATTTTTCTTTAATCCTTATTCTTCTTTTTAGCAGTTTTAGCTCCTTAAACAAATTCCTTTTGGAATTAAATTTTCCATGCTTAGATCTGCCTATACATGATTTTTTGGACCATGAATGGCTCAACAATTTGAGTTCTGAATGTGCAAGACATTTTTAATATTTTTTTAAAATCCATAGAATCAAATTTTATGCTGACAGAATTCAAACTGCTGAGTCAATTTGGCTCAAACTTCACTTTTTGTCATTCTTGTTGAAATCCAAGACATAACATGTTTGAAATGGTGGAGGAAAGGAGGTAATGTGGTCAATAATGTGGTCAATTGCCTTCTACGATGAGATGACAGGATCTGTGGATATGAGAAGAGCCGTTGATGTGGTATACCTTGACTTTAGCAAGGCTTTTGATACGTTTTCCCACAGCATTCTCATCAGCAAGTTAAGGAAGTATGGGTTGGATGAGTAGACTGTAAGGTGGATAGAAAACTGGCTAGATCAACGGGCTCAGTGGGTAGAAATCAATGGCTCAATGTCTAGTTGGCAACCAATAACGAGTGGAGTGCACCAGGGGTTGGTCCTGGTGCCAGTTCTGTTCAACATATTCATTAATGATCTCGATGGTGGGATAGATTGTGTGCTTAGTAAGTTCACGGATGACACCTGGGGGGAATGGTAGACACGCTGGAGGGCAGGGACAGGATTCAAGGAGACTTAGACAAATTGGAACACTGGGCCAAAAGAAATCTCATGAGGTTCAACAAGGACAAGTGCAAAGTCCTGCACTTAGGATGGAAAAATCCCATGCACTGCTACAAGCTGGGGACCAATCGGCTAAGTAGCAGCACTGTAGAAAAGGACCTGGGGGTTATGGTGGAGAGGAAGCTGGATATGAGCCAACAGTGTGCTCTTGTTGCCAAAAAGGCCAATGGCATATTGGGCTGCATCAGTAGCAGTGTTGCCAGCAGATCAAGGGATGTGATGATTCCCCTCTATTCGGCACTGGTGAGGCTGCATTTGGAATACTGTGTCCAGTTTTGGGCTCCCCACTACAGAAAGGAATTGGCAAATTAGAAAGAGCCCAGTGGCGGGCAATGAAAATGATTAGTGGGCTGGGGCACATGACTGACGAGGAGAGACTGAAGGAAGTAGGCTTATTTAGTCTGCAGAAGAGAAGACTGAGTGGGGATTTGATAGCAACCTTCAACTACTTGAAGGGGTGCTCCAAAGAGGAGGGAGCTAGGCTGTTATCAATAGTAACAGAGGACAGAACAAGGAGCAATGGTTTCAAGGTACAGCTGGGGAGGTTGGGGTTGGATATTAGGAAAAACTTTCTCACTAGGAGAATGGTGAAGCATTGGAATGGATTACCTAGGGAGGTGGTGGAATCTCCGTCTTTGGAGATATTTAAGGTCTGGTTAGACAAAACTCTGGCTGGGATGATTTAGTGGGAGTGGTCCTGCTTTTAGCAGGGGGTTGAACTAGTTGACCTCATGAGGTCCCTTCCAGCCCTAAGATTCTATGATTCTGTGAATAACCTTAAAGATTAGACTTTTAACTTGGAAATTAGTTTGTGCATAGTAGCACTAGCTATTCTAATTTGACTTAAACAGCTAGAAGAGTTCAGAACAGTGGAGAAGCTTGATGCCCGTTAGACATGGATCATATAATCTCTGACAGGAGTTTGTGCCAATCTACATTTTGATATATGCTTGAATAATAAAACACTAACCTTTTCCCTTTTTTATTCAGCTTGCCAATGACTTTTTTCAAATTTGCCTTATTTTGTAAATCTTAAGATCAAGCAAAGATTTGACTATCCACAGTAACTTGCTTTATAAAAGAAATTCCAATTTGTACCATAAATTAAATTATTTTCGAGCCTAAATAAAGAGGACAGAATGAAGGTTGATTTGAATGCAAAGATTACTCAGATTTTGTGTTAGTAATGCTCTGGATTTTTTACATGGAATATATTCATACTGATCACTGTGACAGTCTGTATGCCTATGTTCTCTCTTTTTACAAAACTGTAATGAATTTTATACAAAATATGCTCTGTGAGGTTATCATTTGAAAACTCCATAATTTGCTGATCGTTATTGTCATGGTAAAATGTGTGGCAACATTGCATATAAAGTTATAAGATTGTACTACATAACATTACTGAGACATGCTCCAAGTTTAGAAAAGCAAGCACAAATGAGTTCCTCAGAGACAAAGGCAAACTGACGCCCTAACTAGGTATCAACAAAATCAAATGGACCATTACCTGGTCAAGCAGCCATGAAAAAGGGTTTGAGTGAGAAATCTACAGTTTGGGAGCACCTGGAGGTTTCCATCTCTCTAGACCCTCTGTCTCGTGACCTCAGTTGGAGATGATTGTCAAAGAAAAAGAAATGCCCCCAAATAGTCCTTCTTTTCTCTCTGCTCACAGCATCAACAACACCTGAAGAACAAGAGAAGTAACACTTAGCTGGGGAGTAATCCTGGCTGAAAGTATTCCAGCCAGTAGGACTGCTAGAACATGTGGTAAAGAAACCTTTGTTTTGAATGTATTTAGCTTGATATAAGTTAGCTGTTAATTGTATTTTATCTTTAATTTTTTGTAACCAATTTTGACTTTTATGTGTCATTACTTGTAATCACTTAAAATATATCTTTCTGTATTTAATCTTGTTTTATTGTTTTTCCTAAAGCAATGTATGTTTGGATTGAAGTGTTTGGGAAACTTCATTTGGCATAACAAGATTTGTGCATATCATTTTCTATAATGAAATGATGGACTTTAATTATCAGCTTGTATTATCAAGGAGTGTGCTGGGCAGTATAAGATGCACATTTCCGGAAGAAAGTCTGGGACTGGGAATTACCTGGTGTTGCACTGCAGTGTAATTCATAGGTGGATGGCTATAGCACTCATATCTGGAAGTGATTTACATGCTGGAGGCTTTGTGTGAGCTGACCAGGAATGGTTGCTCACATATCAAAGCAGTGCAAAAGGCACCCCAGGTTGGAGAATTGAGAGGACGCATCAATCCAGAAGCAAGACTTCATTTTCAGAGAGGGACAGTGGGAAATAAATGTTCAAAGTCATAGAGCAGTGAAAAGAAAAGTTGAGCAGACAGAATATAATTGCCCAGATAGAAATTTGCCTGGGATGAGCATACCTATTCTTCCAAAAAACTGCAAAGCATCATCTCCGGCCAGGAATGGGCGGAGGCTTAATTTTACATTTTAGGTATCAGACAATGCTTTCAATAGCACAATGTTCCACAGCAATGTTCTGAAATATTAAAACAGTACTGTCAAAAGGAAGAGCATCAGTTTCTGAATTACTAACACTTGCAGGGTTTTTCCAGGGATGACTACATTCCAATTATTAACCACGCTCAACTTTGTTTAGCTCTAGACATTGACAGAACTGCCAGAGGTAGTACTGTACCACATCTGAGTAAAAATCTGTGCATGGAATACTAACCTAGAGTACCATATGGTCCTACAGTAAGTTTAAAGATCTGTCACACAATCCAGTGATGAACTGCCAGGATAGACAGTTATTTTCCCTTATGGTAGGGAAAGGCTTCTATAGCTGGAGGCCCTCCCATCTGCCTTTCTCCTGTCAGACTCTTTTCCCCGGGAGGTCTCCTTTTCTTGCAGCAGGGAAAGGCTGCAATAGCAGGGAGGTGACAGGACATGACATTGCTAAAAATACCAACATAGATGGGGTGTCATGGCTTGGGTAAGTAGAGCCAAGTAGAAGGTAGGCATTCACATTTCATATGCTCACCTTTCAGGTGTGTCTTTACTGTACTTGCCTAACCTGTGCCTCACTGGCTACTCTGTTATTTATAACCATTTTGGGGGCAGCGGGGTTACATCGGTATATTTCCTACTCACCGCCAAAAAAGCATGCTATGTAGATGTACCCTAGTTACAGCAACCTTTGAAAACTGTCCAGAGCACTGCGATCCAACCTCACTCATCCTGCTTTGACATGTTCCATGCCAGGGCTTTGCAGTTCTCCTAAATCAGTCTTATAGCAATCTTCCATCTTGTCCTAGGAGAATCCTCTAGTAGCTGGAAATGTGGTGTATAAGGTTTTTTTGTTTTTGTTTTTGTTTTTGTTTTTTGGGGGGGGGGGGGGGGGTTTGAGGTCTTTTCTTTTATATGATGTAAAGGTTCCAGAGTGAGAATGAGAATCTCATTCCTAGTTCCACTGTTTTGACATCTCCCTTTGCTATTCTTTGAAACCCCAGCTGTTCGTTGTAAACTTTTTAATGTTGATGGTCTCTTCTTTTTTTAAGGAGATATGGGAACACAATAACACTTAGCACAGTTAGGTACACAAACTAGCAGAAAAGTCACGTACATAAGAAGTACAAGAAGGGAATATGCATACTGAGTAAATTATCAAATAGAAAAGAAAAATCAGCCACAGATTGCACAAGTGTAATGTACATTAAAAATAAAGAAAATATTTAAAGCTTTATTGCCTTGTCTTGCATGTAATTATTGTTGTGGATCACAAACTAATGTAGAAAACAATAGGACTAACTGACCCATTTTATCATGGCCCAAGTTTTACAATGGAGAGCCTCAAAGTCAGGTGTTGAATAAATTTATTAACTATCTGGAAAGAGAAGTGAACAGTGAAAATAAAAAATTTTCAAATCAGACAAAGTATTTAATATATGCTGTAATTGTTACCATATTGGTCCCAGGATATTATAGAAGCAAGGTGGGAGAGGTAGTATCCTTTATTAGATCAACTTTTCCAGACCTGAAGAATAGCCAGGTGTAAACTCAAAATCTTGTAGCTTACACCAGCAGAAGACTGAGAAACTTCATCTTTCATGAACTTATCTATTTCTCTTTTGAACCCACAACATCCCATAGCAATGAGTTCCACAGATTAATTGTGCATTATATGAAAAAGCATTTCCTTTTGTTTGTAGTAAACCTGGTGCCTGTTCTTTTCATTGGATGCCTCCTGATTTTTGTTTCATGGGAAAGAATAAATCCCCTTTCCCACAGAGAGACTTGCTTATCTAGATTAATTTAATTGTCCAGTTCCCTCTCCCAGCTTTTCCTCTGGGTTGTTTTCCTATCAACATCTTTTTCAACCAAAATGACATACATCTCAGCAGTTAAACCTTTTGTTCCAGTTTGCTCCTGGGTCAACTCCTCAAATATAGTTAAAGGTTTAGAAAGGGCCATCTTGTGTCCAGATTTCACAATATATGACTTGCAAATACTAAAAATGTGGGGTCTTTATAATATTTACATTATTACATATAACTTGGTATATTTCAAATCAGGACCCAGGAATGGCTGTCCAAGTTGAGTAATTTCATCTCTTAGCAATGAACAGTCATTTTGATATTGTCTACAGATAAATTTCAGATCATTATCAAGGGTAGCTAAAGGAGATGGTCTAGCTGACAGGAATTTTAAATTTTCCAAAGCTAATAAGATGGTCCAATTAAATGGGTGATTTTTAGTTATTGGTGACCTAAATTTCTTTCTAAACCAAGAATTACCATCAGTAGCTATATTTTTGGTTCCAGTCGTGTTTGAGTTTTACCCCAGTGTTTGGTTGCTGTATTGTTAACTTAGATGATCACATCTTTTAATTCCAATGCATGCTAATAAGATCAAGGAAAGCTAATCTACCAAAAGTTTCATATGAAATTTTAGAACTTAACCTTTGTCTTATTCCATATTTCATTTCCATATGAATTTCAATAGTGCATCTTGTCATGCTTTTAATGTCAGGTCAGGGCTACCAATAGGGATACATTGAAACAAAAATAACTTGGGGAGGGCATTCATTTTTATCAAGGGCACCCTACCTAGCCAAGAAATTTTCATTCTTTCAAGTCCTGCATTATTTTATTCCACATTGGAGAGTAACTTGCCTTAAAAAGCTTTTTTCCTCCACAATATTTATTCAGAAGTATTGTGAATATTCCTTTACCCATTTAAATGTGTCTAGCTGACAATAGTTTGGCTTGAGCCCTTTGGGAATATTTATACCCAAAATTAACTTTCCAAGTTACATTGTCTTCTAATCCAAAAAATGTTTTGATGCCTTTTCCACAGGATTTTTTTTTTCACATTTAATGCAAATGGATTAATTGCCAGACAGAACAGCTGGGTGTACAAGGGACAATTCTATCTTGTACCACTACATAAATTAAAAGGAGTAGATTGAGGCCCCTTAACCAAACTCGCCTGAGGTACACCCAATCCAGCTGGTTGAACGCTTTCTCAGCATCCAAAGAAAGCAGCACACAGAAAGAATCGCTACAATTAATGTTCTAGATCAAATTCGGAGTTTTTCTAATATTGTCAGACAGATAATCTGATTTGTTGTTGCCAGCAACGAATTCCAATTTGTCAGGGTTTGAGAAAGATGACACTAAATCTATTTGCTGGCACGTTGGCATAAATTTTAGCAACCACATTAATTAAAGAAATAGATTGGTATGATGCATATTTGGTAAGATCTTTTTCTTTAGGAATGACCACAATTTTTGCCTCTTTCCATGAATCTAGAATCTCATTACCCTGGAGTATACCATTAACAGTACAGTTAAAACAGGGGTGAACACTTTCTTTAGAGTTTGGAAATACTCCCTAGAAAACCCATAGGGACTTGGAGCTTGATTGGATTTTAAATTCTTAATTACAACTTCAACTTCCTCTGCAGCAATTTGCCTATCAATAACTACCACATCATCCTCTGAGAGCTGAGTTATTGTCACACGTCTCAAATAGCTACATATAAACTTAGGATCTGGATGTTGTGGACTATATAAAGTATGGAAAAAGTTAGCAAAGAGATCTGTGTGGTCACAGTTACTAAATCTCCTTTTTATTTCTCATTAGAGGGGAAGGCTGATTTATCCTGTTTCTTTTTTAACTTTCTGGCTAAAAGTTGGTCAACTTGTTTCACTTTTCATAATAGTGTTTATTAACATATCTAAATATTTCCTCAGCCTTAACTATTCGCAACAAGTTAATCTTCCCTTTTATCTTAATTATTTTCTTAAGCAGTCTTTTAGATCCATAAGATAAATCAGTGTTGTGTTTAAATGGAAGGGTATATTTATCCCTGTTCTCCTTAGATGTTTTTCTGCAATACACAGCACTTTTCACTGTTCGTTCACAGAAGATAAGTTCACTTCTCCTTTTAAAGAGACAGAAACAAGAGCTTATTTTTGACTGGCTTTGGCAATCACTTTGGTTCATTCAAAGAGAGGGTTGGTTTAGATAAAAAGTAAAACAAGTTTAATATAATTTTTTTTAAAAGCTTTGAAGTCAATTCAAGTATGGGGTAAGATAGAAAGGGTCATAAACAAACCAACAAGTAAAATAGACTGTGATAGCAAAGACCTAATGTGACAATCTAAGGCCTAATGTAACAAGTCTTTGTTCATTGTAGTTTCCTCACCAATCTTCCATTTTCAGCAATGGCTATGCCTAGTTTTTAATCAACACCCCCATAAAATGCAAGACACTGATTTTACTCATCTTCTCAGGTGAAGAATAACGTAGGTTATCACACCTCCTCTTTTAATAGTCCAGTAAACCTTTGAAATGTACTGTTCTGAAATATATCCCTGATAAAGTTCCCTTTCCCTGCTGGGTGTAGACACCAGGCTGTCTGATGTAGATGCCAGCCAGCTTTCTCCCCTTATGTTGATGATTTTTTTTGCAATGCAAACGATCTCTTCCTGCAACTTCTGAAACAAATGAATAGGCCATTGAATTTTGAAGCCACCTCTTTCCTTTGTCTGGGCAAATGTCTTTATCAATTCCTCCTGACATGCTTGGATTAAATAGATTTTCGTTATAATTTCAATACATCTGCATAATCCTTTGTGATTGAGTGTACATACATCATGTGAAAATATTAATGATCAATGAGTTGCAAGATTCCCAGTGGCATATTATATGACATCTTTTAGTAGAGCTTCTGACAATAGTGAGTTGGGTTACAATTAACTAGTGTGGACAGATGAAAAATTCACTGATGGATATCAGGGAGCCTCTTGTCTTCTGACATAGAGATGCTTTTAAATTCACAACTAAGGAGCTTTTACCATTGTAATGGTAATAGCTCTATGTCTAATGTAAAAGTCTTGAAAGCAAGATTAGATCCCAAATCTTTGCGCAGTATGATGTGATGAGTGGCTTTGAACCTCCTTTTTCACATTCCGCATAGACATTGGTATTGCTTGTCTGTTACGTGGTGGAAGGATATTTTGATATCTATACTTGCATTAGGTAGCAAGCCTGCACTGTTACTTTCAATTTAAGACAGGAATATGTTAGGCGGATGCCAAACTATTCAGAAAGGTCCTCATTAACTGTGATGACAGGTGGTGGTGTAGGGGGGTTGACCTGATACACTACAAACTACATGATCTGCATATAATTGTCATGCCCTAATTGAGGACCATTCTGACAAGAGCTTCCTGTGTATCTTTTTTTGTTGTTCTAATGTGGGAATTGCAAACAATTTCACAACTAGTAGTCTGATATGAAATTCATAGAGGTGCCTTTTAGATTAATGAATGGTGAATGTTTGAAAGTTGTATAAGTGGGAGAGCCTCTTAATGAGGTATCCTAATAGTTAGTGGAAGTAATGATGTTTGAACATTTTAAGTCTGCTAGGTCATTACCTTGTCAGTTGAAGAAAATGATAGGGAAAATGCTCTTCAACTAGATGAAGTGTGCAGGGTGCATTCTGAGGCAAAAATGCAATGTATTGGTCCTGTGTGACACAACTTGTTCATTCCTCCACAATTAATTTATTGCTTTTACTGGCCTTCTGAGCTATATTTTTTCTCAATGTATCCAGGGCTAGCTTTGTTTTAGTGTTTTATTTCAGATTTTCTGCTTAGTATCCATTTTATACACATTATAAATAGCTTTTTGAGGCTCTTATATTCTGTTGCCAGCATTGACAATCAATCCCATAGAACATTATATGCTGTAATGAGTTTCAGATAATCCTATTTGTTTGTTTTTTAAAAAAACTTTTCTTGCAAGCACCAAAGTATGACCTATTTGGAAGGCTACGACCCATTCCACTGCTTTTGTCAAGGTAGGACTATACATCAATCTTCTTAATCTCTTCCAACAAACTTTCAGTCCTTTTTCTAGCGCTAGAGGATCTTGTTAAAATAGCAAGAGCTGGATTAAAAAATTGTGTATTGCAGAACTGAGTTTCATTTACAAAAGAGTCCCTTTTAATGAGAGTGAAGTCCTGGTACTAATGGCCAAAAATCATGTTTTACTGTTTATTTTTTACTATTTGGCATGCTCTCAGACAATTCATTTGTTGTGCTGGATCATCACGGGGTCCATTAGATCATCTAATTGAAAAGAAATGAGTTTGTTGTCCTGGAA
The DNA here is from genome assembly GCA_007922175.1 of Pelusios castaneus. Taxonomy (NCBI): domain Eukaryota; kingdom Metazoa; phylum Chordata; order Testudines; family Pelomedusidae; genus Pelusios; species Pelusios castaneus. The sequence goes on from ML685766.1 coordinate 23,802,173, forward strand.
CTTCTCCAGAAATTGTGCCATAGCCAAGCTTCTCCAATGCTGTAACAAAGAGGTCTGTTCCATAAGTCCTATTTGTTACCTTGAGCTTTGCTAATGAATTTGGAATATAAAATGTTTTATTCAATTTACTGTATACAAACTATTGTAATTGCTCTGATGTGGTTAGTTAGTTGTTCTTCAGGTTCATGTTTTAAAATGTCCATGCTGTATTCGCCCAGAAATGCACTACCTCCATTTTATTGCTTGCATATTTACCAATGAAGTGTACTGCTGTCTTTCTGTATCTTATCTTGCCTTATTCTGTGTCTTCAAAAGTATGTCTGTTTGCATGCAAAAAACACAGCCTTCTTACTCTGGAACACAAAAATTAGTGTTGTCACAAAGTGTTTGCTTTGGTTTTACTTGTTTTCACATTGGACTTTGTAGAATCAGTGGTTTAGTTTGACAAATATCTAACAACATGGTGACCTCTCTCTAATAACAGCAGACATCCCTACTCTACAGTACATTTATCACTATTGAAAATGTTCCAAGTGTTTTTTAGGGCAGCTGTAATTAAATTAATCTTTAAAAAGCATAATCAGCTTTTAGATCACTTAGCCAGTAACAGGCCTAATTCAAATTTACCCTTTTTAAGAGATGTTTAAACATGTAGTTGTTATTCAGTTTTCTAATTACTAGCCTCTGAAAACCACTTGTCTTGAAAATAGAAGTTTAAAATGTATACTTTACATTGTACTATACTGCTTTGACCAAGCGAGAATCTTAGGTCTGTCCTCTTAGACCAGAAAAGGTTCTTTGAATTGGTTGATATGTCCTGTTTTGGAGGCTTACTCATTCACATTTAGTGCCACCTTTGTAATATGCATCACTTAAATCTGGAAGGAGAAATGTACTTTACTGAAGTCTCCATCCCACAAATTTGAGAAATAAAAGGGACACTTATTAAATTATGTTGTATTACTATAAATGCACATACCATTTTGCAACACATGAAGGTTCTTCGAGAGCTTGCTCATGTTAATTCCATTCTAGGTGTGTGTGCACGCGTGCGTCTGTGCACGGTTACCAGAATTTTTTTTCTCTTTAGCAGCATCCTCTGGAGTTCAGCACACATCACATGGTATATCAGGTACCACTGGCCCTATGCCCCCTCAATCGTTCTTTCCTCCTGCGACAGTGCTTCTTTCGTTTGTTTCCTTATTTGTAGGATTGTTCTTTTCTTAGTTAAGTGTAGTCCCTACAGGGACCTTTGCCCTGGAGCAGGGCATGTCACAGTTTCCAGGTGTCAAGCCCTGCATTTCATACAGCAAGCCCTTGCCTCTTAGTAACTCTCCTGACATTTGTCAAAACTTCTAAAGGCATTAAGGCCACGAAATCCACCTGATGGCCTTGCTAATGGAGGCAGCGCTAAGATCAGCTCTACCTCAGTGCTGACCATTGTATCGGTGCAGGGTGTTGAGAAAGAAGCAGAGAAAACAGCAATCTGTTAGGGGCCGCTCCCCCACTCTGAGGAAGACCAAGGATGCAGAGTTGAGCATGGGGCCCTCATTGGACCAATCAATTGAAATATAGTAGGAGAGGAACTCTCTGCCCAAGAGTGTAAGCCTATCAAGAGAGCCACCCTTGACTCCTGGAGCAGAAGGGGGCCTCTACAGGTTGCAATGCCATAAACACCGCAGGCATTTCAGGCAGCAACAGACTTGGTGGTTCTGCCTTTGCCTCCTGCTCCTAAGCCTGTCCTTATGCTGGCAAAAAAGAAGGCTTCGATCACCAGTGGAAAGCCTGTGATGGGTCCTCCTCAGTGGCTGAACCACTCCCCTGATCAGTCACCTTGCAGGGAGTCTTCATGGCGGCACAGATCCCGTAGGGTCTGTTACGGGTACCCATCTATGGGGCGTTACACGATGGCTGAACGCCACTGATGTTCTCCCTTGTCATTGTGGCCCGAATCTGGGTCTCCAGCACTAAGGGCTTTGTGTTCAGAGGGGCACTACAAATCCCACTCATCAGTGTGCAGGCACTTGCTGGATGGGAGTTAGTACTGTTCCCACTCTTCAGCAGTGGGGAGTTTGCCTGTGCCTGTGTGATGCAGAACCCGGTTGCCGGTGTGGGAATTCTCATCTGGAGAGGATCAGTAATGCTATAGGCCTCCGTTACTGAGATGTCTATCTTCAACATGGCACTGGTCCTGCTCATCCTCTGGGGTGCAAATCCTCGGCGACCCAGCACCAGTCGCAGGAACAGCACCATCAGGTGCTGTAATCTCACTCACCGATGCCAAGACAGTGTTCATCAGAGCCCCACAGGACTCGGTTATGGAGGCACCATTCCCCTCTCCACAGCACCACACTGCAGCAAGAGTGCAAGCTACTGTTCCCTCTCCCTCTAGTCATCAGATAGTGAGTCATTTTCTTCGGGGGCAGCACCATCTTCCAAAGACACAGGAACAAGATCCCTGCCCTTCAGCTCCTGGTTTGCCTCAGGGCCAGTGTCCTGCGCACTAGCTGTATTGGGCACCCTGGAGGATTCCAGTGACCCCACGATCATACTCTTACAGGTCTTCTGGCAGGTAGTGAGTGCCAGTAGCCTCAGAGGAGGCTCACGATTCAGCATCTGGGAGGATTCTGACCCCTCAAGAGAGGACATCTGCATCAGCTCCCATGCAGGAGAAAGAGATGCTGCCACATCTTGTGCCAGCTCAGTCCTCCTCATCTTCCCCAGACTAAGCGGTTGCATCAGGGTTGCCTGTGCCCCTGGATGATTTTCAGCCCCACTTGGAGCTCCTGAAGAGGGTGGCCTCAAATTTAGGATTGGAGGCAGAGGAGCTCAAGGTGGCCACAGACAACCTCTTCCATGTATTGGCCACTGCAACGCTGGATCGCCCTGCCTGTACATGGAGGGGTGCTTAAAGTGATTATAACACTATAACAGATGCCATCTTCCTTGCCACCCATGTCAAAGAGGGCAGGGAAAAAAGTACTATGTTCCTGCACGGGGCTTTGAATACTTGTTTACTCACGCTTCCCCAGATTCTCTGGTAGTGGTGGCCGCCAGTGAGTGAGACAGGCAAGGCCAGCCTGGCTCAGCTCCCAAAAATGAGGACAAAAAGAAGCTGGACTTATTTGGGAGAAAAGTTTATTCAGTGGCAAGCCTGCAATTTCATATCGTGAATCCTCAAGGTCATTGGCAGCCTCTCCTGGTAGCTCCTCTGGGTCCTAAGAATGGGCAGCTCCCCAGCAGGGCCATAGGGCAGCAGGTGTGAAGGGACATCCTTCCCCCTCTAGCACCTGCCTCATAACTGAGCTAGCTGGCTCAGCTTTTATATTTCCTGTCTCGTCCCTCAACTTCCAGTGGGGCAGGCAGGGTTATTTTAGCTCTGTTCACCAGGGCTAGGTCATCCTCCCTGTCTATCTCCAATGGAGGCTATGCCCCCTCACTACAACTTCACAATAGTATGCAAATCTGTTGACTGTTGAAATAAACTATGGAGTCCTTGGTAAATGGAAATAGGTAAAAGGTGGATATCAAGAAGCAAAAATTATATTTTATTAATGCATTCCAAGAAATAACTTTTTATAACAAATACTGAAATAATTGCTAGGTTTTTTTAGACAACTACAAATAGAGATACAAAGTCAACTTGTTACCCTCAGTTGTTCGTTAATTGGATGATTGCATCTCTTTTTTACTACTCTTTGTCATGTTTGTAGTTGAAATGTCTCAGAGATAAAATACTGAAAAATAGGTAGTTTGTGTAGTGGAATTTTAATACAATTCTCTTGAAAAAAGATTTCAGAATGTTCAGGCCAGCGACGTAGCCAGCCCCCATTTTCCAGCTTAGGCCCCTGAGTCTCTAGGGTGGGTCCAGCCAGTCCGGCTTCTGGTCATTTGCTAGGCAACTTGAGCATTAGGCGGAGGAGGAGGAAGGGGGAGAGGTAGCCCAGCACCTGCCGCGCCAAGGCCACAGCAGCTGCTAGGGGGCAGTGCAGGCAGAGAGCAGCCCAGCCCTGCCCATCTGCTACAATGCCACTGCTCCCGGCCGGCCGCTGCTGGCCAGTCCAAAGTTGCGGTGGTGAAGTTCATGCCGCTGCTGGGTGCTGGGATGGGTGGGCCTGCTGGCCAAGCAGGTGGGCCCAGCCCCACCCATAGCACCTTCCCCTGGCTCAGGCAGTCTACAATTCATGTGAGTTTTGTCACAGGTTATAATTTTTAAACTACCTGGTAGTCTTTTCACATCAGAAAGGACTCTCTCTGCCCTATGTATATTATAAAGGGATTTATAATAGAAGTTATCAGAAGTATATTTAAAGCATTCTGAATGTGGCATACAATTGAGCTTCCTTTCAATGAGATTCACCAAACTCTTCTTTTGTAACTTTGGGTGTTTAGGAGTTGTGGCATAGCAGTGGATGCATATATAAGGTTTTGGGGAAAGATGATTATACAAAATTTAAATTACCAAAAAAACCCAAAACAACAATAATGTTGTTTCTTCTGGAGGAGCTAGAAGGTAGACATTTATGTATACTTCTCATGAATGTATTTAGGTACTACAGTGATGATCTTTATGAACATCTAGAAAATTAACAATACAGTTAAAGCAAAATGACCACTTAGTATAAAGTGTGCCTCCCTTGCTGTTAAGATGTAAACCATTGGAAAATTATTATACCACTTACACACCTGCTTTTACTGGCATCTGGATGTTACTCAGTAATTTTGATCTATAAAACCGTGAAGACCTGGAATTCTGAAAGACTGCCTGTCTCCTTATGTATTGTCATAGCCATGAAAGTCAGTTATAGTACTTAAGTTGACCTAGCCTTGTCTGGGGAGTGATGATGTGGTATTTCCAGTGAAGTGGTTCCTGATTCTTGGGGTTCATTTCCCAGTTAGTCTAGTCATTTATCAGGCACAGTGCAAGTCCTATCTGTTTTTCTTAGGATTTATCGGCTGCCAGTCTAAGTGCTCGTTTGATATTTTTCCCCCTTGTATATATTTTGCAGCATTTTTTTAAAAAGTGATATTGTATATACATATCTGGATGTAGTCAAATATATGAACTTTCTACATAAATATACATTATGTTAAAACATATTTTAACCTATTCAGTATTTTTATTCTATTTATAGTTTAAGACTCCATTTAACAGCTAAAAGAGAGAGGTGGTGGAGGTAGGACATAAACAGAATTTCATGTTAATTACAACCATAAAGTTTACAGCAGTGATACCATTTATTTTTATATCTGATTGGTATAAAAAGAAATCTTTGCTGAATTTCATCAGCTTTGATTTCTTGGTTTATCAGTTTCATCCAAACACTTTTCATAGCAACACTTTTCAACAACTGTGCTAACAGTTTTATCAGGTAAATCTCTTGGACTATTCTGATTACTTCCTTGAAAAATAGCCTGTTAGTAATTGCAGAATTCTATAATGATCTGTTTTAAAATCTGCAAGCTAAGTAAACTAGTTTCTTATTCAGAATGGCTTAGCGTTAGGAACCTGGATTGGCATGTTGCCCGTTTCTTACAAATATCTGTGCTGTTTGAATATCCTAGCATATTGTATTCAGCTGTAATGTTAATTGATGAAACCCTTGAAATACTAATAGAATAAAGTTTACTATAGAAAATTAATTAAATGAAGACAGTCCTGTGTGTATGGTTTTTTTATTTAATGGGAATCCAGGACTAAGAAGCATTATCCTATAAAACACTTAATATCCCAGGATCTCAGGGTACTTTACATACATTCATTAAGCCTCCCAAGAACCCTGCTGAGGTTTGTAATTTTATATTAATTTTGAGATGAGGAAAGTGAGGCATAGAGTGTCCTTAGATCCATAGTGCATAAGTGACAAAGTTGGTGATTGATTCCCTTGTTAAAAAGAATAATTCTACAACCTTCTGAACACCCGTGTATTTCACATGGCATGTTTTGATTTTTGAATGATGCTACAGCTCTCAAAATCCATAATGAAAAAGTAACTCCACCCTAGTTAGATTGCTTTACAGATTTAAGTATAATTTCCATTTTGTAAAAATCTAATTGAAATGACAGAGACCCAAACACAGAATGTAAACTTTGAGCACTATCTGAATCTTATCTTTTTATGCAACCTTTTATAAATGCTCTGGGGTCTGCCTTTTGTCCACATTTCAACTCCTAATGTACTAGTTCTGACATCAGTTATACATAGGTAGTGTTTATCTATAGAACATTTTATAACGATTTCAAAATAACATGATATATACCAAACCAAATCCCCAGTGCATTTGGTGGAGTATTTGCAGCCAGAGACTCTGTTTGGGGAAGGAATGATTGACTGCATGTGGCCTAAGGAAACAATTCCAGCTTGGTAATAGGTGACCAGGAGTTCAAATCTTGCTTCTTTTAACTGCTGATAAAGTTCCCATGCACTTCATTACCTGCATTATTAACAAGGGACAGAAATACCCACCTTAAAAAGCAATCAGGAAGGTGCTGGTTAACACCTCCACTCACCCAATTTTTAAAATAATTTATAATAGAGCTTATAGATATAGAAAGTCACAGCCAGCATAGTCAGAAATAAAATTCAAGTCTGAAATGTGACATATCCAACCTTATCCAGTCCACTACACTGTCTTTCATAGAGACTGATCTGTCTTTGGTTGTCAATGTCATGACTCTAGCCATCATAAATGACACTGTTCTTCAAGAGCCAGAGGTAGAGTCCAGTATTACTGATCCCTTTTAGTACTGTGCTCCTAACTAGTAAATAGCGGGGCAACCCACTGTGAAAGTGTGTCTCAGGTTCTTCCTTAGTAGCTGGCATTTAAAGGGACTACCAATTACCCCTGTAGCTATCGTAGTAAATAGTTAACATGGGGATCTGAAGATCAAAGGGTCAAACTGTGACTGTTGAGACATATGCATCAGACTGGCAGCCATCGTGAACCCAGAGGAAGAGGGAGTGCAGTAAGTAGGGACCTCTTGATGTGACGTTGGCACGAATCTTGCTTCTGTAGCCACTTCTGGCTGTTCTCAGAAATCCACGAGAACCTGCAGAGGGTCTCAGGAAATGAGGGGTGACAGACTCCTCCATGCATGTGTTCTCCAACTGGCAAGATATGTCATCAATGCTACATAATAAAAACCAGACCAATCTTAGTAAAAGAAGACTGCTGTATCTGTATGTGAAACTCGCAACCCTGCAATGTAGAGAGGGAAAAATACTGGCAAAGTAAGTCTGTATCTGGAAATTAATTGTATTTTAAATCTAACCATTATATAGAGTTCTCATGGCAGCGAGAAAAGCAAGTTAAAACTGTTGTGTGCTGCTCACCTTTTGTCTTAAGCAAGAGCAATAAGATAACTTTATCAAATTATACAAATTAGCATTTAATTATAACTTCATCTTGTGTACAGGGTGAGCTAAATTGTGCTTCTACTGATGCAAATATAATAAAATAACTTTGCTTTGTGTAATTTTCTAAAATGGTAGAAAGTATCTGTATACAAGCAATTAAGATAAATGATTTATTTGCTTCAATGCTGACAAGTGTGCTGACTATTGTACTGAACAGACGTAGTGTTTACAATTTAAAACCCCAATCCTGCAATGAATGCAGGCAGACCCTTATGTCTATGTTGGCTCCCACTGAAGTAGGTGGGTACTCAGGACCTTTGCATACATGTAACTAGTTACAGATTGCGATCTGAGACAGTCAATGGACACTAAGCACAGGTAACTAGCAGATGGAACTGTCATACGTTAGTAATGCAGCAGCATTTTTGTTTGTTTTTTAAGTAGTAGTAACTTTTCAGGTGTGAATAATATTGATAAGCTTCATGAAAGAAGTGTATTAAAAGAAATTTGAAAGTAATAAAGTCTTAAAAATAAGAAGAGAAAAGGACGTCTGACAATATGGTATGTACTCAGGAAAAATGTGAAAGACTAGTTCTCTGATTTACAATCTGATTCCATTATTAAATGCACTGGACAGTGGGATGGCATAGTTCAATTAAGTGGGGGGGAGAGGGGGGGTAAAAATGGGAGGTATACAAAAATGTCTCTTTTAAGGAAGTATGTTTCCTTAAGAATAAATTATCAGGAAAAATTATGTATAAAGAGGGAGAGGCAGCACACTGAAATAAAAAATTAAAACATTTTCCATAAAAATTCAAAGGTAGGTAGACAAGGAGAGTAGCTTTTTGTTACAAAATACTTTTTACATTATCTATCTGTAAGGCACTTATCCCATTGATATTCTGGTGCATACAAAATATAATAGTAGTTGCTAAGTCTATAATAAAAATGTTTCTCGTATCCCAATGAATAGAAAGGAATAAATTTAAGTGTTTGGGAATTTTCAGTACAGTGAAACCTGGATTATCCGGTCCTCAATTAACCGTAAATTCGGTTAACCGGGATCGGGATCGGGTGGCCGCAGAAGCTCCCTCAGCCCCAGGGCTCGGCTTTCAGCAGGAGCTGCGGCGGCTTAACGCCGCAGCTCCTGATGAGAGCTGGGGGATCGGGTGGCCACAGGAGCTCTCTCGGAGCTCCTGTGGCCACCCGAACCCCTGGACTGTGCTGGGGGACTGGCTCCCGTTGGAGCCGACCCCCCCAGCTCAGCCCCGGGGCTCCGCTCTCACCAGGAGCTGCGGCGGCTTAACGCCGCAGCTCCTGATGAGAGCTGGGGGATCGGGTGGCCACAGGAGCTC
>ML685766.1:23828405-23840593 GCA_007922175.1 Pelusios castaneus
TGTGTGTGTGTGTGTGTGTGTGTGTGTGTGTGTGTGTGTGTGTGTGTGTGTGTGTGTGTTGTGATCTGTCTCCAAAACAATAGGAGGCAGGGTGCGTTATTTACTTTTACTAGCAGGATTCTGTCCTTTGAGGTTAGAGAGGCAATACTGAGTTTGGGCAGAGCAGAGGGAGAGTGAAAGACTGGATTATAATGGTAGCCAAGCACAATTCTTTCTATGCACAATTTGTGTGTGCGCACCCGTGTTATTCCCAAATTAAGTGATACCTTTTCAAGAAGAAGTGATCAGGGAGAGTCATGTGGTATTGAGGACGGACAGAAAGGAAATAAGGAACACTTTCCCCTTTGGAAAAAGGTAAAAGCTGGATTTACTGGATCCTGGCTTTTTTGGGGCACTGAGTCTGTACTCTCGAAGTAAAGAGCAAGTCTTGCTGATCCAGCAGCATGAAAAAATTCCAGACATCAACACATACTGGAGCAGGAGTAATGTAGACATTCACATTTGGCCTGTGGATCCCCCTGGATCCAGACAACTTTTCACCTCAAAGTTCCAAATTCTGATGCCTGAAGAGAACAAGTCTAGCTAATCCTACTGCCCCCCCCCACCCCCCAAAGGATCTAGATTCTAGCATATAAAACATAAATGTCACCAAATACCTAGTTCTGGCACATGGATCCTTCCAAATCCATACAGGCCCTTGCTCCCAAATTCCATGGCATAAATAGAGAACAGGTGTAGTTGCTACTACTGCACCAAAATATTTTGCTTTGTAATGAATTCCAGTGTAAGAAAGCCTAAAAAAGTCTGCACTTAACCCCATTTGAATCTGGACAGTTTGGGGCCCCAATTTAAACAATGATCTAAATATAAAACAAATGTAGTCACTACTATTTCACTTGAAAAATTGGGATCAAAACCTATATGGCCCAATACCACTGGAAAAATACTGATTTGATTCTTGCTAAATTATGCCACTTGTTAACTGTAATCTCTCAAATTGGACTGGTTAGAGAGAAAACATGCATCTGGCACCTTTATGTAAATCCCAAACTCAAATATTCTACAGACTAAACGGAGAAGAGTAACGTCTCAATTTCCGCAGCAGAACTCCAGACTTAGATATATTTCTCCTCAATTACACTGCAGATCCAGCACCTGGAACCAGCTGGATCATCCCATTTTTTTGTCCCTTCATCCCTAAATTGTGCTGTCAAAAGAGACAATGCATGTTGCTGCTTCTAGTTGATCCAATAATTCCAGACTTTGACATCACAGTGCAAGAGCAGTGCAAAAACCCACTGGGTCCTCTTTTTGGTTGCAGACATTTAAGGTTTGTGAAATGAAGACCATTAAATCCTAACCCTGTTGAAGTTAATAGCAAAATTCCATTCACTTTAGTAAGACCTGTATTTTACCCCAAGTATAGCTGCTTGTAGTTCACTGTATCAGAATCTGGTCCCTGATCAGTCCTTACCCAAGAGCACTTGAGAAATCCAGGTAAGGACTGTAAATGCAAATGGTGGCTCTGTTTGCTGCCTACTTCGAAATTACAGTTTGGGGAATATATATATGTGAAAAAAATTGAGGGATACCTTTTTGGCTCTGGATCCATGTTTAGATTTTTTTTTTTCTAAGCACTCATCTGTCGGGATGGCAGATCTTTAGAGTAGATTAGGAGCTGCTATGTTTGATCTCTAAATATGCTCTAGAATTTAGAGGTTTGTGGCCAAAAATTTGCTGGATCCAGCAAGACTCAGGTGCTGTTTGTGTATGCATTGTTCTTGACTGAGATGTTGGATCTGGGTTTTGCTGGCCAACTAGGAACTGCCACATGGCATGTTCTGTCTATTTTGATAGTACAATTTGGGGCCAAAATACTGTACTTTCAGTGAGCTCCACATGTTGGATATCATGCCTCTTTGCAGTGATATTGAATAGGGATACACTGATGTAGAGGAATTGAGGCAGCTGCATGCTTTTATTTAGCTGGCGGAATTTTGGGGATTTAAATAAGGAAGGAAAGAAGAACAACAATAACAAAAGGAAAAATAACAATCAAGGAGCTGCATACCTGTTTTCCCATCAGTCTGAATTTTTCAGTTCACTAAGAAACTGTTATATTTTTTTAAATGTTTAGATAACAAATATGGGGAGAATAGTGTTAAAAATTGGCAAGATGTAGCAGAAACTGGAGCTTTTGGGGCTAGCGTGCACTGGGAGCCAGATTCTTTTCGGTGTAGTAGGAAAGATGTCAATCTTTGTTAGCTACTTAGACTGTAGAGTTTGGAGTTTAGGGCCAAACACTGCCAAGATCCAGGAACTGAATACAGATTTTTGTGGCACTGATGTAGTGGCATGCATCAGTGTCAAAAAAAAATAAATAAAAATTGGTACAGGAAGTTATACTTGTTCTCTGAGTGCCAAGGAGTGTTGTGTCAGGGAGGGGTTGAAAGCTAAAGATTAAACTGATGGGGTAGGATCCATCCACAAGTTCTGGGTTTTTGCAGGTCTGATGCACCAAAATCCAGAATGTGTTTGGTAGCGTAGGTATGGCTAGACTTGTTTTCTGTTTGCTATGTAGACTTCAGGATTTAGTATCTTGGGACCAAAATTTATGCTGGCTCTGAGCTTTTATAGCAATCACTCTCTCTAAGATTCATCAGGACCTAAAAAAAATTATTTGTATTTATTTATTTATTAAGAGTAGCTAGACTAGAACTATTTCTGTGGCACAATTTGGGCTGGTGGGGGGGCGCGTTAAAAACTGGTAGGTTGCAGGACAAATCCAGCACGATCCAGGTACATCCAGCTTTTACATCTTTCCTTCTCCCTTCATTTGTGTAGGGTTTGTAGTGTGACTGTTTCCTGGTCTCACAGAAAGAGGCAGTGCTGAGTTAGAAAGACAAAAATAGACCTTTACAGAGAAATATAGGGATTGTGTGTGTGGAGGGGAGGGAGAGAAGCAAGCAGCGTTCGGCTGGTTTCCAGGAGGAGCCCTTCTTGCTTTCCTTGTGTGTTAGACATTTTTGTACAGATTTTTTTTTCTGCTTAACAGCATTTTCTCTCTCCCGGCTGCTTCTTGTGTCTCTTTGGAGGAGAAAAAACAAACTGTGTGTGATCAGAAAGCGACCAGAGACCATTTTATTTGAGCAACCAGAGGAAGAAAGAGAAGAGAAACCGTCGCAGGGATATAAATACCTATCATCTCTTACATATTTCCTGTAAATAAATCTCTATAGAAAGCGTACAATTTGACATCCATCCTAAGCGGCAGCAATGGGGTGTTTGGGCAACAGCAAAACAGAGGATCAGCGTATCGATGAGAAAGCGCAGCGAGAAGCCAACAAAAAAATAGAGAAGCAGTTACAGAAAGAGAGACTGGCTTATAAAGCCACACATCGTTTGCTTCTGCTGGGTAAGGAGGGGGGAGGGAGAGATGAGGGTGCAGTTGTCTGTGCTCCCCATGATAGGGGTATAACGGAGAAGCTATGTGATTAATGTATGTGTGGCAGTGAGTGAGTGTGGGTTAGATACAAAGAATGCAGACAATTTTATTGAGCAGTATGTGAAAAATCCACAGATAGAGCTCTGTGTGGGAGCCACATGGATACATACATATAAATGCTGCTGGAGATGGGAGATGTTATCATGTCACCAAATGTACATGGCAGTGTTCTGTCTTTTTCTTCCAGGGGCTGGTGAGTCAGGAAAAAGCACTATTGTGAAACAAATGAGGATCCTGCATGTCAATGGATTTAATTCAGAGTAAGAATTACTGTTGCATGTGTCTTCTATTTGTAAATATACATTTGAAACATATTAACACATTGGAAAATGTCTCTTTCCTCCACCCTCTATGTATGTGTTGGAGGTTGACATTGGCCTGCAAAAAAGAAAAATATAAGGAATTACTAGTATTGTATATTTGATTTTCTTCTCCTGTCCCTCTACTGTATTTTACACTGTTGCTACTGCAGCGCTTGACAGGCCCCTGTGTAGCAACAACATGGCGACTCTTTTTGCATAGCAGCAAATAACTAATATTGTATCTATGTGTAATATAGAGATATATATCGATTCGTACCAGGATGACGGGGGTGCTGCGGTTTTTCTGATGTTGGTCAGCATAAAACTGAAGCCAATTTTGTATGAATGTAATACATCCTGTATTCTTGGGTTATATGATTTCTCTCTGTAGACCGATTTGCCAGTATTTAATATTAATTGTGAATTTTAGACATACACAGCTTCTTAAATTCTGCAGTATATGCTCTAAATTCTATGGGAATAGACTTAGCATGCTATAGAAATGAAAGAATCTCTTCCAGACCCACCAGGGAAGCTTTGCTGATGTGATTATGACTATCAAAAGTGACAAAATAGGCAGAGATCTATTTTCACTGCTTTTTTTAGAATGTGAAAAAAGTGATGGATTGATTAAAAAATATTCATCTTACCATTCTTTTCAATGAGTTTGTCATGAAGTTTAAACAGCAAATAAGCAGTCAATAAAAATTTCTGAAGACCACTCAGAACTGGTTTGAGAAAGAGAAATTAAATTGTTAATAATTCTGTTTTAATGCAGAGAAAAGAAACAGAAAATACTGGATATTCGGAAAAATGTTAAAGATGCAATTGTGGTAAGAACATATTTTATACTATTAAATGCTGCTTACACTGGAAGACACAAATGTTCTGCTTTCTAGGATTGTCTAGAGAAATCCCATTTTGCTGATCAGATTGGATTATCTTCTATTGATCCTGTATTTTAGATTTAGCAAGATTAACGTCTGTGTTTGTTTTATCCAATTCCAGACTATAGTTTCTGCAATGAGCACTTTAATACCTCCAGTTCCATTGGCCAATCCAGAAAACCAGTTTCGAATGGACTACATCAAGAGTATAGCTCCACTTTCTGACTTTGACTATACACAGGTAAGAGTAAAAAAAGTTATTTTTCTTTATTTTAAGAGAGAACGCAAAGTTCTGACTTGGATGAAATAACTTGTTTATCACATGGAAGGTGTTTGCTAAAATAAGTTTGTTGCAGTGTCGTCACCAAGTTAAGTGTTTTAGCATTATATGGTGTTGCATCTTTTTTAATGTTGTTGAGTTGTGTCTTCAGAGATTTTTGTTGTTTTTTAAAGGTTTGTTTGTTTTTAAAAAGAAAAACTAAATGCAATGAAAAATTAGTGAATAAGACTATTTGAAATTTCAGTGTCTAGAATTAGCACTGTTACAAGGCTTGTTTTCCGGGCATAATTTAGTGCAGCAAGACATCTGTCTGAGGAATTACAGTATATACTTGACGGAAGCATAAAGAAATTCTAATTGTATATTTAGTTTTTAAAATAGCAACACTTTTTTATTCGTATTAATTTTCAGACTAAGAACTTAAAATATAGGATGACCAAATAAGGCGTTTTGCCTCCTCACCTATTTTTTTAATTTAAATTTTGTATTACGCTGTTGGCATAACAGTGAATAAAGAGAATAGGAAAATAAAATTATTTTAGTTGGCATGAACACTGCCATTTTAGGGTTAGGTAGAAATGTTAAAATCTATTAGCCTTTCTGTAGTAGTCACTTATCTGTAGTGTAATTCAAGTTATATTATTTAGTTTAATTTGCAGATGGATGTGGCTAATTACATTGGATTAGCTTGATCTTGAGATGTTAATTATTGCGTATACAAACAGGCATTGTGCATTTTGTTTGGTGTGAAAGCAACAGCCTAAAAGTTTTGCGTATTAGTGGAGTTTTATTGTCTATAATAGCACATTTTTAATTACTTCTAAAAGGCTGATATCAATAGCAGCTTGTTTTGGATACAGTGAAGACTGAAAAATCTTTTCTGTCATTGGTTAAAGTCTTATGAGCTGTTCGTGCTATCAGTATTGCCAAAGCAGTCATTCATTGTAGGATGTCTTTAGGCTGCTCAAGTGTAACTTGCAGGTGGAAATGGAGGGAGGAAAGACATGTTGCTTCAGTAGGTTACCTGATGATCTGTGATGTGTGGTTTTGTTGCCTATGGTAAATTTACTGCTTTGAGGATTCAGTGTTAAAATAAGTAAATAATCAGACATCTTGTAGAGTTACTATTTAACATAGAACTCAGTTGCTGAGAAAGCTGCATCTAAATGGTATGCCCACGTACTGTACGATTGTTCACTTGGTGGCTATGAGTTACTAAAAATGACAAAGTCCCTTTTGAAATGGAATTGAACATTGACCTACACAGTCTTTGACTTATATATGAGTGCTGAAAATTATTTCCCTAACTATAGCATTTGATTTCTCCTCTGGGTTTTCATTTATTTTTCTTTAATTTTGCCTATTAATAATTTATATAAATAAATTTATTTTTAGCATCTTGTGCAAGTCTTGATAAGCTTACCTGTTTTTCCATGTCTGAAAGTTGGCGTGTGTGTCCTTTTTGGTTTCATTTATCTTCAAACCTGTTCTATATTTTTTCCTCTGTTTCTCTCTCTCTCTCTCACTCAGTATATATCTACATTAATAAGGATAGCAGTGCACATTGGACTGAGTAATTGTTGATGTTAAAAAGTCACATATTAGCAAACCTGGCTCACTGGCAAGTTCAACTGAAAATTTTGGTTGGACTAATTAATATATGTTAATTTCAATCTGGACTCTAAATCCATTTTGATTTTTAAGAAAAATTAAGTAGTACAGAATAATTTATTGCTATGTTTAGATTAAACAGTCTTTTAGACAGAAACATATGATTTGAAATGGTGTAACGTAACTTCAAAAATAAGATGATAAAATTAAAGAAGAAAATTAATGCTGATTTAGAGGAGCATAGTGTGGTTATGTAAAGGTGATTTAATTATTGTCTTGGCTGTTCGTTGGTGGAGCTTAGGTTGACTACATTTTGTAGTTTAAATGTGCCCTCAGACTGAAAAATCCATACTTTAGGACTTGATCCTATCGTAACTTAAGTCAGAAAGGGTTTTGCCATTGACTTAAGTGGAATCAGAATCAGGTCCAATGTTTGTAACCTGGAGTAAAATAATGTTTTCTACTGACAAACATTTGAGCCATTTTTTAAATAAAGACAGATATTAAAATAAACACTGTGCTATGGAGACTATTCATTTATACATCTTCTTAAGTTTTTGTAATTCTGTAATTAAGATTTGAAATATGGAAAGTGCATTCTGAAACAGGAAAGCCAATCTAAATATTTGATAAAACGATAAATCTCAGATTTATCCTATCCGTTCCACTTACAACTGGGCAAGGAAAAAAATCACTGACAGTGCATAGTCAGGCAATAAATTTGGTGTATAATATGTCTTCTCAAATGTGATAAAGCAACTTTTTTTTTTTATGATGGAAATGCTAGTGTTAAGTTTTTACTAGTATGGATATTTATAGTTTTTATATATGTCTATATACATTTATTTTAATTTCAGAAGGTAGTGAGTGAAACAGTGGCCCATCTGACATCAGTGGCGAGTTTTGACTTTGATTTTGATTAGGCAAGGATTTCACTCACTATATTTTAAACTTATTAGGACTATAAAGAAGTCTCAGTAATCACTACAAATTTACCAGACATTTTAGATAGTTTTGAACATCTTTGATATTTTTTAAAAAAATCTATTTTAATTTAATATGAATTTCAAATAAATTACATGTAGAATGATATGAAAGGATTTAATCTTAAAAATCAATGGCAGAATAGGGCCAAACCTTTTTGAACAATAGTTTAGGTATATTTATGACCTTTTGGATATGTTTTTGAAATTACATGAATTAATAGTGGTTCTGATTTTGAAAGTTAACCCTTTGAAATTAGTGCATTGAAAACAAATTTATTTTCTCCAGTTGAAATCTTAGCCCCATTGGAAGTCAATGACAACAATACAGTTGACTTTAATGGAGCCAGGATTTCATCTTCAGTCAAAGGGCTATGATAGAGTGGTGTTTGGATGTTGTTTGCTTGGGTTTTTTTTTAAATCTACATATTGTTGTGAGATTTCTTTTTATTTTTATATGTAAAATAACTGCAGAAGATCCAACCTCACTAGGGCTGCCAAAAAAAATTAATTTTAAAGAAGAAATTGCTTTTCAATATATTTAAATTTTTACATGTTAAAATCTTTAATTTTGCTTAGTAAAGTTCTCTCAAGGCCTTTGTTTACCAATTTATCTCCAATTCCCTATTTAGTGTTCCTCTCATTAATTTAGATTAAAATCATGAGGATATACATATATGTTACTAAATGTTCACATATTTTTACCAAAAAAATTACCTTGGTCTGACTGACAGCATTCAATAACACATTGTTTCATTACTGTAATCTGTAGGTATAATTTGCATAACTTTATGAATATTAATAAGATATTGACTGTTCTATTTTGCAGGACTTTGCATAATCAAAAAAAGGAAGAAACTGTCAAAATATATTATGTTCAAGTTTTTTGCAGCTATATTATATATGTCTAATACTATTATTCTTATACTATTGTTAAGCATAGCCTTTAGAGACGGATTTTATAACTGAAGTAGAAACATCTGGTGTATTTAGGAAAGGATTTTTATTTTGTTTTTTTGGCAAAGTGTTGACTGTTATTTGTTAAAGTTAACAGGAATTGACTTGTGCCATTTTAAATCCTATATTGATGTTTTTTTGCCCTTTGTGAAGCAGAGTGAACATATTAAGGGCATATTATGCTACTAGCTGTGGAAAAACATGATGCATTATATAAGCATGTATTTGTTGAAGACTATTGAACTTCAATGAAATATTTTAATGTAATAGGCACTCAAACTTGCTTGGCACATGTTGCCTTTTCTCTTTGCCTTCCTGAGATCTTTAAAGTAGTTTTAAGCTCTTTTTCTGAATATGTACACAGGTTTTTATTCTACATAGTGTTTAACTCAGATTTAGCTATGCATATAGCAGGTAGTGGAGACTCTGTGTATTGTAAGTATAACTGAGTGGTCAAGGGTTTCCTTATGTTACTTTAGTTGCTAATCACACTGAATCACTGCTTAATGTAGAGAATATGTAAACATTAATGCTGGTGCTATTTAGCAAATTACTTTTGTTAGGGATCTCAAAAAAATGTTTTCCTCACCTTTTTAAAGTTTTTAATATTTTAAAGGAATATGAAGTACTTGTGTTAAGTGTTTTTAAGCAACGAATTGCTCTTTCTAAAGAGAAATGTGCTGAATTGAGAATACTGGTCTAAAATATAATTTTAAAACATAGTTGTGTGATGTTCTGTAATCTTCTCTCAAATGCAGTCCTTTATAGGCAAACTATTAATGAAGACATTCACAGTAAAAATATTTAAAATTATCTATATATTTAGTGGATTTCATTTTACTCTTATATTGCACTTGGAGGTTTTTACAGCATCATTTCACTTTTTTTCCCCTAAAAATCAGCATTGTATGTTGATGTGTTTTTAAAGAAAATACTTATAGTCAGGTTGAAAAATTACATAGACATTCTTTAGGCATTTTCGCATATCATTTAAAATAATCCTAGTAAACCTAATAATCTTAGTGAGAGTTGTAATACAGTCTAGTAATTTGTTGACAGACACAATATATGTAATGAGGCTGGAAGTTAATGGGAATTTTGTTTAAGCAAAGGGTGTAGAATTAAGGCCATGTGTAGTAACAGTTGTATCCCAAATAAATACTTAAATAAAAAAGAAAAACACTATTTAAATAAGTCCATAAATGGTTAAAAAAACATTTTGTCATTTAGTTAGTTAAGACCATAATTGGTCATAAAATGTTTATTTTTTCCTGTAATTCAAGCTTGATTTAACTCCAAAGAATTGTGTAATAATATCATCCTATAGTTGTAGTTTTCCATACGATTTGCAGTATTTTCATGTTCTTTAGGTATGAGAAAATGTAAGTGAAAAGAGAAAAGATCATAATTGATGGAAAAATACTGTGAATATTGGCAAACATGGCTTGGTTTGAGTTTGCTCAGTTACCTATCTGAATTATTGTACTTTAGGGATTTACTTACTTAAAGGCCACAAGTCTTTACAGTTACGTCTGAGCATCACATTTGAAGTATTGATGCAGCACCAAGTCAAAACTAAAAAGTCTACTTGCTCTTCAGAATTAAAGAATGATATCTTTTGGGTTTCATCAGATTGTAAGATACCGACTGAAACTTTAACAATGCATTGTTTTTGTTTTTTTCTTAAATGTATTATTTCTCAGAAATGGAATGGAAATGTGTCTGATTAACACTTCAAAAACTGGAGGGGGGGTGTTGAAGAGGGAAACTTAGGACATGGAAAAATAATATGCACATGAATGCAATTGGTAGCATCTTTATTTTTTCTTTTGTATGAAGGTGAACATTGTGAGGAGAACTAGGATGGAAAGAAAGTGGATGTTGGAAAAAGTAGCAATTATGTAACAACATGAAATTTCTTTTTGGTTCCAATAGCACATGTTTTGTGATATACACTAACAATTAGCAACTGACAGTGAAGTTGGATTTCTGGTGCTTCCTTTCCTCTAGCATATATGCATACTGACTTTGTGTAGTTGTCTGTTTTCCATCAGTTTAATACACTGATTCTAAGTTGTTCTGGTTAGTTGGTTACTTACTGCTTGCTTACTGTAACATTGTTAGGTAGTCCATCAGCACTTTGGAAGAGAATCAAAAGGGATTATTATCATAGTATTTTTAATACAAAATTAAACAAAGGTAGTTTATTTGCAAGTCCATACTGAAAATGAATGCTATGGATGTTACAATTCTAGTGCACCAGTAATATCCAGATCTGATTTTATATTTTTTTAATTGATCATTGTTGATAATTAGTCTTTTTATAAAGCAAGGCATCTAAGCATTAAGATTTTGCTAGACTGTAGCATATAGTTTCCTTACTGAATTCCAAGCTTTCTAGTTCACAAATAAATTTCCCTATTTAAATACTTGTCTTTCCTTTAAGATGAAGGCATTATTTATATTATGTTCAAGCTTGGAAAAATAAACCTGATCTTGGATTGATTTAGATACTGTGCAGAATGGAAATAAAGCAATATTTTTCTCCTCCCCTCCAGCCTCCTGGAAATTATTCAGAAGAGCTAATACAGAACATTCATTACAGTTAAAGACTCTGGGCCACAATTGCCTAGCACTTGTTCCTTTTAAAAAAACAGCATTTTTCTGCTGAACAAGAGAAATGGGAAAATACCTAGGCCCCCTAGGTTTGCTTGGGTAAAGCTCTGGTTGGGAGCTGTAGCCTAGTACATGCACAATTTCTCAGCTGAGTCACAATTAATGAGAGGAGAGAGAAGAGTTGGAGGGGTAGAGTTTGATGCAGGTTTTGAATTGCATGTTGAGTTTTGGCATCTTCCCTACCTCAATATTGTGAAAAGTAAATACAGCTTTGAATTATTATTATATGGAAAAGATCGACCTTCCCGTCTTGTCTACCCTTGTATTTATACTATGGTTTTTTATGCAGCTTTCCAAGGTAAGATGAGAAATTTTTCCATCCCCCAAAATATTTGAATGTGTTATTAACAGAAACCATAGAGGGAAAAGTATCTTTTCAGCCTTACCTTACAGGATTGTTACTGTAACACTAAAACAATGAATGGATTGAATTATTTAACTAAATGTCATTCTGTTTAAATTATAGGTTCTGATTGTCCAAACATTGGAGTAATATTTAGTTTGTCCTCTTTTTTTATACATCACCACTCTGATGAAGTTTTAGAATTTTAACCATCTAGCTGAAAAGATATTTCATGACAGTACATGTTATTACCATGAAATAATGTTCAATAGAACGACATGATACTGGTATAGTGTACTGAAATCAGTGATGTTAGTTTTGTTTGTGTACCTCCATTTTCAGTCTTTCTAAGAGGCAGGTAAATACAAAACAACATACCTTGGATTAAAAATAGCTCATTTGGTCAGATTATATTTTCATGTAAAATCTCAGATGAGAAAACCGTATGAAATAATGCACTAACGCATTCTGTATTTTTGGGTTAAAATATTTGTAGAACTAAAATTCTGTTCAGTGGGTTGGGAGATGGTGAAAAATGAATTCAGGTAGAAGTGGATGGAGTCTCCAAACAAGAAAAAAGTTCCACCACAAACTATCTTTAAAGTCAACAGAGTCTTGTGGCACTTTTAAAGACTAACAGATTT
>ML685766.1:23840993-23883334 GCA_007922175.1 Pelusios castaneus
GGATTTTCTCCCACGAAAGCTCATGCGATTAATAAATCTGTTAGTCTTTAAAAGTGCCACAAGACTCTGTTGTCTTTCTACAATAGACTAACTAATAGACTAATTTATCTTTAAAGTGTTCTCTACCATGCGGCTTTGCTCAGAATCTGCCCTAATTTTAAACTATATTTACATATAGACTGGCATCATGGGCTGAATTTTGTTCTCATTCAGGGCATGGGGTGAATTTTTTCCACTGACTTGAATTGGACTAGCTACACACTCTATGCCTGAGACAGGCCAAGGTGCTCTTTATATGAACATGCTGCTCTCCACTGGCTTGTGACTGTAGCTTAGAAGGAATATAAGGATCATTCTGTAGCTGGCAGTTAACCGGGTGCTTCCTTCAGCTTAGGTGGTAGAAGCCTGTGTTTTCAGAGCTGGGTTCTATCCTCTGTAAGAAGTGGTATATTGAGAAGAAGCCTGTCCATAGTTGAGGCTAACTTTTATCCCTTTTGACAAGTTCCAAAGGGGTAGCTGTGTTAGTCTAGTTGAGCAAAAATAAACAAGGAATCCTGTGGCACTTTTAAAGATTAACAAATGTATTTATCGCATGAGCTTTTGTGGGAGAAAATGCCACTTCATCTTCAAAGTGTCTGACGAAGTGGGATTTTCTCCCACAAAGGCTCACACGATAAGTAAACTTGTTAGTCTTTAAAAGTGCCACAGGATTCCTTGTTTGTTTTATCTCTTTTGTAACTCTCAGGAGGAAAGGGATGGGTAATCCTCATGTGTTCAAATTTGTAGGATTCAATTACACTGAAATCTAGAAAATCTTGAATAAATTACTGTGTATAATTAAGACAATGTTCTTCTTGAAAATTTTGCAAGATGTCTTATTTTTTGTGTCCCTTTGTCTGCAAATGAAATTGAATTTTCATAAAATTTGATATACAAATGGACTTTGCTACCAAACCGTAGCTTCACTAACAGACCTAATTGTATGCATCTCGTGAATGACTGCTTATATGAACTGTTTTTATCCCACAGTCAGCAAAGTACCAGTGTATGTACTTGAGTAGTGAACAAAGCAGGATTATAATAGGCATATTGTATACATTTATTACTGTTTATTATTAGTGCTGTCATTGAATGATTAATAAATTCGTTTATGGAGAGGTGGCTTTTGGGGTAGGTGAAGCAGGCGCATGCCATGGGGCCTCAAGCAGTAAGGGGCCCTGTTGCCAGCTTTGCTTACCCCAAAAGCCACATCTGCCTTGGCCAGCAGCAGGACGACGAGTGGGGCTGGGAGCTGGAGCCAGCAGCATGGAGCCAGGGCTATGGAGGGGGGAGCCAGGGCCTATGGGGAAGGGGGGTGGCAGAGAGCTGGGGCTATGGCGGGAGGTCAGGGTTGCAGAGGAAGGGATTGGGGCCATGGAGGGTGGGGCTGGGGCCACGGGGGGGGGGGCATGGAGCCCCATAGGGAGCCCCACAATGGGCCTTTGCCTGGGGCCTCCCGATTGCCTAAGGCCGCCTCTGAGTTTGTGCATCTTACCTACTGTAATTTTGAGCACATCTTCATACCTACTGTAATTTCAATTCTATGAACTATTCAGTGTTATGAATTCCTCAAACCCCAATCACTTCATTTAAAAAAAAGGGGGGGGGGGCAAGGAGGTTCCTTACTGTATTCCAAATGCTGTGCTCAGGTACAGTCCCACAGTGATAAGTGCTTTATAAATGTTGCTAGATAAGTTTTGACTTTTGCAACATGTAGTTTTCATGGATAATAAAATATTTAAGAAATTGCCATTACTTAAAAATTAAACTGCATTCTCCCTCACTGAAGCTGACAGAGAAAAGAAAAACTTGGCGGAACATAGTCTATAGTCACTAAAGCAAAGATACTAGAGTGATGTTTTGCTTACATGCATTGTGCTTTTTTCGCATGTTCACTGTAGGTACAATTCCATGCCCATAGCAGTCAGTCGGTGGCTCTCTGTTGACTTTAAAGGGTATTAAATCAGGCCCGATGACATTTACACACATGGGCCCCAACCATGCAATGTATAGTGCATAGGTGGGCCAGACCCCTGTGCCTGTATATAGTCTCTTTCAAGTCATTGCAGTTCTGCTGAGGCACAGGAGAGCTACCTATGTGTAAATTTCAGGACTGGGGGATAATAGGTTGATGTGTGGCTTGTCAACTGTGCATCTTACATAAGAACGGTCATACTGGGTCTGGCTAATAGTTCAGCTATCCTAATAGCCTGTCCGTAACAGTGATCAGTACCAAATGATAATGACAGAATGAACAGACAGGGCAATTTCAAGTGCTCCATCCTCTCTCATCCAGTACTACAGGGCTTGACAAAATTGGCTCCCAGCTAGATGCCAGCAGTTTTATTTTTAGTGGCCAGGGGGCACTCCTCCAATGCATTTCTGCAGCAGATCTAGGAGCCAGGCTACAACCCGCAGTGGCACTGTTTTTTGTCGAGGCCTTCAGTACCAGTCTCTAGCAGCTGGAGGTTTAGGGACACTCAGAACATGGAATTGCATCCCTGGCCATTTTGGCTAATAGCCATTGATGGAACTATCCTCCTTGAACTTCATAGATGGATGCTTTAAACACAAAGTAACTAGAGAATTGTAGGTTTTAGTTTAGGTTTTAGTTACTACTATCTTGATTATCTTTGGTCACACCTTTAATTTAGTAATCTTCTGACTATCTGTCCCTGTTGTTTCAAATTTAGAAACTAATTTAATTACTCATAAAAAAGGGAAAGTAGATTAAAAAACACTTGGGAAATTGTAAAAACAAAAATTTTGTTTCAGATAGCTGTTAAAGTATTGAAATGACAAGTGTGCTTACCTCTCATGTTACTTATCAAACTGATGTCCATTGTCAGCAATGGGTCAACTGTCTACTGCAGATGAGTCCTTCATTGATGAGTGAATTATTATGTTACAAACAGAAGATGATAATATGAATTGGGCAATAAAGAGGATGAACCAGCTGAGGAGTAGAGATTCTTTTTTTTTTTTTTTTTTTATATTAAAGTGCTTAATAATTAAAACAAAAGTAAAACTCATAATATGTTGGGCAAAATTCTAGCAGCTCTTTATAGGAGGTTAGTTAGGACTTTGGGAAAAATATATACAATCAATACATTCTTTTTGTTTTATTTGTATTACAAATAGATAAAGCAACATCTGGTCATCATCTCCAATTGCTATTTAACCTAACCATTATTAATTGGCTGATTTTTTTACAAGCCTCACAGCAGCAATGAGTCTTAAGAGAGGGATTTGAAGGAGGCGGCAGTAATTTTATGTATCAGTTCAGGTAGACTGTTCTATACAGTTTAAATGAAATCCATCAACTCTAAATTGGGCTTTAACCAATGGCTCCACAATATGGCAACTTTAGTCTGATCTATTTATTAAAGAAACGAGCAGTATGCAAAATTACATGTTTTTCAAATGGGAGGGGAAACTTTTATTTTCATAAACTGAGAGTATTTTATCTCTATATTTAAATATGCTTCTGGGTGAATGAAGTATCAAATTTTCAACATATTTTTAATTTCCCTTGGGATTTTTTAAAAAGCTGAGATTAGGTATCATTGGAGTGCTAACTACCATCCAAAGAACTGAAGTAGTGCTGAGTATGTGTTGGGTCCTTGGAATCAATTCCCCAGAGAATTTTTCTTAATGTTCCTTTCTCCTGACATTCAAAAGCCTTATTTCTAAATTAATAAATAAGGATAAATAAACATGAGAAGCTCTTGGTGGTGCTCAACACTTCTGAAAATGAGGCATCCACATTTGAAAACTTTGGCCTAGCTTTCTGGAAAATAAGTAGTTAGCTTTTTTGTCCACTACCAATAAATGGATTTTTGAAGACATAATCTACAGTGTGAGGTTTCTCAAAAATCAGAATAGCTTCCAGAAACATAAAATCCAGGGCTCAATCTTGCAAGTACTAATGGATGTGAAGCACTTCATGCATGTGAAGACTCCTGTGGCAGGATCAGGACCTGAATATATTAGCGAAATTCTGTAAGCATTACATCTATGATATTAAATTGGCTTTGAATTACACACTGACATCAAACATCAAAACGTATTATTTTATCATACTTGTCTTTTAAAAAAATTTAATTCCCCCCCCCCCCACCTCCTAACAAAAAACCCCAAAACAAAAACCCAAACTGTACCTTGCTGAGGGGGAAGGGGGGAGGATTTGTCTTATAGTATTATAAACTATGCCACTGATGTGAAATTTGAAATAAGTAGAATTTTTTTTAAATATCAGATAAAAATTGCAAGTTCATATATTATAAAAATATATAGACCAATATTTTAATGATCTTTTTTTCATATTATGTTTTTAATAATATTGTGCTATAAGAGTTTAAACTGGACCACCCTCATTGCAGGGAGATGTGTAATGCTCAGAATCCTAAATAACTTCTTCTCCTCTTAAATTGAATAAAGTAGTGCAACTGAAAACTTGAACTCAGTTTTCAGTGAAGAAGAAAATACATCTAAGTCTACACAGTGCCTTCAGCAAAGCTCAGCAGAAACTAATCACAACAATCATGCTTATTTTCCCTTTTTTATATTCAGCAATCACACATCTTTATTTAATATTGTATTTTAAAATTCAGTTGAAACCTAGTGTTTCTTTGCACTGAGCAGAAGCATATCCCCCCGTTTGACATGCTCCTGTGTGTATCTTTTGAAAAAGCATTTGGTTGAAATTGGCTACCATGGCTAATAATTTCTTCTTCTCCATAAAAGGGGCAGGCACTTTGTAATTGAATCTTAAAATGGAGAAGAGATTGGTCCTTGGAATCCTTTTGGAAGGCAGTGTTTACAGTACCAAAAAGAACATCTGTGCTTTCAAATCTGATCGTTGTTCCTTATGTTTTTTGGAAATGATTAGCCATACAGTGGAGATGAGCGTTGTCAATAACCCTTATTCTTTTTGGGAAATATGATGTTTAAAAATACCATGATATCGCAATTTTTTCTTCTGCAGTTCCTGTTCTTCCATAACACTGAAAGAAAATGTTTTGAACTTTTTTATCTCCCTTGGGGAAATGCTGCAAGCAGCAGAACTTGTGTTATTTTTATGTCAATTTAGGTCTTAAATGATTCAGAACTTGTGGTTTGTGGGAAAGAGTTCTGCAGATTGACAAAAGGAGCAGAAATAGTGAAGGAGTTGCTAGTTGAGAAGGCCTCTGCTCACTATTAAAATATTTTTGAGATTTGCTTTTCTCCATTGTTTTTTCTCCTCTGTTTATGTCCCCTCTGCCTGTGCTCTGCTAATTATTATGTGTTGTGTGCTGTGATGAAAGCTAAAGCAAATAGGTTTCATGGTCTCAAAGCTTTTTTCACATTATGAGGAATTAGGAAACTGTGACACTCTTTTGAGGGACCTATGCAGAACCAAGCCACTCCCACAAACTGGCTCATTGCCAAAGTAAAGCAGCAACAAGAGACTGTGAAGATGAAAAATCATTAAATATTTTCGCATGTTATGGTAAATGAGAGGAATCTTCTCTTGTTGTCAAAGAAATTTGATGATGTCTACATAATGCCGTCAGGTTACCTGGGTTGAATTAAAACATAAGTCCATTTTTTCTTCGCCATTTAAGAAATGGCAAACTAATTAATCTCACAGAATAGGTCAACAGAGCCTTTTTGCCTCAGCTGTGGGGGAAGCTTTGACTCTGAAGGACCCCAGCAAGGAAAAGATGCTATCATGTAAAAGGGGTCTCTAACTGGGCCCATCCTAAAGTTTGAAATGAACTTCTAGACTTTGCCCATTACCATGTTTCTGCCTTTCTCTTCCTCATTCATCTGACAGCTACCTCCTCTGTGGCCTTCTAGGAATCTTTCTCCAGCCTGTTACTTAAGGGGAAAAAGTATATATGAATCTGGAATTCCTTGCCCCTCCACTCATCCCAAAAAATCAAACAGCAGCAGGCACTTCAAGCGCTGGGTCCATAGTTCTAACACATGGTTCCTTGGCTTTCTTCATGTCCCCATTCTTTAGCTCCATCAGCAGTTCCTGTGCTTTGCTATCCTGGGTCAGTGCAGAGGCGGCTTTTGGGGTAGGCGAAGCAGGCGCACGCCTTGGACTCCATGCAGTAAGGGGCCGTCACCTCCTTCGCCTATACCAAAAGCTGCATTTGCTTTGATCAGCAGCAGGACGAGGAACTGGCTCAGGGAGCCACATGAGGGGAGCTGGGGCAGGGCAGGGTGGTGAGTGGGGTGAAAGGGAGCGGGGCCGCAGAGGGAGATCCCCATAGGCCTAGAGGAGGTCCTTGTGGGCCTATGGGGGCCTGCAAGGGGCCTTCACCTAGGGCCCCCAATAACCAAATGTTCTCTGTTTGGCATGGGCATAGTTCTAAGAACCTTTTCTAAGAGTAAGATAGCATTAGCAACTATGTTAAGGAGGAAAGATGACTGGCTGATCTGTGTCAAAACAAAAGAGCAGCTAAGATAGTGATTTTTTTTTTTAGTTCTGCATCTTTTTGGAGAACCACAGGTGCACAAAATAAATAAGGAAAAAGATTTCTTCTTTATGGGATTTAGCTGGGAGCACAGTTCATCTTTGACTAGTAAGTGTCTAAATTAACTCAGGAAGCGATAACTGAGGTGCAGTGTCACCTTGCTGAACTTCGGGAAAATTTTGTAATGCAGGTTTCTGTGCGCCTTGAGCTTTCTGCCACCAAGGCTGTCTCTCAAATGTTCCTTATTTTGTGGAGTCTTGCTCACTTCAGTCCCATACAAATGTGGGGACTTCATTTTTTTTTATTGTTGAAAATTATTTACCTTAGAATTAAAGAATCATGAAACTGAGGTTTCAGAGCATTGTTTCCCATAAAGAAACAAACCCCTAATCATTTCACGTTCCCTGCATGAATTTATTGTTTCTTGTTTTGCATCTTTGTTACACATTGATTCCTGTGGCAGCAAGCCTAAAAGTAATCTCATATGCCCATGTTCATTGGAGGCTCCCTGCAACTGTTCTTGCTCCTCTGATGGAAAACAGTGTCTATGGTGTCTTTTTCAGAAACTACTAAAACTTATCTTAGTGTTTGATGGTCTCTTACATCAGGAGTTCTCAGCCTTTTTGTTTCTGAGCCCACCCTCCCCCCCAAACATACTGTAAAAACTCTCCTGTCCACCTGTGCCACAAGAACTGATTTTCTACATATCCAAAAGATCACAAGTCAGGGCCAGAGTTAGGGAGTGGCGAACAGGGCAATTGCCAGGGCTTCTTGATACTGAGTTACTCAGGCTTTAATTCAGCTTCACTCCCACACAGCAGGACTCAGGCTTTGACTGTCTTCTGTGGGCTTCAGTGACACTCAGGCCTTGTACAGACGCTCACTTTTTATCGCGCATTAACAATCATTACCGCACGATACCAACAACAGCGTACACACGTGCAATAGCGCTGTTGCACGTTAACTGCCTTGTAGCGCAATACAAAAACCACCTCGACGAGGGTGGTAGCAGTTAACGCGGAACAACTGTTGCGCCTTTCCACTTGTGTGTACGCTTGTCGCGCAATGATTGGCCTCCAGAACTGTCCCAGCATTCCAAAGTCGTCCTCTCTGGTCTTCCCCCACCCGCTCTGCGGCCGTGACTAAACAGTCCCCGCCCTGATCAGATTCCTGGGATTTTCGAATTTCTCGTCTGTTTCACTTCCTGTTCTCTTCCTCGTGGAGTGGAGTGCAGCTCCGATCATCAGTAGCAATGGCGGCCCGTCGTGGAAGACGCGCACCCCTTTGGAGCACAGCAGAGGTGCTGGACCTGATCAGCATCCGGGGAGAGTCCGCTGTGCAGACGCAGCTACGCGACAGCAGGCGAAATTATGATATATTTGGCATAATTTCTTGGGCCATGTCAGAGAGTGGGTATGATAGAGACACTGTGCAGTGCAAATCAAAGGTGAAGGAGCTAAGAATAACCTATCACCGAGCGAAGGAGGCAAACCCCCGTTCGGGATCAGCGCCTGCTACATGCAGGTATTATAAAGAGATAGAAGCCATCCTCAGTGGGGACCCCACAACCACTGCAAAGAGTACCGTGGGCACATCGGCCCCCCCTCATCCAGTGAATGCCAGACCCGAGCAGGATGAGGACGTGATCGATGAGGAGGAGGAGATGGAGGAAGACCTGGAGGAAAGCGCAACAGCATGTAGCCAGGACCTCTTCTGCACTCCCGCTGAGACCTCCACCCAAGACATGAATTGCAGCGTGTTCTCTGAGGCGGCATAGGGGGTTCCGGTAAGTTTCTCTTTCGTGCAGCTATGGCTCCTGCTAAAATATCATTGTCCGGGGTGGGGGTGCTTGCTGTCTCGGTCCCTGCTGTGCACGCTCTTTACTCTGCATTCATTAGAAGTGCATCAACACAAGCAGTGATTGTCAAAAAATCATCTGTATTTAGGTCAGTAAAGGTTTCCTCGATGTACCTCTGGAGCCTACTACTCAGGTTAGATGGGAGAGCGTTTGTGTCTACGCTCCCAAAGATGGATACTCTGCCTCGCCAGCTGCAAAGCACAGCCCTGGGAACCATGGCAGCACACAGTGCAGCAGCATACGGTCCTGGCTTGCAACTGGTGGCATGTAGGATATGTATTCTAGCTGGCAGGGGCACTCTGAGGAGAGAGATATCGGGTTCCATCTGCGTGCCCTGTGCAGAATGTTAGCCCCCAGTAAGCTTTCTATTAGGACGTATCTTGTCCGCTTCAGCGAAGCATAGGATGTTGACTGCCCTGCACCTTCCAGTGGAATGGTTACATTGGTTATCTAGGCTCTGTGTTAACAACAGCTTTATTATTATTATTATTTTTTAGATTCGACCTTCACAAGGCTGGTGTCTACCCCAGCTGACTGCATGAGAAACATTCGGCGGCGTGCTCGAAGAAACAGGGAGGATATGTTTCAGGACCTGCTGAAAACAGCACAGGAATCCGCGAGGGAGAATCGAGCCTGGAGAGAGGAATCCCAACAGAGGAGGCAGAAACACAGGGACGAACTGATAAGCGTGATGAAAGAGCAAACAGAACTGCTCAAGAGCATGATTGCTTTGCAGACCCAGGTGATTAATGTACGGGCTCCACTCCATACAGTTCAGCCGTGTCTGCCTCCCACACCCGGTAGTCCTTCAAAGAATTTCTTTGAAGGCCACCCATCCCCCTGGTACACTGCAACATCCAGTCCCCCTCAGAGCTACTTTTTAGAGACCCGCAGCTACACCCACCTGTAAACCCCTCTCCCCTTTAGGTTTTAATAAAAACAGTGGCTAATAATTTGAAGAATGCCTTTATTTGTACACATTGAAAATCTCATAAGGTGCATCTGATGCGTCCTGGAATTTAACTAGGGGAGGGCACCATTGAAATGGTCCCTGAGTGCCTCCCTTATGCGAGCTGCTTCTCCTTGGGCCCCCCTAATACTCCTAAGTGGCTGGCTGTTCGTATGCTTCCTAGAGGCACTGTGCCTCCATAGCCCACCCCAGGGAAAACTTTTCTCCCCTACTTTCACAAATGTTATGAAGGACACAGCACGACGCAATCACAGCAGGGATGTTGTCCTCCGCCAAGTCCAGCCTCCCATACAAACATCGCCAGCACCCTTTTAAACGGCCGAAGGCACACTCCACGGTCATTCTGCAGCGGCTCAATCTGTAATTGAACCGCTCCTTGCTGCGATCTAGGTTACCGGTGTACGGCTTCATGAGCCATGGCATCAGTGGCTTCATGAGCCATGGCATCATGGCATGCTGGGTCTCCGAGGATGACTATGGGCATCTCCACATCCCCACAGTAATTTTTTGATCTGGGAAGAAGGTACCCCCTTGCAGCTTCCGGTACAGACCAGCGTTCCTGAAAATACGGGCATCATGCACCTTTCCCGACCACCCAGCATTGATGTCCGTAAAACTCCCCTTGTGATCCACGAGTGCTTGCAGCACCACGGAGAAGTAGTCCTTCCTGTTGATATACTCGGTCGCGAGATGGTCTGGAGCCAAAATAGGGATGTGTGCGCCATCTATGGCTCCCCCGCAGTTAGGGAATCCCAGGGCAGCAAAGCCATCCACAGTCTCACAAACATTGCCCAACGTCACCGTCCTCCGTAGCAGAACGTGATTGATGGCTCGGCACACTTGTGAGAGGGCTAATCCGACGGTGGACCTCCCAACTCCAAACTGGTTTGCAACCGACCGGTAGCAGTCAGGAGTCGCCATCTTCCAGACAGCAATCGCAACACGCTTCTCCACGGTTAGGGCTGACCTCATGTTGGTGTCTTTACGTCGCAGGGCAGGGGCCAACTCTGAACACAGTTCCAGAAAGGTTGCTTTCCGCATTCGAAAGTTCTGTACCCACTGCTTGTCATCCCACAGCTGCATAACAATGCGATCCCACCACTCGGTGCTCGTCTCTCGCGACCAGAAACGGCGTTGCACCGTGTGCAGATGATCAGTGAAGGAGCTGAGCAACGTGGTGCTGTTGCTCTGCATGGCATCGATCAGCCCCTGCTCCTCAGCGTCCTCATCTGACTCGGAGCTCATTGCATACTGAGCAACCAGCCGAGATGTATTTAGAATGCTGAAGGCGACAGTGGAGATCAGAGCAGGATCCATGCTGTCGCTGTTGTGATTGCTCGCAAGTAGTGCGGCACTGAACTGTTGAAAATAGGCACGAGTTGCTATTGGCAACGAGGAAGACGCAAGGGGAACACAGTGCACCGCGGGAAACTGAGATTTTACCCAGGGCGCTTTGCGTTCCTTTCCTTCATCCCATGATTCCAAGCGCAGATTGAGGGAAAATTGAACTATGGGTTAGGTGCCCAGAATTCATTGCGCTACACCGCGATATTGCAAAGAATTCTGTTGCATTACAAGGAGCAACGTGTGTACGCGCTATCCCGCAATACAGGTCATGTGTTTTTTATAGCGCGATTGCCATGTTGCGCTTTAATCTGATTGTGTGTACATAGCCTAATGCCATCCGTGCTCTCTGGTTTATTACGGTGGTTCCCCTGAAACTTGCTCATTCCCCCAGAGGGGGCCTTGGGCCCCGGTTGAGAACTTCTGTCTTATAATGGAGGGGAGTATTAAGAACCTAAAGAAAGGATCTTGTGGGGTGTCAAATTTAGATTTTCCACAAGTCTTCAGTACTGAGATGTTCACCTGACTAAGCTGGTGATACTCCTATCAGACAGGAAATAGATAAATAGAGGAAATACATCTAAGACAGTCCTATATCCCTGCTGCATTTTGAAAGCAAGATTAAAGAATGTATTCATCAGAAATCAGTCAGATGTATAATAATTCTACCAGAAATAGTCTAGGGAGCACCAGAAATGGATCTGTGATGAGAGACACCCAGCTGTTTGATATCATGGACAAGACCAAAATTATTCCAGCTAGTTTGTGAGACCATTCTTGGAGTATCCAGGATGGTGAGTCACCTAATTTCCCCCACCTCTGGTAAGAGGGAATCTTGCCCATAGTGGCTAGGTGTTAGCTGTGCAAGCATTCTACTGTCAATTATGCCAGCACTGTTCTCACTTTGCAGGTGAATAATAGGTGCAACCCAGTCTCCCAGTCTCTCTTATTCTCTTGTGATATACAGTCCATGACTCTGGAAATCCCAGATCCTCTGCCCCCAAAGACCCTGGAAATCCAGTTTACAAGTTTTATCTTAAATCCCCTTCTCCTGCATAATATAACACACAGCACTTGTGAACACTTGTAATAAAATGAAAGTAGGTTTGCTTAAGAAAGAAAGGAGGGTTAACAAGATGGAATGATGGAAACAAATGGTTATAAAACAAAACAAAATCGTAAAATGCAAACCTGGCTGGGCTTATTACTAGTTACCATTGCTAGTTATTAAAGTAGGTTTCCCTGCAAAATTGCCTGTTCACAGGAACCAGGATCCAATTTTCTCATGAGAACCTCCCTACTCCCCAAGTTGTCTCATCAATGGAAGAACAGCCTGCTTCTCCCTGCTCTGTTATAGTGAAACAGTCTTTTTGTCTGTCTTCATAGGCTGACAAACATCTGTCATGTTGCAATGTTCCCCTTTTATCTTGATTGTGAGAAGTTGTCTTTGATGCTTTTCTTTTGCTACTCCTTAGATGGAGACAGGCTGGACAGTTGAGCCTTGCAGTATATCCCTGGCTAAACAGGGAGGGCAACTCCCTCAGGTATTGAAAGGAGCCATAACTGAGAAACATTATCCGCCTGACGACCTAACATTTGCATCCAGGCCAAAAAGCCTACTTTCAATATAGTTAAATTATTCTTTATATCAGTGGTTCCCAACCTTTTTGGCTCAAGGGCCAGAAATATAATTTTTAAAACCCTGAAGGGCTACCAGTCTATTTAATTAAAAGTCCATTAAAATTCAATTAATCGAATTCAAATTAAATTGTAATTATAATTTAATTAATCAATTAATTAACTATGCTTAATTTTTAATTGGAATTAAATTTTTAGAAGAACCTTTGGAAAAGGTTTTTAATTAAAATTAAACTTTTTTAAAAGGTTTTTTGTTTTGTTTTTTTAAAGGGCTGCACCCATACCCAAGCCCAGAGGGGAGGCCAGCAGCCACAGCCTCGCCCCCAGCTGTACACTGGGACCAGGCGGGCTGGGCGGAGCCTCCTACAGCCTGGAGCCCCCACAGGGACCCCATGGAGCCCCCATGGAACCCTCCACATACCCCCAGGCCCCCCTCCATAGAGCCAGCACACCTGAGCCCTGCCACGGGCGCTGAGTCCGCCCGCTCGTGTCTCCCACCCCCACCGCCCCCGTCGGGCCGCCTGACCCGCCATGCTCTTCCGCTGCAACAGGCGGGGGCTCTGGTGAGTGGTGTGGCTCCCAGGCGGCAGTTTCTCCTTCCTGGCAGCGGCTGCCGAAGCCCCTGCGGTGGGGCAGGGGGCACAGGGTAGTGGGGGAGCACAGTGGGTCAGGCACTGCTGAACGCAGCTGAGTTGGGAGGTGGGTGGGGACAGCCCAGTTGCTGGCTCCAATCCAGCAAGAGGGCGGGCCACTTTTGGCCCACGGGCCAGGGATTGGGAATCCCTGCCTTGTATGTTTCTATATACATATCTCACAGTTATGAGACTCGTTAAGTCATGAGTTTTTTGGCAATAACTTATCTGTTACCCCTTAAGGATAAATAGGCTGCAAGGTGTGCTTGTCGTCATCAGTCGGTCAGGTCTGAAACGAATTGTTTGCAAAGAACAGCAGACCCTTTGCCAAGGATCCTCTGTGTTACAGTTTTTGTAATTTACACAATGATAAAAAGAAACAGTGCAACCAATAGAATGAGCCAGACGCAGTGTTTTCAAAGGAATGGAAGTTAACTTCCCAGACTGTTCACTTGCGGAAATGTTCAACTGTAGGAGGCCAGTGGCCTCCAAGAACAAAGAAATCAACGTGTATTCCAGCTTGTCCAAGGGTTTGTGTACACCGCAATTAGACACCTGCAGCTGGCCTGTGCCAGCTGACTCGGCTCATGGGGCTCAGGGTAAGGGATTGTTTAACTGCAGTGCAGATGTTCAGCGTCAGCCTGGAGCTTGGGCTCTAGGGCCCTGCAAAGTGGGAGGTTCCTGACATAGCTCAAGCCCTGCGAGCCTGTCAGCTGGCACAAGCCAGCTGCAGTGTTAACATACCCAAAAAGACTAGAATCAAACAGGGTGGCAGCAGAAGTGGAGTTTCATCCTGTTGCCTTTTTCTTCCTGGCCTGTGATTGCTAAGGTTTTGCAGAAGATAGGTAGCTCTGCTGGAACCTTAATTTTACATAGTTCTGAACTGGCTAAGGAAACTGGGGCATACAGAAAAATTGGTAAAGGTATCTTTACAAAACTCTGTCAGACTCTTTGCCATTAGGATTTGTTAATTCTGGATTAAGGGCCCGGATAGTGCGTAAAGGGTTATGGATAACATTTATGTGCTTTATCAAGTATACATCAAATAGCTTGAGATTAGAGAATGTAACTCTCATTTATTTCTGCACCACATTTCATTATTCTAACTTGTCTGTGGAACCCACATTCCTAAAGAATTTGTATGTATTGGACAAAGTTAGATGTACAGTGCAGCACTCTTGAAAACCTGTTTTTTTTCCTGGTTTATTATGATATTTAGAAAATTCTTCTTCCTCTACCCCCTCTTCCTCCCCCCTCTGCATCTCTCCCCCCCCCCCCCAGTAATTTGGTAGAGCAGAGTGGATCCCTTCCAGTACACAGAAATTGTGTATTTGCTTCGTGTCACCTTGTACGTGGGCCTTGTACTAACCCAGTGGTTCTCAACCCCTGAGTCGGGACACATTACAACTGTTGCCACACAGTGGTAAATGTGTCGGGGAGATGGCTGGATTTGGCCTGCGGGAGGGTGGGCTGGTGTGTCCTATAGGGTCATGATATGCCAGCAAGTGTGTCACAACCTACGAAATGTTGAGAACCACTGCACTAACCTCTGCTGAAAAGCTAATGCAGTTTCTGGTGCATACTGAATCATTATTTCCTTAGCCATCAGATCTGGTGATTATTGAAAGCTATGGGTAAATTAGAACAACAGAGAGAGAGAGATTAAAATATATCTGGGATTTATATTTAGTGCTGATTGTTCTTTGGCCCTTTGGGCCTTTTAGGATACTGTCCCTAAACATAGTTTCACCATTTCTTCTGATGTCAGGGAAGAGAAGCTACAAGCCATATCTAATTAGAAGCTGTGTATGATTTTTCCACCAAAACAATGTTGTCATGAAAATGCTGCCTGAATTTTGACCTACAACAATAATTATATTTAATCTAAAGCAGCAGATAACTAGCTGTTCTTTGCCACAATCCACTATGTTGTCTGGATGTTGTCAAGATCCTGCATATTTTACTCACGTGGACAAGACCACAGAATTTAGAAACTTGTAGAGGCAGTTCCTCTTGTGCCATAGGCCAAGGAAAGGTCAGGGAACTGCCAAACTGACAGTATACAGATTAATTCAAGAGATGATCAGAGAAACTTACTTCAGTGTTGGGAAGGAGGTATAGGAGCTTTTGAAGTATATTTGACCGTATCAGTGGGATCTCTGAGAAAGGAAAGGCTTCTTTGGTGGAAGTCTGAAGCCCACCACCTGGGAGACAACGCATAGCTTCCTAAGCAATATAGACAGGCCTGCCAATAGGCAGGGATGGAGTTGCGGGCGGGGAGATTTGTCCAGGGACCCAGAGATTTAAAAGGGCTCTGGCAGATGGGAGGATAGATACATATCTGCCTCTTTTTCCACACACATCCCTTCTTCCAAAGCCCTCACTGCTCACACTCTCTACCCCTTCCCTCAGCCAATTTTATGTCTTATGCGCCATGCAGGTTTCCAGGTAGCTGAGGAAGGGGTATCTGCAACTCAGCTTCTCAGATTGATTAGTAATCTCCCTGGGGAGTCCAAAGGAACCAGGAAGCTGAGTAACAAATACCGCCTCTTCAGCTGTCCAGAAACCTGCATGGCACATAATAAATCAGCAAAAACCTGATAGTGGAACCTCACTCGGACCTCAGCCATCTCTTTCTAGGGAGTCCATTAACGGTTCTGTCCTGGGGCCAGGGCTTGCTGTCCGTGAGCCTGACTATAGATGTTCAGAAATGATGAGCATCTGCCTCTTCCAGTGGTTTAAATGGAATTGTGAGTGCATCACACCTCTGAAAATATGGTCTTATATATCAGAAGCTGGGACACCCAAAATTAGTGAGTACTTCTGAAAAATTGGTTCTTAGCATATTAGTGCACTGCTTTGGGATGTCCCAAATATCTGCACTAGATTAAGAGAAGAAATTTTCTTTTCATTCATCCTCCCTTCCCCCCTCCCCGCCCCTTTGAGATCTGCCAGTGAGTCGGTTAGTTTCACTCACTGTAGGAGATTCTGATTTAAAATGAGAATTCAGAATTTGAGGGTTATACAGACTTCAATTTCATATTCCAAAGGGGTAGCCGTGTTAGTCTATTGTAGAAAGACAAAAGAGTCTTGTGGCACTTTTAAAGACTAACATTTATTAATCGCATGAGCTTTCGTGGGAGAAAATCCCACTTCGTCAGACGCTTTGAAGATAGGAAAGTTACAGAGTGGGAGGAAATTAAATGCAGGGGAGTGTATGACATAGCATTAGGTCAGGCTGTAACAGCAAATCAAAGCAGGTGTTAGGATTCAAAACACTGGGGAAGAGCACATAGAGGAGGAGGGAGGTCAATTCACTTGATGTAATGCGAGAAAAATCCATAGTCCCTGTTTAACCCCAAGGCAACTGAGTCAAATTTGCATATAAGTTCGAGTTCTGCAGACTCTCTTTGAAGCTGTGATTTGTTGTTCATCTGTTTCAACACAGCTATTAACAAGTCGTTAAGGGGAGTGAGCAGGGAGGTTGAAGTGTTCCCCTACAGGTTTTTCAGTATTGCAGTTTCTGATGTCAGATTTGTGTCCATTGATTCTTTGGCGCAGAGACTGTCCTGTCTGTCCAATATACAAGGCAGAGGGGCATTTCCGGCACATGATGGCATAAATCACATTGGTGGATGAGCAGGTGAACGAACCCTTGATGGAGTAGGTGGCATGATTAGGCCCTGTGATGGTGTCATCAGTGTAGATATGAGGGCAAAGTTGGCAGCGTGGTCTGCTGCAGGGCTGTGTTCCTGCTTTAGTGTTTCTGCTCTGTGATCTGTAGTTGCTGGTAAGTATCCTTTTAAGTTTAAGGGGCTGTCTGAAAGCAAGGAGAGGTCTGTCTCCCAAGGCTTGAGAGAGTGAGGGATCATCTTGTAAAATAGGCTGTAGATTTTTGATGATGTGTTGAAGAGGTCTGGCTTGGGGGTTGTAGGTGATGACCAGTGGCGTTCTGTTGTTGTTTTTCAGTGTTCCTTTTGAAGTTTTCAGTGGAAGTTTCAGAGGTGGTACACCCTTTACATCTATATGTCTGATGATAGAGAGATGACTTAAACTTAGTTATTTGGTCTTCAGTTGCTGTCTAGGTAGAACTCTGTGTAATTATCTGGACTGGAATGGAATATCTCAAAGCAAGAAAATACAGAGGCAAAGAACATTTCCTTTAATAAACATTCAGGACCATCTTACTACTTGGGCTTTATTTATTTATTTATTTAAGCAACAAGCATATTAAATAGAAAAGAAGAATGGAGCTTGATAGTAGATTTAAGAAAAAATAGAATGAATTTGATGGTACATCTCATCAAAGCATATTTATTTGGGGCACTGTCTAATTAAACATAACCCATTCTTTTCTGGTTGTGTAATAATTAGGAGAAGTATGCTTCCTCATTTATTCTAAATATTACCAGATTCCATAGCTAATAACAATCTTAGATAATGTTTGTACTGTAAAATGTTAATAAATGACAAATAATTTTATGACTTTGACCTGCTGTGGTGCAGTCCATGTTTGACAGGTTCTCAGTTTTCTCATGACCTTGGCCATCTTTTTTTTTTTTTTTTTTTTTAAAAGAGCTTGGCATTCTTAAAATTTGGTGTGTGTTTTGTAATACCCCTGGCTTTTTAGGCCAAGGGAAATACAAAAAAAAAAAAAAAAAGACAATTCACGACTATTTTATGGAGTGCGGGGTTGGGAATCAGAAGAAAGGCCACAGTTCTGGGTGTCAGATAGTGTCCTTGGAGAAGTCCATTCTCTTACTGCTAGTGGTGGAAGTGCTGCTTTGCTTTGAGTGATCTTTGTTTGCTGCACTTACTGACTGACTAACCTTATTCAATACACTCTGTTTTGGAGCTGTTTTTCCAACGTTGCTTGTGTTGTTTGAGTGTGGTTTTTTTTCCTGGTGGTTGGAAAAATTGATGCCAAAACATAAAGACATTGTATTTGCCAGCTGGAAGTCTTAACTCATTTACTCTCTTGCCAGGTGTGTGTTGTTCCCAGGGTTTACATTGTGTATATGGAATCTCTTTGCCCTCTTTCCTACACCATACCGATTTCCTTAGTAGTTTTTCTTTCTTTTTGGTTTTTTTTTTAAACAGTGTGCGTGTTAGCTGCTGAGTCTTTTTGCACATTTGAGCTGAGAATGGGTGAAGGTAGTACTTAGATTACAGCCAAACCAAGATTATGGGAAGGACCAAGATTCAGGGGAAATCTTTCAGTCCCCAACAAAAAGGTGCAAAATACTAATTTTGCTATTTTTGGTTCAGGGTTTGAAGTCTGGTAGTCTGGTTAACCACAGTTGAGTGATGGAAGTGCAAATATATCTGCCCTACCCTTGCTCCTGGAGAAAGGAAATAACAGGTACTTTAGCAGCAGCTATTCTAAACTAAGCCTTAATGTGATCTTTAAATAACCCAGGGTTAGTTTAGCATCTTTTAAAAATAAGTTACTTATTAACCTTTATGGGCTACAAAATAACAGCATGCCACAGGTCTAGTTGGTCAGATTTCGTACAACAGAAGGCTGTTCTTTGTAGACCTTGCTAGGTAGCTACAGGCTGAAAAGACCTATTACTATGGAGACCATCAAGCCCATCTGTCTTCATTGGAATGATATATTACCCAATAGAAGATAAATTAGATATATACAGATACTTCATATATGTGGTCAGTTAGCCATAAAAGAAAAAGATATTGCCGCATACTTTATTACAGCTTTCAAATCATGATATAAACCAATATAATACTGCACTTGTGGATATTGGGTGAGAATAAAACTTCATTAAATGGCACACTGGCACATTCTTTTTTTTTTTTTTTTTAATAGGCTAACCAACTGTATCTCAGATCCAGCTCTTGTGAAAGTTCAGTCTCTTGTGCCATTGAGACACTGCCCTGTTGGTCAAATCATTTCAGTTTTTCTGGTAGAACATAGCTGTTATTAGAGGACATATGATTAAAGCCCTGCGCGGATACAAATATGTGGATCCGCGTCCGATCTGAATCTGCAAGAAATGGTCCGCAGATATCTGCGAATGCGGATATAAGGTGGGTATCCGTGGATATCCGCGTATTTGCGGGGCTCTAGCCCTGCACAGATAAAAATATGTGACTCTGTATCCAATCTGCATCTGCAAGAAATGGTCTGTGGTATCCGCATTTTATCTGCAGA
The DNA here is from genome assembly GCA_007922175.1 of Pelusios castaneus. NCBI lineage: Eukaryota > Metazoa > Chordata > Testudines > Pelomedusidae > Pelusios > Pelusios castaneus. Next base: position 23,860,114 of record ML685766.1, read on the forward strand.
TGCGGATATCCGTGGATTTGGAGGGCTCTACGTATGATATCAGTCAATTCCTATCTAAAAGCACTTAATACTTCTATTTTCATGAGCTGAGAAAATGTATTAAGAAGCATTTATGTCTCTTTGTGTATTTTTTTTTTAGTCCGGGCTGATACCTGGTAATAAATGATTGCCCGTGCTAGAAAGAAAATTATTCTCAGTAACAAGCACACGCATACGCGCACACACAGAATAACTTTGGGGAGTCTGAAAAGTAATCTTAATTAGAGATAGCTAAGGGTCAAATTCTCTCTCTTTCTCTCTCACACACACACACACTCACACTCACTCTCACTCTCACACACACACACACAGTACAACTTTGGGGAGTCCGAAAAGTAATCTTAATTAGAGATAGCTAAGGGTCAAATTCACAAGTTTAACCAGGCAAAAAAATATGCTGTTTGAGAACTGAATTAATAGAAAATGTGACCTGTTTTAACACTTGGCCTTGATAAAGACTGGTATAGCTTGGAAGTTGAAGTTTTCACCTTTTGACTGTTACTAACGATATTAAAATGTGGCTTATAACATCTACGTTCATCTTAGTTTCGTCTTTAGATGATTTTATCTTGTCTGTCACTTAATATTGAGAGAGAAGAAAAACCTGACACTTCATCCACTTTAATCCTGATTGACTGTCCTAAAAAAGACAGCGAACTGTCTTCGTCTTCACAAAGCACAGAGTTCTTATTTGAATACTTAAATAATTAAAACTATACTATTGACACATATTGAACATTTCTCTACAACTGATGGTATTTTTATTTATTTATTTACAGTCTGATGATTTTGTCACTCCAACTCTGTTGCCATAATCACCTCTCTAAAATCTTGTGTGTTGCATTGGCATGAGCAAAATAGGCCAGTTAGCTATCCAAAGCATGCAAAGAAACATTTTTGCAAGAAAGCAATTTGTATTTATTGAAAGTAAATATATTTACTTATCTTTTTAAAAAATAAAGTAATATTGGTGTTAGTCTATTTGCCACAAACTTTTTGAAAACAATTCCTTAACCTTGATGAGACTGGACTAAATATATAAAAGAACTCAGTCAATGGCAAAATACAAGTTACCTGAAAAGTTTAACTTCCTAAGTGAGTTCAAAATAATATACCGGTCACAAGAATGGAAGCTGGTATTATTTGGTTCTTTGCACAGAAGTTCTTCAAAGAGACAAAATCAAATTTGACTTAAAAGGTAGGATTTGTTTGAAAAAATTACAGATGCTAAAATCTGAATAAATTCTATTACACTTCAAAACATCCTTTCTCTACTGGAATTTTTAGAAGATTCCATATGGTGTTGGCAACCCAAATATTACAGTATTGTATTAGTTCAGGAGGTCCTTTTATGCATCTGAGTAGAATTTTAAAAAAAAATTGAAGGAAAAAAAAACTGATAGTCTTTGTATATTTTGTACAAAATAGTGGCAAAATAATAAGCCAAGAACATAAATAGTGAAAATAAGATCTCTGTTTATAGCATGTTAAAATTCTTTTAAAAATTTTTAACCTGATAGTCTCATCCTCATAGGTTGAGAATCAAGTTTTGAAAGTGTAGGGGTATGAAAAATAATAACGAATGCACTTTTAAAAACTCAATCTTCAAATATTTCTAAAATAGTGTTTCTGTGAACTCTGTGGTATGATGTAGCATAGCAAATGTTTTATTGGCTCTTTTGAGATTACCAGCAATAACTAAAATCTTGCCATTTGTGAATAAATTTGGTTTTATCAGACTTAAATCAATAAGGCCTTTATACCACCCAAATATATTTTTCATCAATTAATTTTGAGTATAAGGATATTTATTGACTGACTGGCCCTGAGGTCAACAGAAGGAAAATATTTAGATATTGAAATCATTCTTGACCTTGACGGTGTATATTGCCTGAAGGATGTGGATAATATTTCAGTTTGGAAATCTATTTAACCCAAGGGAATTTAGTAAAAACTCATTGTCTCTAGGCTGTAGCCATTACAGTCTGTACAGTATATTTTTAATAACTTACATATTACTTCCTTCTAACTACTGGTCTTTGCAATGCCAGCAAACTAATTTCCGTCCTGTTTTCCCCCGGGCTTCATAGTCTGTTGCCAGGCTGTGGGATCTTCTCTTGCCTTCAGTTAGTAACTGGCTTGCGTAAGGTGATTGGGGTGGATTTGAGGAAGGTTCTGAAATATCTTCTTTAATTTCTTGCTCTTACCTTAGTGCTCCTGTCCTCTTCTTTCTCTTGCTGGCAGAAACGGAGTGGTGGAGTCTCCAGGGTTTTCATCCCAGCTCAAGATGTTTAGGGGATGACTGAGTTGATTCTACCCTGTAGCAGAAGCAGACACACCAGGCAGGGCAGAGTTGTATTTTTATTTGGCACTAGCTCTCTGATACGCAACAGTATATTACCCTACATATGTGAGTTGTTATCCAATTGAATTGCTTTCTAGGCAAAAGCACATATTTTTTGTCTCATATGGTTGATTTTTAACTAATCATAAAACATTCAGTTGAATAATATCCATAGAGTGAGAGTTACAAAAATGTTAATATAGCATGAACTCTTTATTTTGCTGTTTGTTTAGATTTTTTAACCTAACTGTCCAAGTTATGCTACTCATAGCTAGAAGCTTTTTATAGAAGTCTTCATAAAAATAAATTTTTATAAAATGTATACACTAAATAACAGAAGTCATGGTCTACAGTTACATTTATTTTGATTAATTCTTTAAACAGTTTAAGCATCGCTATAAACTGAAGTGCAGTCTCTGTTACGCAGCTTTCACCATCTTCCTTTTTGGTTATTACTTAATTAAAGGTCACTGTCCCACACATTTCCATAACACGTGGTAAAACCCCTGAATGAAATAAGCCTCCTTTTAACATTTGATTAAACAAGATAATGTGTTTCCCCCTGGAATAGTTCATTCAAAACTGGCTCTTTAGGGAAGGAAGTTCACATCAGTTGGTAACTGTTCCTGTAGATAGTATAGAACTCTGTACACACTACAGTAAATTGTTCTGGAGGTCATTTAAGAGCAGGGTATATAACAGATGTCTGTGTAAAGCACTATCACAATGGATCAAAACAAAGAATTTATTACAAACAGTGGTCAAGATAAAAAGATGCTTATCTCATAAGAGAAATATGAATGCTGGAATTTGCAGTGCTACGGCTTCTATTAGCTAGATAGTTTCGTTTTGATATTGCTGTTTACAGCCTCATTCATTCACGGGTATGTCCTGTTTGTAAGAAGAAATGAACTAAACAACAAATCCTTTACAAATGAGCGTAGTTCTGATCTTTAGATGTCAAACAGTGCTGGATAACCTCTGTTGATGGAATTCAGCTTTTCCTTCAATAGAGCTGTAAACATCAATAGTACTAGGTTTTTCCGTTCAGTGGTTAATGTCTGAAAAGGGAAATTTTACATTGTCCCATTTTGATTAGTTTAACCTTCTCCAGGCCCACTCTACCACTTCTCTCACAGTTCAACAAGCCTTTTAATTTGAAGTTGGTAGTAGCATGTGGTGTTTCATGGGACTTGAACTGAAACTTCTAGTATAGCCATTTGTTATCATTAGAGTGAATACATTTTCAAAAGTGAAGTGTTAAAAAATATTGTTCCCTAAATCAACTGTGTCTAAAAATAAGGTTGATGATCTTATAGGGGGAGGGGAATTCCCTCAAGTTCAGTAAATGAGTTTTAATACACTTTACACTGCAGTAAATCTTTTATGGGTGTTCAGTTCAGAGTTCAGTTCAATTATGTGTATTCATAGATCTTGAATTATTGTGGTGTTTGTTTCTTTGGAAGTGGAAGTCCAGAGTGGGTGACAGCCAGAAAGAACTGCAGTGTTCTTGGTCTGGTGAACTAGAAAAGAAAGACAGTAGCAGTTTATGTTCTATATTCCACATACAGAATTATTCCCGCAAACTGCACATTTCCCTTAGTATATTTAGTAGTAATGTTAATATTTATTATTCATACAAGATTAAAATTTATCATCAGCCCATAAAAATGAGTTATTTATAATTTGTGTTTCCATCCTGGGGCAGATGAATATCCAGCTTTGAGAGAGAGCTGGGTGCAGTGGCTGGAGCATTGGACCGGTGTTGTTTCTAGCCCTGCAACTGATGTGTTGGGTGATCTTGAGCAAGTCGCCTCATGTCTCTGTGCCTGTTTCTTTTTTCACCCTTTGTCTTAATTGTTTAGGCTTTAAGGTGTTTGGGTCATGGACTGTCTCTTGCTTTGTGTTTGCACTGTCCTGCAAGGCATTGGGACTTTTCAGGTCTACTGTAATAATAATAGAATAGATACTGCAGTAGGGAGTCGGAGTTTTCACCACCTTTTAGATCTCTGTAAGACACTACTGTAAGATAAAAAAGATTAACGGAATTTTAACAGGTTTTTTTGTTTTGTTTTCTGAATATAATTACGGTAAATGAAGTTTACTTTGGATATAATACAATTATAAAAAGAAGAATATATTCTGCATTATACGTTATTACATTCCTATTCTTACAGAATGAAAAATCTATTGCTCACATAAAGTTCAATTAAACTAATTCTGTGCAAGTGAACTGCGAAGCAGAGTGAAGAATCCAGCTGTGCAGAATGTGAAGTTGCAGCTGTTCTGCTGTTGAAACCCCCCTCTTCTGGATATATGGCATTCTGAGATCACTGTAACAGTATGAATGAGGCTCCCAGGACATCTCTGTGCCTATTCCCATTGCTTTACTCTTCTCTTGCCCATGTCTAGCCTTTTCCAACTATGGAGAAGAAATCCAATCTTTTGCATAATCTTTCTCTCCCAAGTATCTCAGTCAAGAAAGCATAACTGAATTGATTTGTGTCTGTATAATTGTGTGGACCACAGAATTGTGGTTTCCAATAGTAATTTAAGCCCTCATCCTACAAAGTGGTCTAGGATTTAGAATCATACAGTTGGAAAGGACCTCATGAGGTCATCTAGTCCAGCCCTCTGCTAAAAGCAGGACCACTCCCACTAAATCATCCCAGCCAGGGTTTTGTCTAACCGGGCTTTAAATGTTTCCAAAGATGAAGATTCCACCACCTGCCTAGGTAACCCATTCCAATGCTTCACCACCCTCCTAGTGAGAAAATTTTTCCTAATATCCAGCTTTAACCTCCCCAGCTGCAACTTGTAACCATTGCTCCTTGTTCTTCCTCTGTTACTACTGAGAACAGCCTAGCTCCCTCCTCTTTGGAGCACACCTTCAAGTAGTTGAAGGTTGCTATCAAATCCCCCCTCAGTCTTCTCTTCTGCAAACTAAATGAGCCTAGTTCCTTCAGTCTCTCCTCGTAAGTCATGTGCCTCAGCCCCCTAATCATTTTCATTGCCCTACACTGGACTCTTTCTAATTTGTCAACATCCTTTCTGTAGTGGGGAGCCGAAAACTGGACACAGTATTCCAGATGCAGCCTCACCAGTACTGAATAGAAAGGAATAATCACATCCCTGAATCTGCTGGTAACACTCCTACTGATGCAGCCCAATATGCCATTGGCCTTTTTGGCAACAAGGGCACACTGTTGACTCTCATCCAGCATCCCGTCCACCATAACCCTCAGGCCCTTTTTTTCTACAGTGCTACTACTTAGCTGATTGGTCCCCAGCCTGTAGCAGTACATGGGATTTTTCGTCCTAAGTGCAAGACTTTGCACTTGTCCTTGTTGAGCCACATGAGATTTCTTTTGGCCCAATACTCCACTTTGTCTAGGTCTCCCTGAATCCTGGCCCTGCCCTCCAGCATGTCTACTACTCCCCCCAGCTTGGTGTCATCTGTGAACTTACCGAGCATGCGATCTATCCCATCATGCAGATCATTAATGAAGATGTTGAACAGAACGGGCCCCAGGACTTACACTTGGGGTACTCCACTTGTTACTGGTTGCCAACTAGACCTCATTTCATCATTTATGGTTGAAAAACAGTTTCAGTGAAAATCCCTTGTAATCACAAATTTATAACTTTCCAAAAACATACTTTGGAGCTGACATTTGTAATGCTTGGCAGCTGCGCAGAGGTGATGGTCCACGTTCTCTGTTGCAACTGGACGCTCCTCAACACAAGCGTTAAGGGTTGTCAGGGAACCAGGTATATATTTGACAAAGATTGAAAGCTGATCTGTACTGACACCAGCCCTAATAGGATTTAAGGTAACTGCAGAGGACTGCACGGAGGTTATTCCTACACTGCAGTCTGAGCTGTGATTGTTGCTTGAGTAGACATACCCACGCTAGCTGTCCCTGTACTAGTGGTATTAAAAATAGCTACGTAGATGTGGCTGCATAGGTTTTAGTGTGGGCACTGTTCAAGCACACTGGGGACCCTGCGTACATATTCATCTGCTAGTCCACGCTGAAATCCGTGCTGCTCCATCTGCTGTTTCTCCCCATGCTAGTGTGCTATCTCTATTTGCAGTGTAGACGTACCTTAAGTCACACCAGTTGCATGAACCTTTTACTAGTGGAAGACAAGCCTAGCAGACCTCCACTTCACTGCATGCTGGATGTAGGAAGATAGCAAGCTGCAGCTCTTCATGACAGGTTGAAGATCCCTTAGAGCAGAGCAATTCAATGCTGGACATTTGTGGCCAGAATTTGGCTCTTTTGTGCCACCTGGGTGGCACAAAGGATCTGGACCTTGTTTGAAAATCTGGCCTTTTTTAAACAAAAGGTTAAGCAAAATACCTTTACCTAAGAGTAAAAGTCAAGCAGAAGGAAAAATAAGTTATACTTCACATTAAAACAATATTTTTTTTTAACAAGGCATTGGTAACTAATGATTGAAGTTGGAAATTTGCAATAATATAATCTTGCTTGAGAATTAGTGCTTTTACTTGTTTAGAAAAGGGAAAAGGTTAGACTTAGCACAGTATCAGTTGCTTGAAAATTGCATTTTTAGTATCCGCATATACTGAAATTTTCGGGTGTTCATCACATACGCATACAGGACATTCTGATTTGTTTAAAAACAATTTCCCACCTTCATTTATAAAAAGGCCACGAAATTACAAGATAGAAAAGAAAATTAAATTATCAAACCCTGTGTTAGTGTAGCTCAAACTTTGCAGTTAAAATAACAAAATCAGGAAATGCAAAAGTTAAAGGTCCAATAAAAAATCATTATGGACGTGATTCTGCAGTGTAGCTATTATTAATTTATTTGGGTAAAACTTGCCCCCTCCCACCCAAGCTTCAGTTTTTCTTGGTGCATTTGACAGCACTTCATGTACTGGGATCAACTGATTTTCACTTATTTTTGCCTTCTGTAACAGTAACGGGAGAGATTCTCAAGGAAAGTCTGACTGGTAAAACATAAAAATTGTTAGAAGATTCAGCAGCATGTGTAGCTACTTATAATTTATTTTTGAAGATACTTTGACTTTATGTTGGGTGTCCCTTTTTAATCTGTGACTGTCTGCATATCATTAAAATATTAAAAGATGTACAACATGTCTGAATTAACCTTGCTGCTGGAACCTTAACTTTAAATTTTCAGCTTGTGGTTTTAGTTGTGTAGCCTTAATATTTCACAGACACCATTTATGGGATATATAGTTCATATTCATACCACAAGCTAGGTACTGTGTAAGTCTCTTTGTTTATCAAACTAATCATAAGAAAACCTGTAGCAAAGAAAAGCAGACACTTGCTATGGAAAGTTATTACAAAGAAACATGGATAAAGTGAAATCTCATGGTTAAAATAACCCTCAGTGAGCTTTCTAAGTCAAACATTCAGAGTTCATTTGCTATACAGTTATACTTCAACTAATGGTTTGAAAAATAAATCAGGTATTGTCCAAGGATTTGTGTAATTCGTCTATCCATGTCTTTCTAGTAAGTAGATGCAATCCATAGAAATTAATAATAATAGATTCCTGGCCTTTGCAAAACACTCATGACTTCAAGAAGGTTAAGATTCCACCGTATAAAACCCAGTATATAGAATTGCATTTTGACTTAAGATAAGGGTGGCTTTTAATTTGCTTCATTTTATGTAAATAAATATAGCGCTCAAACTGCTGGCACTCTGCCTTGAGTTGAACAAAATTTGTTCACTTTGCCTTATAATTACTTTAATATAGCACTTTATAGCCAATAAACATGAGTTTATTTACAGGAAAGAGAATTGCTGAGGGAAGGAAAAATTGTATTTTTAACTTTAGAACTGGCATTTTGACGTTTTTAGTATTTTAAATATTCATTTAAAACTTACCTCGATCTCTCTATAGTATATCAGTGGAGTTGTTTTAAATTTGTTTGCTTGCTTCTTTCGTAGCAAAACATTAGTTTCCTGTATGTGAAAATAAATAGGCACTTTACTTGTCTAATGATATTGTTTTATTGTTGGAACCATTGAACAAGGATACACCTCCACTTTTACTTACAGTGAAAAAGCAAGCAGCATAGAGTTGTTCAGGTTACATAACACTTGATCAAAATGGAAATGAGACTATTCAAATGAGTAACTAGGCAGCCTAAAAGTGTACTTACTTTCTTTAAAAATGACAGCTTTGATTGGAAAGCACCAGATATGATTAAAATTACACCATCAAAATTGAGAAACCACTTGCTATAAATATTTTGTGGACAGTTGTGAATGCAAGTATAAAATAGCTACAAAATTGAAAAGATCCGTTTAAAATGTAGCACTGCAATGATTAAAGAATTAAATACAAAGTAATCTGAAGGTAGCTACTTGCAGTTCCTTTGTTTATTCAATATTGTAATGAATTTAGGTAATTTGATGATTAATCTAACATCTCCCCCCCCATATCCGTTGTTTTTCAGTACACATTTTAGAGATAGGCAGAGTCATAGAGTCTTAAGGCCAAAAAGGACCACCATGTCACCTAGTCTGATCTAGGTGGGAAAGGGAAGAGATGCATTTTTATTGCTCCAGGCTTTGTAATGTATCAAATTTGTTCTATCTAGTTCATGTCATTAGAAAGAATTTCAGGAGCACGTTTATTTGAGAAAGAGAACACGTTGTAAAGATGTTTCTATTTAGCTCTATAAAGATATTTATTACCTCTGTATCAGAAGTTCTGAAGATATAAATCCCATCTTTAATTGGAGAACTTCAGTGATTGTTTTTAAAAAAATTACTTGATTAGGAAACAGTTATAAACATTTGTAAACAAAATATTTTGTTTGTATAGCCTGTAGTTCAGATGATTTAAAAGAATAGAAGGGAATGTCCAAACACAGTAACATTAAAAAAAAAAAAAAAAAGATTAAAAAAGGTTAAGTTTTATATCTTTTTAAATATTGCTAGTTAATTTAGTGTGGTAGTATAAATGTAAATGCATGACTGAATTAATTTTTTTCTGGGATATAAACATTTTAGATTGCCTATGTTAGTTGCTATTATTGTAAAGTCTCATTTCAATTTTGATATTATTTACTATAAATCTTAATATTTGGTGTAGTTATTTTAGGTCAGACTGTATTTAAAAAAACCCTTTGCTTTAATAACGAACAGCAAGTGCTAGAGAATTGTGTAATCTTTTAAAGTGCCTTCTCACATGTAATTTCACAAAATGACTGATCAGATGAATTTAACACCTCATCTTGGAGAGTGACATGCCTTTTTACTATTCTAAAAGATTCAAAGTGCCTGGGAGATTCTGTTATCTAGGTTAGGGGAAAACAAAGGGTATCTATCTTCATTTTAGGTGGTTAATATACTTTTTTTCTGCAATAATTACTTAGGATGGAAGACTAGGTAGATTAATAGATCTTATTTATTTCTAATTTGTATAAAATTACAAATCAGATGTGAAATCTTTTACTATAAATAGCTTAAAAATACTTTTCTGTTCTTGTCATTTTCACCCATATGTTGCTTTTTTGCAAATTAATAGTGTTTGCTCACATTGTACAACTTACAAAATAGTTCATAAAGTGTTTTCTCTCCAGTTTATTAATTTGTGCTGAGGTAACGATTGCAGGAGTCCAAAACATTTTATAAAATATGCAATATTTGGCATATCTAGGCAGAATATTAGTGCTGGTATAATCTATACAAAAATATAGAACATTTTAGACAAGTCACATGACTCTTCAATCTAAGCTGCTTATCCAAATTGTTGTCCTTAAATAGTCTTTATGTTGGACCTCATAAGTTTCTGCTTTAGTTATAGATCATTTTTATTTCGGTTCTCAGAAACACTGGTTTTGAATAAAATCCTTTTCCAGTCTATATGTTGACTGGAATGTTTTTCCACTTCCTTGTTATTCTTCTGACCTCCCCACAACTCCTAAATAAATATCATAAAGTCTCTTCCTCTCCCCCACCCACACACTACAAAAGGAGTTCTACCCCATTCTGTCTCTCACAGGTTTTACTTTTCATTTCTCCATTACTGCCTGCTTCAATGCAAGTTTCTGGCTGCCCCGAGGCAAAACCATCAGATATTACCAACCCCCTAATCAGATACCACCTTACATAACAAAGTCAGACTGAGTAACAGGGAGAGTGGGACAAATCTGGACTTCATATAGGAATCCTGACCATATGCCTCCCAATAAGTAAAAATTCTTTCTTCCCACCACAGTATCTACTTCTGGTAGTCCTACAAAAATCTTGTCAACTAGCTAGTTATTATTCATCCTGCTTCCATTGAGAGTTTTGCCATTCACCTTACTGGGAGCAAGATCAGTGATTAATGTTCATTAGTCACCTCTCAGATATCTAGTTTTCGAAGGGCTAACAGGATTCTTTATTAGATCTTGCATGAGAGGAAGATGTCAGTTTGAAATTATGGTGAAACTGCTCAAGTAAACTACCAGACAGCTAGTTCTTTGTGTGTGACAGGAAATAGAGTGAAGAAAGAAAAAAAGGTGATGAAAAGATAACCCTATTAATGTAATATTGCAATAACAAGTAAAAGATTATATGTGGTTGGTATATCTACCCAACAGCTCAAAATCAGATAATTTGCCACATGGATTTTGCTTCAGCTATAGGAAATGGTTTTTTTTGTTTGTTTTTTTGTTTTTTGTTTTTTAATCCTAGGTCTCATCCATCTATTTCTTGTACATCTGTCTCATCTTTTTTCTTTTCTGCTGTTTTGCGATATACCTAGTGAACAAGCTCCCCAATGGGAGGGGAGACAAATATAATATTACATAGAAACGCTTATGATCAGACTATAAAGGGTCAGGGTAGTTATGGCCTCCTGGGAAACTCTGAAGGCTGTGAGGCAGGAGACCAATGAACCTCATTAAGTGTTGCTGGCTGTACTTCCATATGCCTCCATATACAGACTCCTCCACCCTCTGCAGATCTCCCTGGGTCATTAGAGCTGATGTTCCATAGCTATGTTACGAATTCAAAACTTACAAACATTTAAAACTAAGCTTCTATCAACTAACTTTTGGTGCTGGGCATGAAACTGCACATATGGGAGTTCAGTAAACTAAACTGTATTTCTCAAGTTTTCTGATTTGTTTGATATAGTTTGTTACTAAGTAGAAAAAAACTGACTTTCTGAACTCTGGTGAACATTTCTGGTTTTAAGATGTCACAATTCAGGAAACTTTATACAATTCACTTAGAATTTTGTAAACAAATTCTGTCTCAATCCAGATCTAATTTGCATTTTCCAGGCTCATAGGACTTTTGTCGATTTTAGGGAGAAGGAGGCTTAAAATCCATCTTAAAATCCAGAGAGTCACAGTCTTAATTATGGAGCAGCTACTGATGCTCCATAGTAATAAATAATCTATTTCCTTATTTTCAAAGATTTTTCAAAATATGAATCTATTTTCTTATCAAACTTACACTGCCCCTTGAATACGTAAGGATGAAAATTTTATACAAGAAAGATAGTCATAGAAATCCCACTAAAAAGCTTTAAAGACCCCAAAAATAGCTTTGTCAGAGGAAAGATTGTGGTGTTCGCTAAAGCTAGCCTGCTCTGAAAAATAAAGTTCAGTAATAATGCCTACTAGATGAAGCCAGCCACCATGCTAAATACCAAGTCGGTCACTCTTAGACATGGGAGGACAGCAGGTTGTGAAACACGGCCCTCCCCCAGAACCCATACCTCTGGTGATTAAGTCACTGGGCTGGAAGTCAGAAAACCCTGGGTTCTATTCTTGCCACGATCACTCTGTGTGGACTTGAGTACATCACAGTACCTCAGTTCTCTATACAATGGATCTGATTCTTCCCTTCCTTCCATCAAGAACCTAGAGAACCTAGACAAAAAGAATTTATTTCAGCTTCTCTTAAAATCTTGTTTACTTTTAGTTATACTCTGCAAATGGCAACAAAAGCAAAATTAATTACATAAAACTTGGTGGGAATCAGGGATTAGCTTCAGCCCTCTCCTCTTTCTAGTCTTGGAATGCACCCCGTAGGTGAAAGCCTCTCGCCCTCACTGGTGTAGGGTGAAAAACAAGATCCACTTCAATTTAGACTGAAAGAGAGTTTACCTTTTGATTTTATCTTTTATATTTTAAAACAATGCTATTATCACCCATGAATTACATATTCATGAAAAAAACAGATAAGGCAAGAAAAATAATTGTTTAACAGGGCAATGCTTTTTAAATCAGTGGTCTCTGCAGTATTCTTCTTTGTGACTTCTCCATTCTTCTGTTGTCGGTCACCTATCTTTTATTCCCTTTTCTGTAACTTCGCTCTTGCTCAGTTTATGCAGTTACCTATGTACCAATCTAATCAAAACATTCTCATGCATAAATCATAATAGCTATCTTACACTAATATATTTTTGCTTATTCTGCTAAAACATACTTCTATCATCTGCTCTATGCTATTATTCCCATTGGCTTCTTCCTGTTCTTATCTTAGTGATCTGATTTTGTGGCCTGTGTTGTTGCTTGTTAGCTTGTTTTGAGTGGCACCTGAAGTTAACAATTCCTTCATGACACTCTGTTTCACCCTGCTATTTATATAAACCATGGTTTTAGAAAGTAAGACAGACAAAGCAGGTTTCATAGTTTACAGTGTAAACTTTACACCACCCTGAAGCTGTTGGAAAGCTGCATCAGCAGGAACGCATACAAAAGCAAACATTTCTTTGTATTTTATAATATAATATAATATCTCTAACATTGTTTAGAAGACTATATTTGACTAGTTAATTCATTACACAGTGTTCTAACTTCTGTCTCAGAATGGAATCTTATGATTTTTCCATTCCGACCTGGACTTGTATACATTAGTCTGTGTATACCAATCGCATATTTCCTTGCGAGTCCAGTGGGTTTCAGGCACCTGCATTTCTTCCCTTTGGAAAATTGTCACTCGTATCAATCAACAGCTTTCTTAAAACAAAATGTTTTTATTTAGTAGTTGGAAAAAAATGACACACCCCCACCCAAAGGAGCAGATTTAAAACAACCAAGAGCCCACCTGAATATTAAAGTCCAATTTAGTATTATTCTTAACTACGATCTAAGTTGGGCAGACTTTCCTCTTAAGATACTGGAACAGAACAGAACCAATGCACATACATCATAGAATCTTAGAGTTGGAAGGGACCATAAGGTCATCTAGTCCAACCCCCTACTAAAAGCAGGACCATTCCTACTAAATCATCCCAGCCAGGGTTTTGTCTAACTGGGCCTTAAATGTTTCCAAAGATGGAGATTCCACCACCTCCCAATGTAACCGACTCCAATGCTTTACCACCCTCCTAGTGAGAAAGTTTTTCCTAATTTCCAACCTCGACCTCCTCAGCTGCAACTTGAAACCATTGCTCCTTGTTCTGTCCTCTGTTACCATCGAGAACAGCCTAGCTCCCTCTTCTTTGGAGCACCCCTTCAAGTAGTTGATGGTTGCTGTCACATCCCCCCTCAGTCTTCTCTTCGACAGAATAAATGAGCCTATTTCCTTCAATCTGTCCTGGTAAGTCATGTGCCTCAGCCCCCTAATCATTTTCATTGCCCTTCACTGGACTCTTTCTAATTTGTCAACATCCTTTCTATAGTGGGAAGCCCAAAACTGGACACAGTATTCCAGATGCAGCCTCACCAGTGCCGAATAGAAGGGAATAATCACATCCCTTGATCTGCTAGCAACACTCCCACTGATGCAGCCCAATATCACATTGGCCTTTTTGGCAACAAGCTCACTGACTCATGTCATGTGATTTTTCCATCCTAAGTGCAGGACTTTGCACTTGTCCTAGTTGAACCTCATGAGATTTTTTTTGGCTCAATGCTCCAATTTGTCTAGGTCTCCCTGAATCCTGTCCCTGCCCTCCAGGGATGTCTACCATTCCCCCCAGCTTGGTTTCATTCATGAACTTACTGAGCGTGCAATCTATCCCATCATCCAGATCATTAATGAGGATGTTGAACAGAACCGGCCCCAGGACCGACCCCTGGGGCACTCCACTCATTACTGGTCACCAGCTAGACATTGAGTCATTGATTCCTACCCGCTGAGCCCAATGATCTAGCCAGTTTTCTATCCACCTTACAGTCTATTCTTCCAACCATACTTCCTTAACTTGCTGACAAGAATGCTGTGGGAAACCGTGTCAAAAGCTTTTCCCGCATCCATGAATCGAGTCATCTCCATCACAGAAGCAAGTGTGTTTGTTTCTGTGTTATCATATAAAACAATGGCTGCCATTTAATCAGCAGCTCTGTGAGGATACATAGAGTTACTATTTGATCTGTACATGATTTCTCCTGTCTGAGGCCTGCCTATTCTACTGGTAACCTTAAATCTACCACTTTTTTACTCTGTCTACAATAATACTGGTCAATACCTTAACATGGGATAGGTAGCAATTGAATGCCCCTACAGTTTTTACACTGGTTGAGGTCTCCTTTCTTTGTCTATTTCGTTTATGTATGACCCTTTCTCACTGTAATAATACTGCTGTAGTAGTGCTGATACACTTCAGGTTCCCTATTTTTCCAACTGATTTAGGTGTTCCCTATAAGACTTAACTAGAGTCCTTAATGTTACTTGCTCTGGCATCATCCTTTTACCAACCTTTCAGTGTAAGTACTTGGGGGCAAGCTCTGCTACCCAGACAGATCCCTATGGTAAAATATCCAGTACTGTTTATAGTACCAAAACGGCATCCAGTGACCAATCCAGGGACAATATTCATAATCAGTGAAGAGCATTCCAAATTTGACCCATGAAGAAACAGCCCAGGTGTGAAAGCTCATAAGCATTATATTCCCCTGCACCATCATGTAGTTGCTAGCACCCATTCTTCATACTGAAGGGTCAGTATGTTAAAAGGGGGCAGAGTCAGGAAGAAGAACCCTAATTACTGTATTTTCATCCAAAATTGGAGTAATTTATGCAGGTAAAGGTGACACAACGTATGGATGTTCTGAACAGCAGTAAGTGAGAGTCAGTGAGTGACAGCATGTCATCAAGCCAATTCTGTGTTGCTATTTGCTTTGATAAACAGAGTGGGGAATAGCACAGAGCAAGGAATGAGGAGCAACTTGAAAGCCTCAAGATCTGTGGGTTTTGATGAAGCTTTCTCATGAATCCTTTGCATCAGTCTCTGCCCACTCTGCTGGCCAACCAGTGCCTTCCGGAAGTTCTACACTGCCATGGCTCAGCCCCTCTACAGTGGATGATGCGGAGAAAAAAGACTTCAGCGTTTGGATGGACTTTTTCTCTGTCTACATGTTTTAAATGAGGGGTGGAAGATAGGACGTTTTATCTCTCTTTGCCGGCTTCAAAGCTTAGTTGGTTTTAAAGAGAAGTCATGAGTTTGAAGTCAGCTGCCTCTTCACTTAAATCAACATCATGGTTTCAACTTAATTTTGGTACTTTGGAAATTTTTGTTCATTTGTTGCAGTTTGTTCTTGAATTTCTGTGCCTGAACTCTAACTGTTCCCAAAAGCGTATGGAAATTGGGGAGAAGGGGACGTTTTATGGTGTTCTTTACTGGGATGCTCAAGGATGATAGGTCTTAAATTTTACCAGCTTTGATTATAAAATACTCTATATCATTTAAAAATTACCCCTTTTAATCCTTTCTCATCTATTTATTCCATTAAAAAAGTGCTTGCAGCATGGGATTTTATAAATCTTCTCTTCTGGGTGACATGACACTCAGGTTACAGGATTTCTTTATAAGCAAGAGCATATTCTGTCCTGCTGATTGTGTTCTGTCCTATCTTACTATCTTATGTAGTAAATCCTTAGAAAATCCTTGTTTCTGGTGCCTATAACCTATCAAAGCAGTGAATGGAATTTGCCAGATATGTCAGCATGGAAAATGTAGAGATGAGGTAATGTTGTAAAAGGACCCTGTCAAAGGCATTAACCTTAAAACTAGACAAACCAAACCTTTTAAGAATATAAGAATGGCCATACTGGGTCAGACCAATGGTCCATCTAGCCCAGTATTTTGTCTTCTGACAAGTGACCAATACCAGATGCTTCAGGAGGAATGAACAGGACAAGGCAATTATCAGATGATCCATCCACTGTTGTTGAGTCCCAGTTACTGGCAGTCAGAAGTTTAGGAACACCCAGAGCATGAGGTTGCATCCCTGAGCATCTTTGCTAATAGCCATTGGTGGACCTGTTCTTGCTGAAATTATCTA
This sequence comes from Pelusios castaneus, assembly GCA_007922175.1. Lineage (NCBI taxonomy): Eukaryota > Metazoa > Chordata > Testudines > Pelomedusidae > Pelusios > Pelusios castaneus. Next base: position 23,876,748 of record ML685766.1, read on the forward strand.
ACTCTTTTTTTTTTTTTTTTAAGATAGTTATCCTTTTATTCTTCACAGCACTCCTAGCAACAGGTTCCACAGGTTGACTGTGTGTTGTGTGAAGAAGTACGTCCTTATGTTTTGTTGTAAACATGCTGCCTATTAATTTAATGGAGGGGGGACGGGCTGGCTCTTCTGTTATTTCAAGGGGTAAGTTACATTCCCCTGTTCACTTTCTCCATATCATTCATGATTTTGTAGACCATTATCGTATCCCCCCTTAGTAGTCTCTTTTCTAAGTTGAGCAGTCCCACTCTTTTAATCTCTCTTTCTGTGGAAGCTGTTCCATACTCTCATGGTTTTGTTGCAGTTGTCTGTATTTTTTTTGAATTCTAATAAATCTTTTTTTGAGATGGGGGACCACAAATGCACTCAGTATTCAAGGTGTCAATGTACCATGGATTTATATAGTAGCATTTGGATGTTTACTGTTCTCTTATCTATCCCTTTCCTAATGATTCCTAACTTTGTTAGCTTTTTAACTACCTCTGCACAATGAGCAGGTGTTTTCAGAGGAATGCTTCCATGATGATTCCGAGATCTCTTTCTTGAGTGATAACTTAGACCCCATCATTTTGTATGTATAGTAGGGGTTATGTTTTCTAGTGTGCATTGCTTTGCATTTATTAGCATTGAATATAATCTGCCATTCTGTTTCCAGTCACCCAATTTTGTGAGATAAAGTCAAAGTACATTTTGGTATAAGATCAAGTGTTATATAAATCACACCATCTCTTTGCGCCTTCTGCTACCTTCTTTTGAAGGTATTAAGGTATAGAGTTGCTCTCTCAAATTCCTGGAGAGCAGATATCTTGATTATTTTGATATCTTGCCCCCTTGCAAGAATGCAACAGAGGGGTGGTGCAAAGTGTTTACACAGGGCTATGTCACACTCAGCTGTACACCAGAACTGCTGCTTAGATTAATTTAGAACACAGAACATTGACCGGGTCTACTGAAAACAGAAGCCTTATTGTTTTAGTAGTATAGGTGTTGCTAGCAATTAGGCTACTGGTTCTTATTGAGTGGCCTCTTCATATTCATGCTCATAGGATGCACCAACGGTACATATCTCATGGTGCAAACTTAGGAAAGCAGTGGCCTTTGGAGCACACTCACACCTTCTCCTGGAACTCCACTTGCTGTTCCTGAATGTTCCAAGAGTGATGCTACAAAAGGAATCATGGCATTCTGGCTGCCTCAGTTCCTTCCAAATTTAGCTGGTGGATAGGGAACCATGCTGGGCATCTGGCCCAGATCCTTTACTTGTCAATGCCTTGGATACTTTTAGCTTTGATTTTAGAGTTAATAAGTAGTTCCTAATTGGTTTATTAGTGTTAGATTTTATTTCTAGGCAAAGTTATTAGTTAATTTGTTAGTACAGGTAGTTTCAGAATTTCGATTCCTATACACGGGATCCTGTGGGACCTAGGCTGAGATTTCTAGAGGCGTGCCTCTTGCCCCTTGGTTTTTCTGGCATCTGATGCCCATTTGCAAAATGTCCAGCCTGTTTCAGAAGGGACTCTCCCTCTAAAGATGCTTGATCTGTAGCACTTCCATCCAGAAGGCACAAAATGACTGGCAGAACGGATTCAAGGCATTGCTTCTGCAGGATGTTTTGGAAGCCAAGGCCTCCAGACCCAGTATTTCACATGGATCCAGGGATGGGCACAGAGCAGCATCTGCCCCTAGTGCTTCCCAGGAAAAGAAGCATCTCTGCACAATATGCTTAGGTACCTTTGGAAAAAAAGCTCTAAAAACCATCAGATCTGAAATAAAAAAGCAGACGCATCTCACTGGTAACAGCCTTTATAAGCAGTGCCAATTTGCAGGAGCTCCCTCCATTAGATCTTGGAACTTTTATTCCAGACAAAGACTTGGCTTAGAAAAAGATCTCTATCAGCATAAACAAAATACACCCAGAATCAGCCCTCATCTGTTTCTGGTCACAATGGTGACCAGGTTTAGTAGCCTGTTACCTAGCTCCACTGCAGAAATGTAATGGTGGCGTGCCTTCTGGCGAACAAAGGTTAAATTTCTGGTGCCTAGCTGTGAGCCAATTTTGTCCACCCCTGCCCAAGATTCATTGGCTCCAACTTTCTTGGATCCCAAACTATCAGATGCTAGATCCTAGACATCTAATGAAGTAAACTGTTTCTGTGTCTGACTTGTTGGCTCCATTCCTCATTTCTGAGTCCAGAAGACAGTCAGCTATGACAGTGAGAATGCAAATCTGCCATGCTTTCTCCAGTGTAGAATTGGCAACCCTGGAAGCTGGTGAATTTGTTGTTGTCCCACCAGTCAACCTGAACACCGAGAAGCTGCTGGGACTCCCATTGGTGATATTCCCCATGGGAATGGAGAATGATCCTGCACAATAGGTACACCCGGAGGTGAATGTAGAAAGTAGACCTCGGATACCATACTGTAGTCCCTTTTCTGTCCTGAAACCAGGTCACCGTGTTTTGGCAGGGTCCCCACTCACCCTGTGGCAGAACCAGGGCTTTTTTTGTGGTGGTACTCAGGGATACTGAGTACCAGCACCTTTTTTCCACAGTGATGTGACCCCAGCTCCTGTCTCCGCCAGCGGCCCCAGGTCCCTGGCCGAGTACCGGCATCTTTTTTACAAAAAAAAAAAACTTTTAAAAACACTGGGTGGAACCATCTGCTAGTGTTAGGGCCCTGGGCTGGAACCTGAAGAGTAAGGGGGGCTTGGATCCCCTGAGGTGGTAGCCTTCACATTTGGGGCTGGGAGGCCTGCATTTCCTCTGCTCTACCTGAGGCCAGTGCCCATAGACTGTGGACTAGCTCTGCCCTGCCTGAGAGCCTCAGCCCATAGTGACTCTGTCTTGTCTTTGGGTCAATTGGAGTGCAGAGATGGCTGAGAAACAGGCAGAAGAGTCTGCCCCGTGACAGTCATTCTGTGTTCCAGGGAGCATCTGAATTTTACTGTTTTCTTTCATTTAAGAAATGATGCTTATGAAAGAGACTAGCTTTTCAGCTGAATTAAAATAGAGAATTTTTGGTATGTTTTAGTGAAAAACCATATGTACTTTTCATGCATTTTATTGTTTCCTCCATTATTTATGGTTGATTTTTTTTCAACAGTACTTATTTTCAATTATTTTATGATGTATCATGTTACGTGGCGTCATACAGTAAACTGTATCCACGCCCTTGAATAGTTGAGCCATTTGAATTGTGTTGTGGGTGTTTACACATCTCAATCTTTTCTTTTGTGTAATGTAGCATTAATATAGTCATATATTCCATGAGAGGTCAAGAGTGTAAAAATTGTTTTGGGCCTTTAATTCATCTTTTCTTTCCAAAGTGTATCATGTTCTGAAATTAAGTATTCTGTATGGTATTATGGAAGTAATGTAGTATTTGTATGTGGGAATCAAGCCACAGATCAATATAGCAGTGTTACAGGTTATAGTGACAAAAATTTAAATAACGTCCCACCAGCTTGTGTAGCTCAATGGGAGCCATATAATACACACAAATTCTTTGTAATTTCCTTCTTTCACTGGAGACAAAGAATTAAATGTGAGACAGCTTTTACAGATAAGCGCATCTCTTGAGTTTTTCTCATGAACAGAACGGTATTTTATTTTCCAACTAATCAAGATTTGTTTTCTCACTGAGATCCTATCTGAACTTGTAACATGTTATCATATGTACAAAAATCAATGGCCTTTCCCTAGATCTTTTCTAAATGACTTTTCAGTAGTGTCTGAAGTAACACATATTCCAACCTGATATGTCCCTCTGAACCGTCTTTGCTTGATTTGGTTGTAACATTTGCACTTTATAGACACAATAAATGTTTACAAGACATGGTTCAGAAAAACCAATACAAATAACTACAGTGAAACGAAGAACACTTGAAATCTTAACCTGATTTTAACCTCCCTACTTTCACCTTCAAATATTTGATTACTGAAGAAATATTAACCAGCTGCTGGAAATGCTGATTTAATTCAGCAGCCGAGTGTTCCTTTTACTAGCTGTGGGCCTCCGTCCTTGTAGCAGCATCAGCTTCACTATGTGTATATTATTCACTAGAAAAGTATGCAGAGAGTCATGTTCATCTAGGACCACTGTGAGCATCAATAGTATGCGGTGAAGAAATAATAAACTATTGACATTCTGTGCTTTTAATGGAGGGTCCAAGTTTCGGGAATGTCTTTATGATTCTGTGTCCAGGACAGAAAGAATTGCCATGTAGTGTGATGAGTTCATATGGGATGAATAAAATAGCTATAAAATAAAACTAAAATGACTTTCAAGATTCATGGGTCCTATACATGCAAGAACTAAAAATATTTGTAACTTAAATGAATGAAACCTTAAAATATATTTTTGTCTATATTTTAACAATTATATTACTAAATATTTGAGGAGGAGAGAAACTCTTACTTCCAAATAGGTAGATTTACCTATAAAGATTATATTCATTACCAGCTAAGGAGATTGTGAAGGTCTCAGACTTTTCTTCGTATACATCTGGAGAATAGCATATATAGCTTTTACCCTTGTAAGTAAAAGTATCTAAATCATTTCAAACAAATCAGAGAACTTTTTTAGTCAATGTAATCTATATACTTTTATTTCTAAAAACAAAAATGTATTGCTGTTCCTAAAGTGCGTATTCCAGTAACACAATAAGAAGTGAAATATAGATAGGTGGTAAGGCATTCTGCACCTCATCTGTTTTTCACTTTTCAGAGCACGTTCTCACTGAACTAATTCCCTTGCAGCATCTCTAGCCCACATCTCTGCCCTCATGCTGAACAGCCAACATCAAGCCTTATTGACAGTGATTAATGATTATATGTTCATCTGTGTTGAAGATGTATTGTAAATTACATAATGCATAGTTTCATACATGGTTTTATATTAGTTTGTATTATAGAGATATGGTATTTCCTTGCAAATAGCTACAAGATGATTATTCTAAATGTGGAAATGAGGAAGAGCTCTGTCAAGTTCAAAAACTGTCTGCCACCACCAGAAATTGGTCCAGTCAAAGTTGTTATTTCACAGACCTTGTCTCTCTCTAATTTTGATAGTAAGTTTTTTTAAAAAATTGTAGACCGAAAATCACAATATGGGATTTTGTGTTTGAATTGTTGTGTAATAATTATGGTTACAAGTAAGGCTTCATAATGCTTAGGATGAGGGTAACTACATGTGGCTTTTGTAATAGTAGGACAGTATAAACTGAAGAAGGGAGAGAGCATTCCCATTCCCAAATCTCTTAGGAAAATTGTAGGTTTTGATTGCTCTTACCCCAAGTACAACCACCACATAAATAAGGCCTCAATTAAACTTTATTAGGTGGAAAAATAAAAAGTTCTATTCCACTTAAAGAATTTTGAGGAGAGGTGTTTTGGGGGTTTTTTTTGGTTTTTTTTAAAGTAGAAAATATTAATTCTCATGGATCTGATTGGGTCCTAAAGAAGTTTGTTGATTTTAGAAAAACAAATTTCCTAAAAACAGGTTTCAATTCCTCATCTGTTAGGCTGAGGTTTTCTGCCATAGATTTGCCTTTAACCCTCAAAAGATATTTTCCAGAAAGAGCCAGAAAGAATCCCAAAGGTTCTCAGAGACATAAAATCAGTCTTTCATGAACCTACCAGATTGAATGTTGCTGTTTGCAAATCTTCCTCTTTTCTGATAGAAGTCACAGTATTCTGTTTGCATAGGCATACATGCAATTTATAGAATGCACTTGTGCAAGAGTGCATAGGGGATGTGTATCTACGCTCATTTGTGTGAAAGTACATAGCACAAATGAAGGTCAGGTTGAGGCGTTTTTTAAACTTTGGTTTTTACTGTTTGAGAAATGTTTATCTGATCTATAACTGAACAAATCAAAACTCTGCTCAGACTCTTGGCTTCCAAAGACAGTACTATCATGGGAATTTCAGATGCAGCTTTTCTTATGAATTATTTGGTTTTCAATAGCTTTTTCTAATTATGGTAATAGAAAATATATTTTGTGTCTTAACAGTGTTGATTAATTTTAATTATTATTTAAAACAAAAAGTTATAAAATGAGTCTCCTATAGTGGTAACGAAGCATGGTGTAACAGTCTTGTTTCTGCTGTTGAGGCTTAGCAGTATGGTGTAACGTAGCTGTTTTTATTGTACTAGAAATAATAATCTGACATCATATTTCAGTGAACTGAAGGAAATTCAAGATGGGGGGGGGGGCAGTAATAGTCTAAAGCCAGTAAAGGAATATGATTTAAATAAATACATCAGTCAGTTTAACTGTTATACATTTGTATTTCTTAAATTGAAAGAAATATTTTCTTATAAAACTTACTCTTCATCTTCCCTCATTTTTAAAACCTATAATTTTAATTGGTTTAGAAATTAAATTGTGCTTGTTGCAGAAAACAGAAATCTTTAAAGCCTGTAAGGCCCACTCTTCAGTTAATTCTTCTTTAATAAGGAACGTTAGCAATCTGATTGTCTTTGGACAGTAAGAGAAGGTGGAGCTAACCTGAACAGACAACAGAGTCTTGCGGCACTTTTAAAGACTA